>CM054178.1:112195557-112685557 GCA_028829895.1 Sinotaia quadrata
ACTACCTCTGCAATTTCTGTCAGCTCCGCGGTGAATTAATAAAATATTTCAATTTTAAAAAGGCTTCTAAAAGAAATTCCGACAGCTCCCTCTTTTTACACTATATACAATCCCTCTCTCCAAACCCGCAGCGCACAACAAAATCTAGGTAGCGACGACGAAATGGAATTGAACAGACGAAGCGGCGACCGACATACTGAGATCCTTTGAAGTAATTTCACTCAACAAGTTCGTTGTGGGCTGTATTCATGCTTTGCCAGTTTTTCTTCAAACCAGGAGCGTTTGCAACCGGTTCAAAAGAGTGTTTACCTCTGTACACCACAGCAAATACCTTCACTTAGCTGGAGTGTCCTGGCTTTCTTCAAAGCACGTTTGGCATGCAGTCCGTTCTGGACACTGGCAAGGGAACGCAACACTGGATATAATACCAGCCGGATTATTACTTTTTCGCGTGTGCGTGAATGCCTTACTAAATGTTAACGCTCTATGCAGTTATCAAGTGACTTATGGCAATGCATAATTTCGCAGTGGAAAGAAACGACAGCTATCGATCATCTCCGCAAGGTTGGAGTCTGGAAGATAAAAGCCGTCAACGTCCTTTGAAGGAAGACCGTTGGGTTGAGTGTTCCGGGGTGGAAAAAGGTAAGTCAATAAATGTTAATGTGCGTTCTGCAATTCTTGGAAAATTGTTAACCCTCCGCGCGTTATAAATAGGTTTATATATAGAGAGATGTGCGTACACTATAGAAATAAGTAGATTCCTAAGTAGACTTCCCTATGACAAGGAGTACCGAGTAGGAAACAGAAGGTATGATCACCCCCACCCAGTAAGGAGGTTGAACATATTAAAATATACATATTCTTCAGATAGTTGTTTTCGTGTATACTATATTTATAGTTAGTCGCTATAATACACATCACTGGAATTACGTGATCTATTAAAATGTCATAACGTGTTTTTCATTAACTCCAAACATAGAAAAAGCTTACGGGGTCTTATGGAGTACGATGTGGCTGTTTTATTTAATAGTGTGCATGTTGTCTGAATCTATACCCGTCAAGCATGAAATCACACGGCTGAGAGAACAGGGAGGCGGGGAGAGGGCTGGTTTTATGTTTTCTGATTCTAAATCTGTCAATCATAAATGCACAGTGCGGGTAGGAAGGAGGCGGGATGACTGTTTTATGCGTTGGTATGTTTTCGGAATCTAAACCCGAACGTGAACGCATGCGGCTGGGGAAAGTGTGTGGGCCTGTAGTTTTTGGTCTTGGGCTAACCGATTTAAAAAGATTCAAGATGGAGATTTCAAAGGCAACGAAATAATGTGAAAATCCCATCTGTTGTGATGGCCAGACCCGGATTCCATTAGACAGATTAAATAAGCCGAAGGGCACTTGCAACCATCTGCAAGGAGGTTAGTCGATTTGGTCTGAACATGAAACCTTTCGGGATATGCGTATTTCTTCCTTCTCTTGTTTTTCGATCACGCTCTTGTCAGGGAGAAGACGGCTTTCATAAAAGCTTGCAGCGCCATAACACTTCTGCAAAACAGTTGCTTCTTTCCATTGCTAAGTATTTGACGCTAGCTAATGGTATTTCTTAAAGAGTCTTTAGTTGGAAATACTTCTCGCCGGTACTGTCAGTTAATCATGGTATACAGCACACACAAAATGTAAACAGTGGATTCTCCATTAACACTTTTCAAGTGCAGGCGGAGCCTGTTAATCAGATTTGTTTATTTTTTCTCAAGAATGGATATATACATTTTTAAAAAGCCTCACTGATCAGCTGTAGAGAAAATGCATTAACAAACTGCTTGGAACCACCAAAGAGTTCACACAATCAAGATAAAACTCGGCGACAGAGCAAAAAAAAAAAAACGTTATGCCTCTATAAACACCGTACGACTGAAACCAAGCAACTATCTTGTCCATATTGCACTCTCCATACTGTTATGGTGGCGGGAAATGGTATTCGGTCTGCCTACGCTCGTTGTTTGTAATGCACAGCACAAAAGGCACGTAATCTACATCCTTTCAACAACATCAACAAAGGCCGGGGGTGCCCTGAAGGCACCAGTTCGAGCACAGCAGGTGAAGAAAGTCAAGACCTCAGCAAGCGGACAAAATTGGTAACTCGCTTTGCACCCAACAGCTGGCGTCATGTTGAAGGCAGGCCTTTCATAAATGTTCTAGTAGTTCACTCGACCAATTTGCGAGTAATCATGGGAGAACTAATTCCAAGGAAGAAAGAAGGACTTTTATTTTTTACCGCTAAAACTACACCGTTAGATCCTGTCGGAAAGGCTGAACAGCTATACTTGTAATTCACTATTTTAAAAATGTGTATTGTATAATGCAAACTGACTTTGAACTAAAAGAGTAAGTGCATTTTAACAGTCGACAGCAGAATAAAAACACATTACAAATTCCTTATAACTAACATCATTCTCTTATGACTCTTAAAGCAATGTTTGAAAAGCTGGCGACGAAAAAATATTTGCAGGGGTGCTTTATAATCTGCCATAGCCATGTCCTTATTACTTATTCTATTGAGGCGTAATAATGCCATCTATTCTGTAGCAGTTTATTATTATTTATTTAATGACAGGCGGTTTTAAATAGATTTACCACTAAAGTATTTGAGTACAGTTGCTAAGCAGCTTTTAAAATAAGTCCGTTGTGACTCAGCAAAAGTACATCATATCGAGGTACAGTGGCCAAGCCCCCGCCAAGTTTAAAATCTGGCTGTTAAAAGTCTCGTTTGTTGGGAAGCCTTTAGCTCAGCTTTCCATGAATCTCTTCCTAGGCAGTTCCTATCAAAAGCCGAATTATAGCCACCTGAAAATGCGTCTTTCTTTCTCACTTTGTGTGCGTGCTTTCCAATCTTTTTGTAGCAACCTAAGCCTGTAATATTAATCTCGCCACTGCGAGAAAAGGCAGGCCGTGGACCTGTCAATCTACACGGTCCAAGACAGTGCTTTAGAGAGTCACTGAAGCCAACAAAGGCACGCAATTTCCTGAAATCGATTGCATGGCTTTAATACGGGAACTGATAAACATCGCTTGCTGCGGTCATCTATCAGGGGGGCTATGTAGACCACAAGCATCAGTAGTGAACAGCGTTTTATCAGCCAGCAGGACAACTTGCTATACATAGGTCACTTAGAAGTGCCAGTGTACTGTCCGCAGTTTTAAACTGAGTATACTGGAAACTAGTCACTGCCATTGTAGTCCATTTCCATATGAGGATTTTAAACTGTCTCCAGAATGGATATTAGCAGGAAGGTTAAAATCACTTTCATTCTTGTTCACTCTTATTCATGACCCTTGACATATCAGACACAGCTTTGAACGAACTATATTTATTAATTATTATTTATGTCTTTGTTCTCACACGGTGAAAATAATTATGCTGTAGTGAGATTTTAGTTAGTTTTTTTTTCTTTATAAATTGGAAATATTTATGCTGACATGATTATACATTATAATTTTTTTAAAATCCTAAAGTATTAATCTGACATTAGAAAAAATTGCTGTAGAAATAGTTTGATAAAGACCAGAGTGAGATTTTTAACTGTATAAATACAAGTTAGTTTGCATTCATATATTAGATAATAATCATTTAAAATAAATAGCATTATAAATTATTTTATAGTATAATGCATTAAGAATATATAAATAAAATAGGTTGCAATGTGATACAGAAAATGTTATGATTCTGCAAATTCTACCTGGAGAAAAATAACAAGAACATGGAGAATGTGAGTAGTTTTAGTATACAAATTGTGAAGAACAGGCATTAATAGCTGTAAAAGACACGTACAGTGTCAATATTTTCAGTAACATAAGCTGTAAAGGACAGGCAGAATCTCATCACTAATATAGTAATACCAGATGAAGATGTAAAGGATAGGCAAGATCCCAATTTACTTTTAGCTGCAAAAAGCATAATAACATTCAGTACTATTTTGACTATACAGGACAGGCAAAAAGAAAATTGTTAGATTCAGTAGTAATCTAGTATAGATTGTAATGAGTAGGTAGAATCAGTCTTTTTAACAATCTGCAAGAAGAGGTAGAATCTCAATAGAGATGAGACAGAATCTTTGCCAATTTTTAATACACCACTATAAAGAACAAGAATCTCAGAGCTAAAAAAAAAGCCTTAAGTTAAAGGCTGCTAGAATTTCAGTGCTAATAAAAGCTTTGTAAAGGACATAGGATCTATCCTACCCCCCCCCCCCAAGTTTTTTACATGCAATACTGACATTCTATCTAGAACATTAAAATCATGGTGTCCACATTTACTTAGTGAATACACACATATACGCATAAAAGCTGTGTTCAGGTTCATGTATTAACAACTACAGACACCTGAAACCATCAAGCTTTTTGCATAGTTAGGCATTGAAAGGATCAGACTTGCAAATCAGCAAACAGATTAAACATGCTGTATTATTGTTACCTTTCAAAATCAGTTTTAGCTCAAGTTACTTCAAGGGTCCAATTAAATGGAAGAAAAATGCCATGGCCCATAAAAAAAAAAGGGGGAAAAAAAATCCCTTGCCAACTCTTCTCAAATTATTGTGCATTTTATAAAAAGAGTATAAAAATCAGAAACATTTAAAAAAAATAAAGTGTAATGCAAATTTATTTCAAGTATGGTATCTATAACATTTAAAAATGTTAATGGTTTTAGATTTATTTTGGGGTGGCATATGTAAATAAAATGCTGCAATCAGATACCTTGTTAAAAAATGTTACTCTTATGGATTATTTCATTTATTTTATCTGGATTTTTAAAAAAAGTCAATCATTCTTTCCTTAGTCTTAAGCTATTTTTTTCATTTATTTTCCCCCCATAAATATTACTGAAGATGAGATTCTGGTAATCTCGTACCTCAAATACTAGAGATAGCATTAAGTTGTGATTTTTTAAAATTAACTGTTGTATATATTTCCCAACAAGGTGTAAATTATATGTACATTTAATTATTAATAGGAAATAAAGTTATGGACTAAAAAAATATTTTACTATAAATTAATTTAAATGTTCTTACAACTCAGACTTTTTATAAGACAGAGTAATTACATTATAGATGAAAATGCTAATTAACAACAGCTAAACAATGTTTCTTTTTTAGAAATTCAATCTCTTTCAATGTCAAAGCAGCTGAAACTCTAAGCAACCTGCACTGTACTTGTGTGTCTGTAGTGGGCAAAAATATAAACAAAATAGCATTTATAAATGTTGAAAGTGTGCCTGCCATTAGTTTTGTATTAGTAAAACCAAACAGGATTCAAACTCATATTTTTGCAAGCAGGATTTCAAAAGTATTTATCAGAAGAAATTTTATTGGGAGTTCGAAGAAAGGATTGTACTTTGTAGCTAACACCTTGTAGACTTGAAGCATTTAGCAAAGAGTGCAAAATCAACATTTTTCAGTATGATCCCTAATTACCTGAGCTTCTTTCTTTCGGTTCATACCTGATTAATTTTTTTTAAGGCTTATATGCACAAACTTTCAGAATGCATCTAAGAGAAACAAAGGATGATACTTGATAGTAAAATTAGATGGTATATATTCAACGTTAATAGCTTTAGAGAAGAAAAAAATTATCCTAGCAACCAGAAAATAAATCACTTCCACAGCACATAAATCAAAATGTGTATCAGAACAACTGTTTAAAGAATAAATTCAATCACAAACTTTTGTATAAAACAACAACATACATTGTTGCAAGCAATGGACTGTGAGATGATAAATATAAATTATTTGTAATATGTAGAGGTTTGGAAACTGTGAAGAGTAAAATTGATGATAATGGTGAGATCATTACCAAATGGTATATTTGATAGTGTAATAATCTAGGAGCACCTTGTATTTTTAATAGCGTAATAATATAGTATTGTTGTGGTTATTAACTTGCAATATCTTATAATGCTGATTGTTTTATTTGTGACAGTATAATATAGTATTGTTACTTTATCTTCTGGCAGTGATTCTCATATTTGGAGCACCTTGTATTTTTGATAGTGTAAAATGTAATATAGTATTGCTGTGGTTGTTGCCTTAACAGTATTTTATAGAGGTGTTTCTCATACATGGAGCACCTCGAAGCCATGGTTTTGTTATGCAGACAAACATGAAAATTGAAATGTATAATAAATATTTTAATTTTGTGTGTGAATCAAATACAAACCATTATTTGATTTGAGTGATTTAATATCTCAGTCCAGGTCATGGAATACCAATACTCAATAGGAGTAGAGTTTGAGAATTAGTTTTATAGTATGGATAACAATAGATTTTGACTTGGTTAGAATGTTGCTGCCAGATAAAAATAATCTTGTTCTTAAAATGAATGCACGATCCTCTTTCCAACACTTAACACTACTTGTTTTAACTTTTTATAAATTAATTATTATTAGATTTGATACAATAAATAATAATCAGCTATAAGGCTATTAAAAAAAACACCTAAGCACTAACTGTACGGTTTGCTTAAAGTTTATATTTATTTTTTTAAAAAAGGTGTATTTGCAGTATAATAGGTAATGAAAGAGAAGTGTGTTAGTATATGTCTTATCAACAAACCAAATTTCAACCAGCATTTTCATCATTCTAGGTTTAACTGAAATTATACTTTGTTAAAAGCTACTGACGTGAGTGGAAGAAATTCTGCCAGACGTTACTAGAATTTTAAGTACTCAGTGCTATACAAATAATTCATGTAAAGCTAATAATATACATTTAAGAAATTCACTGAATTACATTTATATTGGAGCTTCAAAGCCCAACCCACACAGATTACTAAACAAACTCTTCACAGATAGTTAAGTGGTGTAAGGGATGAATGGCAAACATCTCCAATAGCCCTCTTTTCTTGAATGATACAAAGGATTTTTTACGCAAGAGTTAAGTTATTCATAAATCTTTAATAAAAAAAAGTCTTTTCAGTATTAAATTACAGGTTATTAAAATAACTTCACACCACTTACCCTCTAACATAGTAAAGACTACACACAAAATTGTATAAATAAATGACTCCACATAATAAAGAGTTCTTAACTGCTGTTCGTTTTTTTTATAAAACTTTTTCTAAGAGACAATATTAGAAGATTTTCTACCCACTATCCAATATATTTTCCCCCTTGATTCAATGTTTTGTTGTTTTTTAAAAACCTGTCTTACACATATTTCCCTCCCCGTTATGATTTAGTTGATGTAACCATACCGTTCTATATATATTTTTCTTCCTCTTTTGATTCATTGTTTGCTACCTAGCTATCCTATCAATATTTTCCTCAGTTTTATTTCCCTCATCTCTTGATTCATTGGTTATTTCCCAACTATCCTATATTTCCCTCCTCAGTGCAGTGGCTTATACTTTGCCATCTTGAACATTTTTGCCTCAATTTGATTCAATTTTGGTTACCCGGCTGCTTCATGAATAGTTAGTTCCTTTCTCATCGTTGGGTGTTAGCTATCTTATGCAAATTTTTCTTTTCTCTTGATAATGTTGGTTATTATCTAGCTGTCCTATACATATTTCCATCCCCTGATTTAATGTAGATGTTGAATAACAAACAATTGAAACAGATTCTCCTCTATTTACAATTCAAAAGATAGTTAAAATATTCCTAAAATTAAAATAACTTTCTGCTCAATGTGCAGTTATCATAGTTCAAAGCAGAAAGATAGATGACGTTGAAAAAAAAATGTGGATCAATAAAATGTTATTAAATGAAAGTGGATATTATTCTTCACTAACTATTCTAATAAATAAGACCTTTACTAAACATGAAAATGGCTGCACTTGAAAGCAGACTTGCCCTATTGGCCAACGAAGTAGAAATACAAACTAGTCTCTGTTTCTTTAGAAAGCAGAATGAAGCCAAAATTGATTAAATGTGACAAGATGGAGCTAAGAAAAAAATGGATCTTTTCAGGCAAGCAATAGGACTAGGAGTATGTAGTAAGTAATTATAGCAATAAATCTATAAAATGTAATTGTAAACTATTAGATATCCAATATATAATTTATTATGAAATTAGATCATGTAATTTAATAATGGAACATAGCAAGGTATTGATTTTGCAAAAGGTTTTGATGTGCTTCAGAACTTGGATCTGTTTAGTATTAGTGCTGAATTAGGAGTGGAAAATAAAAGTCGATACAAGTGGACTGCTAAAGCCAGACAGATAATGCATAGCATTAAATATAATATATAAAACAAATTTTAAAAAATAACTTCCACCAAAAGTTTAGTTATCTTTGTCATTTACAAGTTCAAGTCTGTTTCATTCTCAAATCTAGGTGAATAATTACCATAAGAATTTTGTTTGAAACATCATTGAGGCCAAACTCCATTCAAATTGGTCAAACAAAATGGAAGTTCTAGCATGTATTTTAAAATAATTTCTTAACTATAATCCTTTAATAAAAAAAAAAAATTCAGCACAATTTAAAAAGCAGTCATAATTTCTATTACAATTAGAGCATATTTTAAAATTTAATACCTCTATGCATTAGCTAAGATGTAAGAATGCCAAGAAAAGAAAAAGGAAAATTTAAGGGAAAGAGACTGCATTTTAAAAACCTTTCATTTCCCATTTCAGAACCATGGAACATAATGAGCCTTGGGTAATGACTGATTTGATCGACTTGGCAAAGAATTTCTCTCATGATGAATTTACCTGACAAAAAGTTGCTGTAGCAAACAAATGGAATTCAAGACACACTAACGTAGTAGAGTAAGCCAGCACAAAAGTGAGCACAGTAAGGCTGATGGAGAATGAATAGTTTCTTTCCTTTCAGACAACAATATGTAAATGTATATTTAAGAGTGCTGATCATGGTAAATTAAATTATTGAACTTATTTGTATCATACTGAAAAGACATTTAGTATGCACTACTTTATATTTCACTAGGATAAAAGAAATTTTAAACAAACATTGAAGCATTTAATGGTTAAATACATATAAGAGCAGCATAAATGTAGGTTTTGAAATGTGATATAGGTTTATATATGTTAGGGGGAAAAAAGTACATGTAGAGATATATAGAGGTAATATACGCTTTGACACACAGAAGTTAGGTCTTAAGAAATGCATCATGTTTAAAAGAACCAAAAATCCTAGGGTTTGCTTTTGGATGTATGTTGTATAAGACTTTCCAGTTTTGAAAACTGCCTTCATTAATGGTGAAGTCAAAAAGTTGTTTTAAATTATCAATATCAGTTAAATTTACGTTTCTTCAGAACGGCAGAGTTGTGATGAATAGGAATGGTAAGCCCAAAACATATTGTGCAGTAATAATAATTTGCAGCATTACTAAATTTGCTGCTAGATACTATATTTTCAATGTCACAGAATCGACTGTGAGCATTCTAAACTCTGAGATGATACTGCCTTTCTGTAACTTTCAGATTGTTTACTAACAATTCACAGTAATGTTTGATAGGAGTATGATGCCTAATCCCCAAATACACCAGATAAAAGGCAGCCAAGATAAAAATCTGCTTCTGTGTAAGACAAATGAGATACCATCATTTCCTTAGCAAGAGTAAGTGAAAGCAACACAAAATGAATAGTTTTTATCTAACTTGCCAATTCACTTCCAAATTCAAACAATTTCTTAGTAATCATTCCACCAAATTCCATAAGTTGATTGCATAGAATAAATACCTCCATTATATTAATACATTTTATGAAACAAATTGATAACTTATTCTTTCCAAAGTCAAAAACTGGAAGCAATATGGTAATATTAAAATAATCAACTGATTTTTCATAATAAAAAGCAAAACTGCATTCCAAAGGCATCTATGTAGAATTTTTTTTAAAAAGTTCTGTATTTGTATGCATAGATTGAAAATGCAGTACAAAATGTTATATGAGATTGGAAGCAGTTTGTAACTTTGGACTCATTTAAATCTGATTGTACCTTGGTGTTTATCTTACATGCATTTAAGGTAATGCAAATTCAATTAATTCAGCTATATTCTGAGTCACTTGACATGAGTGGTGAGATAAAGATTTGCCGTTTCCTCAATTGGTCTCAGACCCTGCACGATGTGTACATTACTATCAGCATCTCAACACACTGAATGTAATTCTAGCTTATTCTATTGAAAGATTCACACACGTTTTTCACATAATTTGACCCTACATATACTTCATCTGATGCTCAGCAAAAGAAGCAAGTAACACTAGAATAATTTAATTTCTAAATATAATCCCTCTGCAGAATGAAGCCTTAAAATTACAGAAAGTACATGTATTATGGAAAATTCAAGATTATACCAAAGTGCTGGAGCAGCTCATGAGACAACACCAACAGTTGCCAATTGCTGCATTTTGTAAGAAAAACAAACAACAAATGAGCCTATGCAATCAACTGAACCTGAGCCCACCACTTAACATGGACACATTTGGCCCATTGTCTCCTGTATTGACATCCATTTTGATGATATCCCAATAATGTAGTCAGGGTATATTAATTGCAGCATGTTCACAGCACCAATATTCATAGGGTGCTGCACCGGTAATCATCATAATTTTGACTATAGGTGATTGTTGCTTTATGCGCTGGACTTCTGACATTTAAGCTCTGCTTAGGATGTGACATCACTGTTAAGCAAATTATACGAACTTATGAAAAAGTGAGGTAACTGCATTACTGAACTTGATTTTGTTTATCATGGACTTGAGAAAATTGAAGCAATAATTGGTCACTCCATAATTTCACACAAATTTGGTATCAATTATTACTCTTTCAAGAAGGTCGTAGTTGTTTTGGCGAGTGGAAGATAAAATGTAAAGAAGTTTAAAAAAAAAAAAAAAAATCACTAAATAATGTATATATTATATAAATATTAAAAAATTGAAAGCAGTAGGAAACAATTGTGCTGAGCATAATTCGTGGAACCCTTATAATGTCTAATTCTGAGGTACACATAGATTTCATCAAAGAACATACACCATATGCACTATTAGTATTTCAGTTTAATTTAAAATTAAATTTTAATTACAAATGTAACAAAAGAAAATATTAGTTACTTTGCAGGTATTTAAAATTGATTAAATCTTATTTTTTTTGTCATGAAAATGACTGAGGTTAGAAATAGGAAGAAGTACAATCACATTTTTCGTGCTTTCTTGTTAAATTCTTGTTGCTCCACTTTACAGTGAAATCTGAATTTCAAGAATTTCAAGAGCTTTGGGGAAAATTTGTCAAGAAATTATGAAAATTTCTTTTTTAAAAAAAACTGCAAAGCAAGCATTTGGAATATTCCACAGCAAGAATTTGACAGCAATAAAAATACACGTTGTCAACAGTAATATAAAATATAACAAAGTTAATCATAGAAAAGCTGTTTTGAATATATTTTTTCTTCTTATTTGAGGTACTTGCACATCTTCAGGTAACTCTTTTTACATGAAGGGTCATGTTCCGAATATCAGCTAATATATCGAAAAACTTTTATCACTTGAATGTATACAGTTACCATATTATACTAATACATTTAAAAAAAAAAAAAAACTAAACAAGACACAAGAATAGTAATTAAGATATACACCTAGCTACACACAAATGTATCATCCAAAACAAAGAGTGTTAACAGATGCTTTAATTTCATCCATCCGAGTATATATATATATATTAACCACATATATATATATATATATATATATATTAACCACATTATTAATTGGCAGATTCAAAGGCAGGTTTTCCAGGAATCTTGATGGAAACTTGACTTGTAGTCATAACTTTAGTTTGTAGACCTGGGCAGTGAAAATTGTGGTAATAACATTTGTCCTTTCCTACCAGAATGGAACCACAGGCAGATGATTTCATCATCAGAGCACACATATACCAGTCGCGCTCTAATAGATTATCTTTGTAGTTCTTTTATACTGAAGCATTGATTTAAAAATAAAATGTAATGTTAATTAGCCATAGTAGTTGGCCAAGCTGTGTCACCATCATTTCTTTGTCACTATCTTGATATTTTAATAATAAAAATATCACTGCATGTAAATATTCCCGGTGTAAAACTGGTCATAATTCTTAATTGTTTATTTCTAATATACTGGAGTTCTGTCTAAGACATTATGTGAAAGGATTATGATAGTACAATGAAACCCACGATAATGCAAATTCAGATATAACAAGGTCATGGCATGGCTCTAGAAATTTCATATATTCATTCACATCTGAATTTTTTTTCAAAGTACATGAAAAAGAGTATACAAAATTTAATTCATTTTGGGGATGAGATTGCATATGAATTTGAATATACATGTACAGGTAATACGATTGTAGCGTGGTTCCTGAAATTTTAAATTCACATACGTGTATTTTTCTCATATCGGGAAAAAATATTCCTTTAAGTACAAGAAATGAGTCTGCTTATGACTTTTTAATATAAAACGATCTGAAAATTTAACAATTTCCCCAGGTTCTTGAAGTGTTATGCCAAAATAAACGTTTTCAGAATTGTTACTTATTTCTGATCCATGAGTAAAGCCAGCAATATAATCTTTGTGATTATATTTAATTAATTCTGTATACAATCGTTGCACAAACAATAGCTGACATGTGCTTCTTTAACTGCATACACAGCCAAGCAGCAAACAAAGAGGTGGTTGATAAAAGATTCTCACAAGTTAATAAACATCAAAGAACTAAAGCCACCAACATGTTGGTTGGGCTTGGCAGAGTTGTCAGATGCAATCATTTGAAAGTAAATAATCTCCGCTTTATTAGCTGTAAATTGAAAGGGTATGAAACTGTATATGCGTTCAGCTTAAAATTATTTTTTTTAAACTCGTGACCATTGCAGGCCTACTGTACTTAGTTATCGGGCTTTATACTGTATATGCATTGTAAAACCCCACATTAACACAATCTGATTTTATGGATCCCAATTATTGCACTATAGCTATGTCTCACTTTATATTCATAAGAAACAAATAATGCTTGTGTAACCAATAGCAACAGAATATATATATTGAGAGAAGCCCCTATAATACTTGAGCTTATTGACTAATGAGGTAAATTAAGTATGGTGTAGTGAATACCCAGAGAAGGAAAAAACTAATTTATTTTGAACTTTTGCTTAATAAAGTCTGACTGTCCATATATGAAACTGGCAACAGGTACATATTTTAAAAAATACAACCAAAAAAAAAATAAATGTGCACAATAATTTTTTCTGTTCAACCTTTATTAGCATTTCAGGATCATTCACACTTACGAACATCACAGATGTCCACTATGACAAGAAAAGCATTCACACTTACAAACTTGACACACATCTACTGTTATAAAAGTGTAAGATTAATCTGTATAAACAAAAGTTTGAAACATTAACCTATTTATAATTACGAATAAATTAAAAGAAATTATAGACTTTCACTATAAACACACTGTAGGTATATGATAAGCAATAAACTGTTTGAATACTATTTAGAGAATATCGGAGATTTAAAAAAAAAGTGTTTTTATGTGATTTTCCTGTACGAAAGTGGCCAAGTTACTGGTATTTTGAACCAGAGAAGTTCACGCACACCTGACACCAATAAGTTTTCTTCTGAAATATTTCCTATATATCATAGAAAGTGTATGGCATGGGTCATTATAACGTCGTGAAGTGATATACAAGTTCTTTGTATGAGTAACTAAGGAACAATTTATTGTTACAATCTTTATTTCACACAAGTTTAACTGAAAATATGTTCAGTTATTCCTAATATATTGAACGTTTTTAATTAAAAACAACAGCACGTCTCACTTTATAAGCTGATTTTGGCAATCTTCCTATTATCATGAATTATTTAATTACACCTGCATACACTTCAGAAAGTTACATCAACCAAAAGCCAAGCTTAATACAGTATCTAAAATTTATTGATGTTACATTTGTTTCCATCTTCAATGCGTATGAAAATACTGTTTAGCAAAAGAAAAAAGGGAAATAACCTATTTGTGAATGGGTGGGAACTTGTGAGATAAGTTTTGAAAAATTTACAGGCATCCAAATTTTCTGAATTTAAAGATTTTATTAAGAAAATATAAAACAAAAAAGTTAAATCTGAATTTTGATTAATTTTACCATCAAATCACTATAAGGTAAAAAAAGTTTTCAATGAACTGAGATGTGCAAATGAAACTTGTCAGTGGAGTATCTACAAACACTTGAAAAAAAAGGTGATTATACATAACAAACTGCAGACACTATTCAGAATAAACTAAAAAAAAAAAAAAATTGTCAATGAAATTTATCTCTCTACTGATAATGACTTTCAAGAATCTGTGTTTTGAAGTGAAACTGTGCATGGAGCTTCCTTTTTTCTGCCTATGCTGTTTTCATGGTAACTTCACTTGTAGCAATATGGCTGACTATACTGTTTGCTTTACAAAATATTGTCGTCAATACGATTGCTTTAAATTCAAGACTTTACGGTAAATGGTTTTGTATTTCTTCTTTAATTTAGTTATATATAGAGATACCAATTTCAAAGTAGATTATATCACTTTTCAAATGTACTTGCAGGATTGAATCAAAATGGGATCCCTCCCCACCCTCCTTTAAAAACTGGCTGCATACAGCCGGAACAGCTAAGTGAACTATATTTATTAGCTGCCAAGGTTCTGTAGTTCAGAATAAAGAATTTTTATGGTAATTCCAAGAATATGTGCTAAAAGCACATCCATTTTATATTAAAAAAATTGTGTGATGTAAGAAAATTCAATTTCTGAGTATATATGTATACATTTTGTTGTCACTTTAGTTATCACTACCACACCATAATTGTCAAACTAAGGTACCTAAAACGTGCATTAAAAAAATCAGTTGCTGCAGTCAAGATTAATACAATCCAAATATAACTGCCAAATGTGATCACAATAGGTGGTCCCTACTTAGTAGTACCTCTGGATACCAAAATGCTTACAGCCTTGTATTTTATTTTGCCTTCAACATTTTCTAAATTAATTTCAGTGCCTTCTATGAATGGCAAGGAGTTCTTGAGTTAAACATACATATCTTAGAGTTTGGATGCTAAAATGTCCAGTATGTACAACATACTCTTATTCCCCTGAAAACATTTTCTATTTCTTTCTTTAAAATGATGTGTAAGTTTTTTAACAATAACAATCTTAGTAAACAAGTGAAACTGATAGTTCTCACATTTTGTACCCTACAATTAATACAAACAAAAGGTTTTCACTTCAGCCATTAACTAAAAGCAGTACATGCAACTTTCATCCCAGTTTTGCTTTGAGGGTCTCTCTTACCTGGTCGTGGTTCCATGCTGTTAGGCATAGGTATTTGACCAGTTGCTGAGCCTGGAGGCTATATAAAAATAAACAAAAATAAAATTATGTGAACTGAATTCCCTCACATAGATAAATAAATAAAAACAAACCAACCAAAAAAAGAAAAAGAAAGAAAAGAAATAGAAAAGAAAACCATTGTATTATTACCGTGGGAAACGGTGAAATAATAAAGTCTTAGACATACTTAAGAAAAAAGCATTTTTGGAAACTCAATAAATGAAATTTTAAAAAAATCTATGATCAGTACTGAACAATGGAAATATGTATTGTAGACAAGCTAGCAATTGCCAACAATTTGTTAATTACTTTTAATAAATATTTAATACACTTTCTTTTAAGCAAATGTAGAAATATTCTTGTAAGTCGTAGTAAAAACTTGTTTGTCCTTTACAGACAGAAGCATAGTCTTGTAAAATGTTCATTATATTACTCAACAGAAAAGCTACATTATTTATAGTTGATTTGGTGTTATAAAGGATAGAAGTAATCCCCCCATTGCCATATTTCACAGATACCAGCTTTGCACACTATGAACTTAATGCTGATACAAGTCAGCAGAGAAAAGAAATTTGACACGCGAATGCAAATCTTAATGAGTTAGATTGCAAATAACAGAAAATGAACAGAAATAATAAAAGTTGATAGCTTGGAAAAGATGAGGATGAGATGAAGCTTGGAGAGGAAGGGGCTAATACAGCTAAGCAGATTTGGCTTGATCATAATCGTTAGAATGGGGAATGTTAAAGCTAAAATACAAATTAATTAATTTCCAGACAGTGAAATGGCTAAGCGACACGATATAGAAATGTTAAATCAATAAAGTATTTCTCAAATTAACAAAAATCAGTGAATTAGCTCTGAGACATAAAACTGACACGTTAAAGGCTAAAAGGTATTCCTCAAATTAACGGTAACCAGATAGCGAATAATCTATGGGGTGATACATGAAACTGATATATTACAGCTAAAAGGTATTCCTCAAATTAACAATAACCAGCAAATGAATTAGCTAAGTGACATGAAACTAGGTGATCTGCAACTTTAAGATAACAATAAACTGGAGTCCTAAAAATCAAAATTACATTGCAATTTGATGATATACTGATGCATTTTTGCATACGAAAATAAGATAAGCAGTTGATTATGATATAACATTTGACACAAATAATTCCATGCAAATATTGGGAGGCAAGTCATGCCATTTGAAAAATGTATTATTTCAAAAGCTTGCATTATCTTCTGAAATTTATCATAATTGCTTCATGGTGTGTTTTATCTATAGTAAGGATTTGTGTTATAACAGTTAACAGTCAGGTTAGATTTATTTTATGATGTTTTCCTGAAGGCCTCAAAGCTTTGATTAATGAGTTTAGAAAGGAGTTAATGATGTGCTGAATTATTAAATGTCAACAGCAGTTACTAGAAGAAACAAGGACACCTCAGAAAGATGATATGGAAAGTTTCAAGTTCAAACGGGGAACCATTTTTGAGATAAGGTTATGATCACACACCCCCACACACCCCCAGCAACAAAAACTTACTCCAGAAGGTGATGCTAATGGGATAAGTAGTTTGTTTCCAACAGGATCAGCCAGTGAACTGCTATTAAATTGGAGTCTACACAGTATGCACTGTTTTACTTTAGCACTACAAGATGATGAATACCATAAAAGTGATCTGTGAACATGGTTTCTCAACTGGGGTTCCACAGAACCAAAACAGGATTTAAAAAAAATAAACATCATAGATGTAATAATTTTTATAGTAATTCTGATACAGAGGGTTTTGTAGTAATTCTGATAACAGATTTTTAAAATAATAATTCTGATACAGAGAACAGGGGGGTCCATGAGATCTGAAAATTATTTGAAGGGGTTTTCCAGTACAGGCTGGTGTGGATACTTTTGTAAATGGAGAACTGGTCATGTTACTCTTAGACACTTGGATTGATAAAACTTGATGCCTATATTAGTATGACAGTACTGCTTCCATGTTACATGTGAAATAGGGACTATGCAGGAAAAGTCAGATTTATACATTATGGCTATTTACTGTATACCTGCACATACACATAGTAAAACTTTGCTAATTTGGACTCTCTTTTGTTCAAATATCTGTATGTCATGCTACTTCAGGATGACTATGACAATTATCTTGTGCATGCCTCTAATTTTTCTCCCTTCTGGACCTAGTTGGTTTGTTGTTTGTTGATGCACATAACATAAATATTGCTCTGAATAATTTGGCCTCAAATTGGTTAATTTTTATACCTCCTATTATGAGTTAGAAGCATAAATAAATATATATCCCCATAATAATACTGGAGTTTTGCCTAATCCAGGTACCCCTTCTCCCAAGACTGGGTTAGCAAGATTTCACTATATAAATATAATTATGATCTGCATTCAATCACCCTTCTTCAACTGCAATTTAAAAGAAATATATTTTGCGGACCAAGATACTGTAGATATGTATGTGTCTGAGACCTGAATTTGAGAGAAAAAGTGCAAAGGTAAAAAATACCTCTTGTAAAATGCCAGATGGCTGGCTAACCTGTTAGTGATTTTACTCTTCTCATTTTATTCATTAAAAAAAAAAAAGCCTGCAATATCCCGTTTCTTTGTGACCCACACAAACACAGTTCAGTTTATTTCAGTAGAATGTTGTATCTGTTACTTCTGTTTCAACCTGTATTTTTGTATCTGTACATCGAAAACTACTCACATTTAATCTTTCTGATCAAGCCTTTGTGCGGATGGGCATTAATGATGAAACAATGCTAATTTGTACAGTTATGAAATAAATATAAGTAAAAAGTAGTTAAGAGTTCTACATTTGGCTAGATAATTAATAATGAGACTTACTGCATTAAAATCGTTAGGCATTCTTACAGGGACTCGAGGACCACCAGGATACCTTGGAGACATGAATGGCTGCAACACACACAAAATGTAAATAATAATATCCCCCATCTGTAAATGAGACACTACACACAGATTTGCATGTTGTATCATTTCCTGTTGGTGATACCTAGTGCAGGGCTGAGTGTCATTTATTGATTTAAATAATAGTTATGAGTTTGAAAAGGAAGGTGGGTCAGAAGATCATATATCATGTTAGCAACAGCAATCAGATTTTAGAAAAGAATTTCCCTTTGACCATATTGTATGTTACAGAATATTTTATCTCATTTTAGCCAATTTCTTGTGCAATTATATTGAAAGTTTCCTATCTAATGCATAGCATGTCTAGTTATGCCTGCAGTATGTCAAGAAAACCTCTGTACTTACACACAATTTTACCCCAATATGACGTGGCCCTTGGTAGCCAAAAAACCTTACTGCCTTCTAGGTAAAACCACATTATATCAATCTTTCCAATTAAGACTTGTAAAACAAAACTGTTATTTTATGCAAAGAAATTCAGTGAAAGTTCTAAAAATACTGTAATGTGCTCTGCTATGTGTTTCAATCCAAGACAGGCTTGTAAAACTATACAAATATGTATATGGGAATTACTGAAAGTATAAACTGGTGGGATTAAAGAGAATAAAAATATATTGCAGGCAAGGCAAAAAACATTTTGATGTAGTGCCTTAGTTTAGAGTTTTTGTTACATCAAGTGCAATTTTCAGTTTTTCTTCAAATTTGCTAAGTGTCAGTACAGATCAATCTGTTTTACTTTAGCTTTACATCTTTAAATTACATGTAATAGTAGAAGAATTTTGGTAATATTTCATGCTTGTCCCCAGATCAAAAGCAATAATTTGTGGATTTCTAGTCATAAAGAGTAAAAATAAAACATTAACAGCTTTGGTTTTAAATCTCTATTATTATTATGTTTCATAGGTAAAATACAAAAGAAAAAATAAACAAACAAAAAAAACCCCCTCATCCTTCTTTACTTGTGGTACTGGATTTTGTAATTAAGAAAAAACTATAACCAAAGCACAATAAAATAGTAGCCAGATCAGTGCAATTATCAGAAAATATTTAGTCTGATATTACTTTTTAAAAATAACATACATACCCCATTACATTATCAAAATAACCCAACATCTATGATCTTCTACTAACATAAAATATGAAGTGATTTAGCATGAAATCTATATTTTTTAAAAAATAAAACAACAAAATGTTAATGTATTGTTAGTTCTCTAACATCATACTTGTAGGCCTGAAATTTTACATTTTTGAAAAATGCCTTAAATCTGAATCTCCAAGGAACAATGTGGTCTAAAATGATGCATCTTAAAACATTGAAAATAGCATATAATTCATATAAGTTTTAAACAAATTTAATGTCTGACTGTTTTTAAAAAAATATTTAAAATAAACATATATAAAAGAAAAATTTCATAAAGGATATCACTTACCAATTTTGAGCCATAACTATAAAATACAGAGTTTTCCGTATATTTTTATATATGTAATTCTCAAAGATTCATTTAACAAAAAAATATCCAAAAGTTCTCATAATCAAATAAACATTTTATAATGAAGTATTATTAGCTATTAAAATAAAAGAATTTTTTATATTTTCTTTAAAAAGTTCTATTTTTTATTTTAAAAATGCAATAAAATTATCAATTTTATTGTCATTCCAACTTTAGGCACACATAAATAAAGAACTGGCACCATTTTAATTGTAGAGAAGACAATACACAGTCCAACTGTTTGAAACATTACAAACTTCTATAATTAATGATTATTGATCAGGTGCTTCCCCTCCCATAACCCTTGAATAGTGCCCATAATACACTTGTTTTTCTGCAACCCACTCTAAACTGATGTCACATATAGTGCTGTTTTGGGGACTATTTCCATTCTATTAATTGCAGAAAACCCTTGCATTTATTTCAGTGCATAAAAAAATGTTTTAGTATGCCCATGGGGTGGACCCTGACCCCATACATCTATCCTAGGAGTAAACCAAGCCTCCATGCAAAATTACAGCTGTCTAGGTTTTTTCCTGCAGTCAAGGATGATAATTATTAATATCCCATATATATGATATCTGTGGGCAGAGGGCAGAGGGATAAATTTTAACCTGCCACCATGCCTGCCCCTGAGCGCATGTGGGAATAACCATGGTTCTATGCAAAATTCTAGTTGTCTAGTTTTTCCCCTGCAAATGTGGATGATGCTAATAAGAGTCCATTTGAGATTTGTGGGTAGAGGGGATAAATTTTAACCCACCAACCATGCTTCTATGCAGAATTTCAGTTTAAATTTGCCCTCTCATGGCCTTGACTTGAGGGAACATATGGTGGAGGGGGATAAAAAAAAATTAGTTTCCTACTCTCTATCTCCAGCTAGGGATTGAAGACATATGGACACAACATTTCAACTTTATCGGATACATATATCAAAGATCAATCAACTATTTATTTTTCAAGAATTAAGAAAAATCTCATACATCTTAATTCTCTAATTCAGTAACTGGGAGTTAAAGATTTAAAATTATTATACACCTTTAATTGAAAGCAGATTTATTTATTTATTTTTTTAACGAACAAGGCACAGATAAATTCTGCAGACATTTTATATGCTTTGTTGTGTTGTTAGTAGAAACATGTTAAGTACATTTATTTTAAGAATAGTGTTGCTTATATCTACAGCAATAGTATAAAGCTATGTACATGCAAATAAATACAGATATAAAGTATATTTTTTATAAGCACAATAAAATATATGCAGTCAAAATTAACCCAAACAGTACCTGTAGTGTACACTAGTGTATAAAACCATTCATTGGAAAAAACGGGCCCCTTTCAAGGGGAAACAATACTGCTGAACTTTTTTATTATAATCCTCTCTAGTTACTCCTGTACTAACATTAGCAGATCGTGCTCACGAGACTTTACATAACTTGAGATTAGAATTTTAAAATGTTTTAAAGATGCCTAGCAATACATTAAACGTGTATATGACTAACATATTTTTTTTAAGTGTCAGAACCACTACAGTATAGGTATTACAATTAATTTAAAAATCAAACGTGCCACATTCGGTCTTGACATAAATGTGCAGCTATTATTTTTTCATGCCTGGTCAATCCCCCTATACATACATCTCCAAGAAAAAAACCATCAATATATTTATTTTACAAAAATTAACATGTTTATTTCAATATTTGTATCACCAGTAATTGTATATGCATATGAAAATTAGATTTAAATAAAAATGTGTGTGATATATATATATATGTGCTTTTAAAAGCAATACATCTTGTATGATCATCAAACTAATAAACATGATGTCTGGAATCCCAAGCTCGTTAATCACCAGTTGATTTTTATGCTTTAAAGAGTATACAAGTGAACTTGTATCCAAAGTTCATTGGAATAATAAATTTTCATGATAAAAAAAAAATGTGGTGTCACCACAATGAAGCCATATACATACCATCAAAGTCTTTTTAAATAATTTTGTTTTACAGGTGGTATGACATTGATGCACCTCATATTTAGGAAAATGGGGAAGAAATTTTTTAAAGTATAACTGTTGACATTTATTAAAATGTATTAAATAACTCCATTTCAAAGACTTACTTGTCACATTTCAGTGCCAATAGTAATTAGATATAGTTGCTAAAACTAAAATGAAATGATGAAGAAAAATAAAATTATCCTAATGGTACTAAAAAAGCTTGGCAGTAGATCCTTGTACGAGTCTTACTGTTAAATATTATTCATGCTATGCCTGATTTTGGGCAGACAAAAGGTTAAATGCACAAATTTAAAAAAGAAGTGTGTAAATTCAATATTACACATGCATATTAACATAATGCCCTTTGCAATTTTCTAATAGTAGTCTAGAACAATTTGAAAAATAATTTAGATGATGGAACAGGTTTATTCTAGGAAAAGAAAACAGCCAAACAACAAATTCAAACACAGTTTTGGTAAAGAAATAAGATGGAAAAATGTGCAAGGATAAAATTGGCCGGTTCTAATGTTCATACTGAAATCTGCCATCTCCCCTGCTAACACACTGCTATTATTTTGACTACCAATACATCATAATCTTTTCCAATACTAATAGTTTGACAATTATAACAAATGAATACACAATTATTTATTAATATACAAACAGAAATATGCACACACACACACACACACACACACACACACACACACATATGCATAATTTCTTTGAAAGGATACAACCCAAAAAGTCTAAAAAGCAGCACGCCTTTTTCTTTGAAATATATATATTACAAATATTAAATTCAAAACTAGGTAATTTTAACAAGTCTTACTAAAAGAAGATTATATGACCTTATTTCTAACCATTGTAATTTTAAAAACTGCATCACGAACAAGTAGTTAAAGGGAAGCAAACAAGCATTACTACTACTGGCACTTTTCAGTCCTAGTCACATCCAAGACCACAAAACACCATGGGGAGAAAAAAAAAAGGAATACAAAGAAAGAAAAATAAACGAACTCTACAACGTTAATAATAGTAGTAATAAAAACAAAAATGCTAATAATAATAAAAAATTTAAAAAGAAGCAACAATTCAAACTTTTAAAACTATTGTCAATAAATACATACAAGCAAGAAATAACCTCCCTTGGCTAACTGATTTCATGAAATTCAGGATTAGGTATATAATGCAATCTATACCCCAATTAAATAATATAAGAAAATCTCGAAATGAAAGTTAAATTTATTAAACATTAGTGTAGAATATATTCTAATGAAAAGCTGAATTAAAAAATATTACTACTGATCTACAGTTTATATTATTGTTTACTTAATAAAAAATTTATGCTTGCCTGAATGAATTTTACAAACGTATGTATCTAATAGTAATGAAAGAAAAATCCTCCACAAAATATCTAAATACTGGAAGTCTTTCAAATATATTCAATACACTTTAAAACTGATATAAATGCAGATCCCTGATGCTGGGTTCTTTCACAGCCTGTGCTTACTATATGATCTGTGTGATGAGTGAAAAATACAATGGGGAGAGAATGATATCTAAAGAATGTGCAATAATTAAAAATTTGATGTGCATTTTCTTTGACTTAAATACAGCAACATTAATATAATGTTTCTACTAAAAGTTAATTTCTAATTTAAAAGAAAAATAATGAGAACACTAATAAAGTGCATTTAATCATATTTATAGAAACGGAACATTTGCAATCAAGTCTTTTTAGTATTGTTTGTAAATGTCTTGAAAATTTGAAAATGACAGCTGAGGCTGAGTATTTTTATTTAATTTGTTCAAAATGTTAATATATAAACAACATAATTCTGACAGATGAACATTTTGATTCCTTCACTTCATTTTTTTTCAACAGATAAAAGATATCCCAAGGGAGGCCATGGATGCAGCAGACACTATGGCTGACTGGTCAACAGAATGAATAATACAGCAGAAAATAAAATGATTTACAGCTTGCTATCTAGTAGAAAAAGAGCTACAGAAGCAAAGAAATTAATAAATACAAAGCAGAAACTTGAATCTAAGAAATGATGCAACACATGATGGAGAAATGGACAATGTTTCAACATCAATGCAGAAAGAATGAGGAAAAACAGGACCCTTGGGCAGCTGATTATCACAACAGTGAATGAGAACAAGTCTTACAACTCTTTAATGACCAATTTGGCATTATCAACTGTATGGTGGGATTTTTTCCCCATAAATGTAGCTTAAAAAAAAAGATACTGGGATAAATTCTAAGAATATTTATATATGGGTGGGGAATATGACAAACGGATATTATTAAAATAAGAAAAATACAATGTACATAATATAAAACGCCATATTTACTATTAATATATTATTATTGCATTTACACAAACAATAATTATAATGTTAATAAGGAGTGCTTCTAGTGCTCACTATTGTTTACAAAATAAAAATTTATTACATTGATTTCTTTAAATTTATTGGTTATTCTGATGAATGAATATACTTAACTTTATATAATTGCAAAAACAAAATTATTATACTGTAAACACTTTTGCTATTTGCTGATATCCATAAACGTTGAAAGCTGCAATATAAGGGAGTTAATCCTTTGCAACTTTTGTTACCAAATGGACATTCTTAACTCCCCTGTCACTAGTTTGTCTCGGAAATGTGTATCTCTTGGTTTAAAATAGTATAAATAAAATTTTATATATGCTTTTTAAAACCCATTTTTATAATTTTAAAAAAAGGTAAATGCTCATTTTCATTTGTGATAAGAAAAAATGAAAGAACTGTCGTCAATTGCAACCCATATTTTGAAATGCCCAGTGTATATCCAATGAACCATACTATTTATGAGCATTAAATCTTGAACAGCTATGTTTACTGTTTTCATAAAATAAATTAAGTTTCACATCAACTTCTCCATAAGTACTATTAAACCATCCTCCATCCAACTTTTTTAGTAAAAAATTTGCAAGCTTTATTTATTCTGTATTGAATTATACTTTTTTTAATATTCATCCTTTACAAAGTTTAGTATATTCTTACAGTGTTTATTTATGATGAATGTTTAAATGATATAAACAATGATTTTGGTAAAAACCCATCATCCAAGAATGGATCAACATTTATAATCTCTTATCTGATTAACAGTCAATCAATGTAATAGGAGCTTGAAAAGTTAACCTTGAAACTATTTTTACCAGAATAAATTTGCTGAGCAAGTGAGATTCAGCTATGTGTAGTTTAAAATACATAACTTGTAAAATATTGTAAATCACCAAATGCAATGTATATGTACACTGTTAAAACATTATAGCTATAGTTCACAAACTGTACGAACATGATACTTGAGAAATCTTCCCTCTCATAACCTAACTGATACACACACAAAGAATTTATTAATTCTGAAGTCCAAGTCCGTAAATTCCATAGTTAGGTAGGTACATAAATATGCAGGAGTATGGAATGTGGACGACTAAATAGACTTACATATACCTTTGCAAACATTTATCAACTGAAACAAATATTTACTGTGTAAATTAGTGGAAATACTTTAACAAATTCATAATATATTATGCATTACAGTATTTTGGGTTTATCACAAAACTTGTATCTACTGAAGGAAGTACTTTTTGGCACAAGAACATTTTTTGATAATTGTTGGCAGAGAAAAATAAATAATACAGCTTTACAGGTAACAAGTTCCTCTTTTTCCATGCTACTCATTACTTACACTTTAGTCTTTTCTTTTTAAAGATACTTTGGCAAGTGAGTCTTCAACAGATATTAAATCAAATATTTAAATACTAATAGGTACTACTAATCTTTCAGGGAAAAAAGGTTTAAGGAAGCATTTAAGCTGATCCCAGGAGGAGGGAATGTCAGCTTGCCTTCATCCCTCTGAAAGGGACACCTATCTTAGGATAAGCCAGTCACAAAACATTTTTGGCTTAAGATGCAGGTGCAACCAGATCTAGCAGTGTACACGATTACAAGAAACACCTATAGTGTGCATGTACAGTCTAGTATGATAGATGTATTAAATTAAGGGAGATGAAACTACACTTAAATCTAGCAGCAGCACTGATGTGCAGTGTGTGTGTGCAAGCCAGCCATAGGTAAACATGATCTGATGTAAACTGTATTTTTAAGAGACTATCTTTTTTGACTCTAACTGCAAGTGGGTAGGTGGCCATAAGCTTAGCATTTGTGAGGAGTCACCTGTACCTCACAGTGTACAAGTCAATGTATAAATGCATTTGATTAAGTACAATTATTTGTGTAAACTACACTATACATATTGCTTAATTTTATTATTTCTGTTAAACTATAAATTAGTTCCTGTTAAATATGTCTGAAGTAGCCTGGCATCATATCTAACACCACTGTACTAATAATAGCAGACAATATGGTACAAATACAATCTCCTGTTAATGGACTAAGAACCTACAGTACCTTCAAAACAAATATAATTTGATGCCCTCTAACCGAGTATAAATCATTACTGTGCAACTTCAGGTCGTGTAACATTAAGTAACACCAACGATGTACAAAATATATAATCAGCTGTCGTTGTACAGACATAAGCCACAGTCTATGACATACTACATAGTTCAAACAATGTCATTTGGTTAACAGTTCTCATTATACGAGGAATTGTCTCCCCCTGGAAAATGCAGAATATGTTGAAAATGAAGAAAAGAGGAAGAGTAATACAAAAATCAAATGAAAGAAACAAGATGCTGACATATAATTCACAACTCCTAGCACACTATGTAATTTGATTCAAGAAATCACATATAAATGTATAACTTTAATGAAACAATTTATAACCCTATACAACTCACACACCTGCCTACCCCCACCTCAGGAAACAATAAGATCAATGATCCAAAACCAGAAGATTTTATACGGAGTCTGGCATTTTAATAGAAATACCAATAATATAAAATAAATGCAATATAACAAATAATGTTAATATTTGTAAATGAACTTACCAATATTGTAATGATTTATGCAAAGCACAACATTTGTCATGATTTGTCTACTCTTTTGTCTAGTCTCCATTCCACTGTTTATTTTAGACGAATTTTTGTCAAGCACACAAAGTGTTAGGCAGTTTATTTAGAAATACATTGGTCAAGGTTTTTAGACTTCATTTGAAGAAGGATCTTCACATTTCAGAATAATTTAAATACTGCATCATGATCTTCACTTTTACAGGAAAGTTTATTGTCCTTATACCTATAAGAAGATATCAAGTACATCCAGCCAAATTTACATGAAAACAAAACTATACATTGTTCATACAGTGTTGGTATGGTAGCTCTTTAGTTCTTCAAGCTTATGGCATATGCAATGCCCGCTTTTCCATCTTCTCAACAGCTGGAACAGGGTCTTTCAAGTGTTTTGTAATTCAAAGAAGCATGCTGGTCAGTCTTGTTTTTTCTTACACGAGAATATCCTCTCACAGTGTGCAGAACTGTGGGATAGTCAGAATGCCTCTCATTGCCAATGACAAGGCTGTGAAGTCTGGATTCTTGCCAATGTTTGCCCAAGTGGCATCTTCTCTGTCTGCCTTTATCAGATAACTTATATCAGTGGACTAAAGGATTCTGACAGTTGGTTGATTGAAACATCAGAAGGAAGAAGAATTGGAAACCTCCTGACAATGGCTCTTAGCTGACTGAATGTAACATTTGTCTGCAGATCAGTATCAGCAACCTCAACTAGGCTCAGAAAGTTGGACTGTTGATGACCAGAAGTAGCGCTTGCATTGGTTTCTGGCAAAAGACATTCCTTCAGGTATTTCACAAGCACCACGTAGAATTTTCTTACTTCAGAATAGAACTCTTCAATCCTGGATCTGCGCAAGTGATTTTCTTCTGCCTTTGAAATAAATTCATGTGTTTTCTCTCCAATGCCAAGATCTGTGTTGTCCTTTTGGTTTGAACGGGTTTCAAACTCGACTTGGTCAACAGGCAGCTCCCTCAGTTTTCCCTGCTCTTTCCCTACCATTGACTGGGGCTTGACAAATTTACACAAGATGCTTCTGAGTAGCTTCACAATCCTACATCTCAGTAGGTGGATGTGTGGATCTTCAGCCTGAAAAGAGAGCAGGAATGTATCGAAGAGCTTGACAGCAAAGCGCAGGAAAAGTGAATACAGTCAGTTTGTAGGTGAGCACAAATTTGAAAATCGCTTCACACTTGCTTTCTGCATAGGTGCTGGCTTATTTCTCCTTGTCCATGTCCTCCTTGAAAAAAATCCTTCAAGGGATCCCAGTTGAGAAGTAGACAATCAAGACACCTGTATTTATTATTATGCTTCTAAAATTAAAATTCTATTATCCACCGTATTATACGTGAATTTTATTACAAGACTTTTCTTAATCATTATAATGTGTGCACTATGTAATCACAAAATGTCAACTGCTAATTTACAAATATATATATTTATTGCCTTTTTTTTAATATATTTCTAAATTTTTTTAGTAGAAATTATTAAAATTAAAAATTTGTGTAAATGTTCATGATTCTGTAAATTACAATCAGAACAAATTTGACTCAGGATCATTCCTTTATCGCCAATGACTTTTGTTTTAAAACTTATGGCAAACACTTTTTTAAAGAATAAATTATGAAGCATTACATATTATATTAGAATAATTACAACGGATTCCAGAAAAATCATTTGAACCTCTATATGCAGTTTCAAACATACTGTTATTTCAAGAGGCCAATCTTTTTCCTAGCATTGCAATATAATTTGTTAAAGAGCTCGTTTCGGACAGAAAATTTCTGAAGAATATTGTATATATTGTCTTACATGTAAGTTGGATATTATTTATTAAAGTAAATATTTCGTAACTGTTAAAATGACACGGTGTAGTGCATGTACTATCGCTACTTGGCCGCCATTTTAAAAATGCGAACTTCGTCTATCGGTCAAACAGGCAGTAGAAACGTTATGCACCGAATTGTGCTTATCCCATCAAGCTCTGACTTCTAAACATAAAAAATATTTAAAGAAAATGTTTATTTCACGAGTGAAGTTGTGTTTTGTCAACTAAAATTAATAATGGCTGACGAATAAGATTCTGTAAGTGTTAAAAAGGGTCGTATGTTGAAGAGCTCTTAGCAGACGACTTTGTCTTAACCAACCGGCTGGCCAACACAGAGTGGGTGATTGTATACGAAACAAGCAGGTTTTTCTTCCTGTCATAACTGATTGGAAAATTATTGAAAATGAAAGCAGAAGATTTAGCAGAAGGTAGGGAGATCTGCAACTCACTTTTTTGATGGACCCAGACTCTTATATATACTTGCAACTTGTTACAAAAACTATATACTTGTATAAAAGTGGAAGATAGGCAGGTCTGCAACTAACTTTTTTGATGGACCTCTTATATACTTGCCACTCGTTATGAAAACTATATACTTGTTCCATGTCACTACAGTGAACCAACAGTTTACTAACTACTATATAATTTAATGCCACTGAACCATCAACCACGCTGCTACTAGTATATACCCTATACCATTAGACTAACAATTTACAGTATACTATAGGCACTAACCTACTTAAGGACATAATTGTTTAAAAAATATATAAGACAATTTGTTCCCAAGGTTCATTTCAGTACTTGGGAGAAAATGGAAATGTGGATTTGTTCATATGTATGAAAATTTATTTATAAGTAGGATAATACCTGTATATTAAAAAAAATCTAATTTTATTAAAGGCCATTATAACATGTATTTGGTCAGGTGACACTAACATTAATTACTTTAAATATATGAATGCATTTTACTTGCTGACATACTACGACATATATAATTACATTAAATAAATTGGTGAATAAATAAAGAGAAACTCAACAATGCTGATGTTAATTACAATTTCTAGCATGCAGCTATGTTTTAGTCTTAATTATTAGATGCTGGGAATGTAAAACAGGAAGGGAGAAGGGAAGGAAAATGCTTTATTTTCCCCCGTACATATGTTTAATCAATTTGTAAGTGCTTATCATAGAGCCAGCTAAGACTGTTAATAATGTGATAAACAGTAAGTTATAATATTAGTTTTCTATACAAGAACATTCCTATTTTATTCTTGATTTACTTAATACCTAAAACAACATTTTCAACTAGAAATTGTATAAAATTCTAAGAAATATAATTCTTGTTTTGTTTTTCATATCAATGACTAGACAATGTTGACAATCTAAGCTAATGAAATGAATTACAAGAATTCAGCACTCCACTATTAGTTAATAGTACTGGCAGTTGTAAATACATTAAATAAATCAAATGCAAAAACACAATATTAGCTAAATGTATGAACTCTAAGTTAACAAACTGGCCAAGTGACAGATATTCTGCTTAATATAATAACAAGTCTGAAGCAAGACAAATAAATTAGATAAAATATATGAACTCTCAGATGGAATTAAATGAACAATAGTGGCCAAGCCACAGTTACTCTGCAGAACAGGTCTGAAGCAGAAACAAAAAAAAAATAGCTATTTCTCTAAGTTAGAATATTGTGACCATGTGACAGACACACTGACAGATTGAAATTTGAAGCAGAAACATTAAAATAAAAAAAATAACTAAGTGTATTAACTCTGTATGACTGAATACTGTGATCGAAACTTAATAGGAATGAAGCAAGAATATAAATTAGCTAACCATAAAAACTAAGTTAGAACACTGGGACCAAAGAATGTATATTCTGCTTAGCTGGTATTTTATATAAACAAAATGCATGAAGCATATATTTTCTAAGTATTAACCCCAGGACCCTAATTTTAGTAAAGAAAATTGTAAATTAGTAAAAAGAATAAATTCAGTTCACATATTTTTTAATCATAAAAGGGAGTAATTTAGTCAAGGGAGCAGCATAATGTGCCAAATTGGTACAGTTAATGAGTTGAAAGGAGATGCAAAAGATGGAGGAATACTCACTTGATTTGGCCCGGGCCCCGGCCCCATCATGGGGTTGTGAGGCGGCGGGTGTGGGGACGGCTGTGAGACAGGAGGCTGTGAATGTGAACCCAAGCCATCAGTGATCCCTAACTTACCTCACTCACACTACCAAACATACACCTTATGCCATCAGTGATCAATTCTAACCACACTTGTTCTGCCACAATCACACTCTATGATGTATTTTTTGCTTGTGAAAGGCTCAAAATAAAAGTGAAATATAAATTACACATCTTTTTATAATATGGATTTAAAATATGCTAACAAAAAGAAAACTTGACAAAATCAAAATAATATTTTGTTTTGATTATGGTAAAATAAATATTATATGCACTAACATAAGCGAAGGTAAATAATAAAATCAGATATACATAATCATAGCATTTAAATCTTTATCATCTGGTACAAGAAAATTTGAAAAGTACAAAAACAGCGGACAGATCAATTTACATTACAATATTTCATCCAAACTTGTGTCTAGATATAATTTTTCTTATCAGGAACTAATGAAAAGAAATAACCTAATTTTAAAATGCCTTTATGAATTACAAAATAATGAACAGCAATTGAATTATTAATCAAAAAAATTATAAGATCTGTGAGCAATATGAAAAAAATATAAATATAACAAAAATTTATACTTGATAAATCTTGGACTTTTATATATAAAAATTAAAAGAAATTATATTTTACCCAAAGCAACATTACAAAAGTTAAAAACATTAAGAGAATGTGACTGAAAATGGTTGTTATTGTTCATGATGTTAACAAAGGTGCAATAAAATGAAAAGATAAAAAATTATTCCATAAACAAAAAATATAGATGTAATAAATTTGTTACAAGTTACACTTCAAATATACAGCCTAATATTGTAATTACAAGAAATGATGATAGAAGATATGTAGAAGTAACTCTTCAAACAAATGACAAGAGTTTTATTTGCCAATACCCTACTTTCTTAATCTATAATAATTCTAGCCTTTATGATAAGACAATTATAACTTACAGGGAAAAAGTTTGGAGGCATGGGACCTCCTGGCATGCCATCTTGTGGGGGCATCTGACCCAAAGGACTGGGAGCAGCTGCATTCTGAAATTAAAGAAAATTAAATGTAACAATTGATTGTAATATATACTGTCATACAAACAGTATTTGTAAATAACTGTAAATAAAGTTAATCCCCCCTTTAAAAAAAATATATGAATGTCTACTGTACTGCATATCTGTTGTCAACACTTCCACCAAAATATTCCAGATAACTTTTTTTTCCTAACCCAGATATGAAATCAATAATGTGCAATAAATGAAAATTTTACCTTCAGAATAAGATGTTTAAGAAAATATTAAAAATTATTTAAAAATTTTATGCATTTGAGTTTTATCACAGGGAGATAATCTATGTCTGACTAAATAAAAAAACTATGCCTGATTAAACAAAAGAAACACAAAGTGTGAATAAGATCATTATATGAAAGATATTTTAAATTTTCATATAAGCTAACTCATTTTCTGTGGTCTATGAAAGATCACTGCACAGTAAATAAACGCATAGCAAAAATTTTGATTTTTTGTTTGTTTCATCAATAAATAATGACTATTAGTACATAAATAAAATAAAATATACTTGACAGGTATGAAGAAGCAAGAAATTTTAGAGCATACCTTTTTGCTTATTTTTAACATATATGCATTTCCAAAAAATTCAAACAAGCCTGCCAATTTTATAAATCAAATGACATGTATTTAATTTTTATAAAAATGAGCATATAATCCAAAGTATTTGATATGTCTGTCCAGATCTTATCTATCCTTCCATCCAACTACCACCAATCCACAAGTGACTGAATTTAAACATACTTAAAAAGATGTTCAAATCTCATGTATTTATTGTTAAAAATATCTTTCCTTTGGCTGTATGTTTTAATAATTAACTGCAACCAAAGTAAACACTTAAAACTATAAGTATAACACACTCCAAATGTGATTGATAGCATTTTGACTAAGAAATCAGTTTTTATCAGTGCTAAACATAAATCTGTTTTGGAATACAGTAAATTGGAACAAATCTTTGGCTCAATGCAAATCATGTCCACTACCACCTAACCAAAGCGCACAAGAAAAATTATTATTTATATATTTTTTTTTTTGGGGGGGGGGGGGTGTTTGAAGAAAAGAGAACAAGAGTCAATAAAACATGATTTTTGTTTATAATTTCAATACTTCAAGAAATTATTTGCAAACAATCCAAATGTAATTGGAAAACATCAGCAGCAGCATGCAAATCTGATTAACTTCTAAATCATGTTCTCAAAATATCTTCTTTTACCATTTTATGAAATTTTATTGAAATACAAGTTGCAGATAATAAATATCTTTAAATGATTCTACTGTAAACCAACAGAATGACTAACTGCAAATCAAGACCCATCACTGAAGTCTGAAATTATATTTTGCCTCTTTATTGGAGGATTATATACGACACTGGATAACAACATACTGGATCAAGGCAGTTTTAATCTGGACTGCTGAAAGAAAATTAAATGGCTTCTAAACTTAATTAATTTTCTTTGACTGTTCACCATATCTGATCAGCAATCCTGTTAATCAACATGTATAAAGGTCAGAGTCATTTATACTTGTAGCTAATTGACCTATTTATGTTGCCAAAGTTACAATTACTACTCATCTGAGTTGGAAATAAATCTGTAAACTTCAACAGTGAGAGAATTGCATAAGGTTTTTAATTTGAACAAGTAGGCAGTAATTACCTCAATCAAGTACTCTTTTCACTTTTTCTGCTACTGAACATGTTTGTTGAGTGGTGGGGGATATTGCCTCTAACATTTTATGACTAAGAATTCTTTTATTAAGTGTTTTCACTACTATTAACAAAGATGCTAGGTATGAACACAAAAAAATATTATAAATTAAAAAGTGGGGTTCCTGCCGCTTTCATTCTTTGTAAGGTTAGACAATAAATAAATAAAAAAGCTGAATGAGTACAAAGTTTAAGAAACAGTAGGATAAGATGAAGAACAAATAAGTTAAATTGATATTTACAAGAGGGATTTAAGAAACTGATAGGTTATACATTTTTAAAGCTGAACAAAAGAAGAATCTTTCAATAAAGTTCAGTTATTCTGCAAATGATACTCAAATAATAAATAGCTTAAGGGTGGTTCTGGGAACATATTTCATCCACCATTAAAAGGTTGGTACTTTCAAACGACAGTATATAAATGGATTACTTTTATTAATAATAATAACATACAATGAAGTTACAAACACCCTTTCATTTCAAAAATAAAGAAACTACACAAACAGGAGGTGCAATACGGAGTCAGTAACAGTACAGTGCTATTCAGAGCGAACACAGCATACATATTAAAATAATCTTACTAATACATTATACAAAATACCTGGAAATACAGATCTGCAAGTCACAACATACACACTATTAAAAACAACAGCAAGAAGTACCAATGAATGAGCACAACTTTACCAACAAAACTTAAACCTAGAAATTGAAATAAACTAATGAGAGTCACAGAATACACATGGACTGTTAAATACCATATGCGTGATACTGCCAATCAATGAACTTTATACAATGTGCAAAAGAACTTTACATATCCATTATTAGCTATAGTGATAGTGACTGACAACGCCAAATACTGCCACACTGTTTCTTTATAATTTTATTTATATACTGAAAAAAGTGGTTAAATCTATTTTTTTGTCTAAGAATCCTTATTTATTAAGTAGAATTAAAACTAATGATCAGTAATTTTTCTCCTCAGATCATAGCCAAAATTAACAATAGCAACAAACCCAACAACAAAAATATCCCCAATTACATAGTTTTTGAGAGGCATGAACTGAAAATTTAAAACACATCTTTCTTAAAAGTGTTTATATTATTTAATTTTCTTATGGACAATGTTGTTAAAATCGGGTATGTAAGCTTAATTTTTACCTTCCGACACTAAACATATAAATAAGTGACAAAGGGTGATCAGAGCAGAGGAATCTAAAACACCCGGACACCGTGCATCACCCAGTAAAGAAACAAGGGCCATCGCCTCCCTCAGTGAGGCTCCCAAGGGTATCTTATAGTCTCGCTGGAGAGCATATAACGGAGACTGTAGTCAAAGCGTAAGAATTACTTTAAACTTCAACACTTCTGCACTCAGTGCTAAATAAATAGCAATCATCTGGGTAGAAGAATTACGAAATAAACTTAAGATTATTAAGCATTATTTAAATTTGCCACTCGAAGTGTAAACACCGCGAAATTGTAGAAATAATAAGGCATTCAGGTTAAAAACATTCATATACATTTAATGCAAATGTACAATGCTCAAAACAAGTCCTGATACTTGTTCATAGTCAGCACAAGTAATGATTAAAATTCCATATACGTCTTTTAGAAAGTGTTCCGGCACATTTACTCATTTTAAGAAAGAAACATGAGCTCGGGACCCGGGAAAAAAAATATTTAGAAGAATAAGTAACTAGAAGCAATTAAGACAGCAAGATAATTATACTTATGAAGAGCAGTCATTAGACTAAGAAACAATGGGATCCTTTGCTAAATTAATTTTAAACATTTACAACAATTAAATTTACTTTCTAAGTTTTAAAACTTTCTAAATATAATTAGCATATTTCCAGTTTGTGCTTCTAGTAGCCTTACTTAAAATGGAAAAAAAGTGAATTAGAGAGTAATAGAATACAACGACACCTGGATTATATTTAAAGTTAGCACTGCCGAAATAGTATTTTATTAAGAAAACAGACCATATGAACTAATCAAACAATATCTTATACTGTGTGGAGTCAAATTTTCTTTTTTTTTTAAAATCTGAAAATTAACTAAGGACTCCAAATCAATGAAAATAAAAACCTAGAACCAGCCCAATGCATACAAGTACACACACACACACATACACATCTAGTGAATTAATTACCCAGATTTTACTTGCCAAGACAACCAATGAAAATAATTATATCTTCATATTGAAAACTTACTACAGTCAACAAAATGGAGCTCAACCAAGTGAAAGAAGTTGTCTAGACCTCCAAATCAAATGATTTGTAAAACTTAGGGGACAATACAACCAACCATTAGCAGCTTAATGTTAATCAACTGACTATCTTTTAATCCAACCTGGATCATGAACTATCTATCTTTCAATACTTTATAAAGCTTTTATAAACAAATTCACAAGATGCATGTTTATAAATAATTAAATGAATCCTACTGAACATAATTTTTACAGCGAACGAATATAATAGTCATATGGTTGATTTTAATGCTAAAATCCTAATTAACAATTTACAACAGTTTTCTTATCTCTCTCCCTAAATAAAATTAAAACCTGAATCTTATGAGATCTCAAGAGGAAAAAAACGCGCGACTAACAAACTGTAGGTATCGCTTATGCAATAAAAAGAAGTAGATGATATACTATTTTATTTACATAGTTTGATTTTGCATCAATGAAATAAATGTATAAGTGTACAACTTAAAGCGGTAAGCACCACATAACATATTTTATAAATGTATATGAGAGAGAAAAAATGTCGCACAAAAAATTCTCTCGGTCTCTAGAAGAGAAAAAAAAATCATATTTGCCACTGGAGTGACTTCGCCACTTTATCCACATTTTAAAAAAAAATCTTAAAAAAAAAAAATAAAAAAAAAAAATCTCTTCTCTTTCCGTATTTACTTCGTTCCAGCCTACCAAACTAAGCATTAGAATAAGATGAGATGAGCGCATTATACAGCTAAGCTTCTTTTTAGAGTGCTTTTCTTGAGTATCTACTACCGCAGCTTGTTGCGGGCACGATGGTGAGGCTCTATAAGAGTGGTCTGCATTTTAGAGGGAAGACCAACAAAAAAAATTTGGCCAAGTGTATACAGCAAAAATACTTATATGCATACGCCTGTACACTTTGCTAGAATACAATTTACAAGATATGCATTTAAAAACTTTAAATTTAAAACATAAATGCTTGTCATTACCACTTGCACACACGTGCGCTTGAAGCACGCGTGAGAGTACGCGTGCGCGATGTAAATGTTCCTGTTTTTTTTATTTTTTAAAGCTGAGAATTAGGACCACACAAAACCCACTCTTCTGGGGCCCCATCATAACTGAGTTATGGAGCCTCACGCCCAAAGGTCTGTCTACCCCAGCAGCAGAGTGTTTGCGGCAGCGATTCCCCCCTCCCTTATTTTCGCATTGAGACAATACTTCCCCTACCTGGAAAAAAAAGTTCTTCAAACTTTGCAGTTATTTTGTACTAGAGTCATGATTTCACAATGTTCAGCACTACTGGAAACGCAAGTACGAATCTTCATAAAACAGTCGCATACACTGAAAGACTGCTAGCAATGACAAACGGTTAGCCATCATTGAGGAATTACTTATTTGCACCACACACTTAGTAAATTCCCTGTAACAAAGTTATAGATATTTACACTCAATAATTCCCTGGAAAAAAATATAGATAGGCCTATACCTTATACTCAGTAATTAGTAACAGATATAATAATGGCTCACTTTGTACATAGTGCCATTAAAGTAACAGTTCTGTAATGTTCCCCCCAAACAAATTTTATTTTTTATAGGCTATAATGTCTGAAATTTTTAGATAAGCCGTACACAAAAAATAGGCTATATCTACTTTATTTTAAGACTAATCAGATATGTACAAATGTTAATATATTCATTCGAGTCTCGAATTGAAAAATAATAGTAATATTATTTTGTACTTTCTTGGTATGTGAGCTTTTTTTTTTTTACTGCATGTTAATCGTTTGAAATATTTTATTCAATGGTATGTGTGAGCGCGCCATAAATATGTTTTGAAACAATTCCATTCTCCGTATATAACTTTTGTCTAATTTGATAAACCCACAAACATACATTATACAGGGGATAAAGTAATAGTATATAACTATATCCTCTGAGTTCAGGATGAAGGCTCTATATGGGGGGTGGAAGCGAGCGATAAAGAGCGAGTGCGCGCAGTCAAGCCAGCCAGGCAAAGGAGCACGCGGACACAAACACAAAGCTGTTGCAACACATTTCACAATTCACTCCTGTAGAGCCTCACTTTGCTAGCCACCTGCACTGCCTGGCCCAGCCTCAGTCAGCAAAAGCTATTGATTTCTGGGAGTAGCATGTGATCGCGGCCGTCCACACTCTCGCACTAGGTAGAACCAGTAAACAATCCCCGCTATCTACCCGACAAATTTAGAATACCCCCCTTCCTTGCTAAAAATCACCCTTAATGATTAAAATTTAAAAATAAAATTAAAAGTCACAGAAAAGAAAAAAAAAAACAACTAACCAACGGCAACTATGGTTGACTAACTCAAATCAGCGATAGAGCACTCGTTACACAATGTTAAACACATACCACGTGGTAATCACAACACTTTCGAGTGTCGGCAGTTCATAAACCGATTTTTCATGAGAAGGTGGTGGTGGTGGTGGTGTGAGGATCGACTGCCGCACGGTTTTACGGTAATCAATGAAGCACAAGGGATATTCTAATGGCAAGGCAGCACAACTTCCACATCCACAACACAGACTTTTAGGGTTGGCCAACTTATATACTTGAATCAAAACCTCGTAGACAAAAAGCACGCAACACACTACTACACGAGTACTACTAAATAAAAAAGTTTTTAAGATTTTCAAAATTAAAAAACGAACAACTTTTTCTTCGGTATTTGTTGTCAAATACAAAAATTAGAAACCACAACTAGGAAGTAATCATGAGAAATTACGAAGATGTGAACGGTAATACAATGCAAAGAGACGCGCAATTTCTTACCATTCAGAAAATAAAACAAAAATAAAAAGATCAGCGTTCTTTTATAACCTCTTCCATGACTAATCTTGTACAACGAAAAAGGGACTGCAAAACACTTGTGAAATTTCGTGAGCAGACAGGGAGGGAACTGCTGGGTTCAACTTAAAAGAATTCATCCAAGCCATCCAATAAAGGCAATGTTCATTTTAAGTTCACTCTATAAACCCCAACTAATTATTTTGTTCTAATTTCAATCAGTATTTTGGCAAATACTCAAAACAGAAGAAACTTATAGTACATAAGCTTGCTGCAAGCTAAGTATTTTGGTTAATATGTATCGTTTTTATTTTTCCTGTCTCTAAATTTAACAAGTAAAAACAGAAGTGCCTGATGCTACATAATTGACCTAAATCCTAAAACACTTCTTCAGATTAATTTCCCTCCGCAATATATTTAGATCTGTTATGCTTATTTGTAACTGACAACACTTTCATTTTTGAAGTTTGGTTAAAATTGAAAATATTTCACCCTGATTTAATTTTTCACTTATTAAAATTCCAGGAAAAATAGCAATTTTGATGTTAAAAATAATACCCCACAAATCCTCAGTGTGAGAAAGCATGCCTGTAATAATGTAAAAATGTTAATTACATTAAGAACTAGCAAGAGGACCAAGTTTTGCCTGGATGTGAGAGATAAGTGTGACAATAATAAAACAAATTGTTACATATAGCAATAAATGAATCATTGACAAAGTTTCTAAATACATTGGGTATTTCTAACTCTGAAGACAAATGTACCTGTTATTTTGGTATTTGAATTTTACCATTGTATACAACATCTGGAGGGTGTGTGAGGAAGGGAAGGATTGATGTCACAGTTTGCTTATTGCAGATTGCAGTTTGAAATATCCAGATTTTAAAATGTTATATAACAATATGGGCAGAAATATCTGGACCAAAGTGTGGCTCTGAATGAATGTCATGGAACACTGAACACTATCACACATAAAATTGGAAGTGACACAGGGGTGCACAAGGGCTCTGTGCGGACCCCCCCCCCCCCCTTCCGAGGACTTTATTTCATTATTTGTGTTGTTTTTTTCTACTGAGCTACCCATGTGCAATCTGACATGCAGCCCTCCACGCACTATCAAATGGAAATTTGGCCCTCTGGCCTAAAAAGTTTGTGCACCCCTGAAGTGATGTCATGAGTTCTGATGATGTCACAACCAAAAGTTATGTCAGGAGTTATAATGTCCAGATTGAAAGTGACAATATCTGGTGATCATGATCATGACAATGCACAAATAAGACACACACACAAACTGAATTTCACTTTTATACTGCAGATTATCAGATTATGTCACATGTTCATGCATTACATTTTTAACAAATATTTTAGAAAAACAACAGATTTTAACCATAATTATAATTTATAGTGCTTTGGTAACAAAACTACAACAATTAACAATATCCAAAAATCTTATACAGTTACCTGTTTGCAAATATTTTTTAAAATCACAAGCTAATAGAAATATTTGAAAAAATACAAAATTCATTTAAGTTCTTTAACCACTGCCAAGATATTAATAATAACTACATAATTCATACATACAATCTGAGGGGGGTCCTAAAAGATATGTCACTATAGTATTGCTCAAAATCAACATTTTTTCCACAGGGAAACATTTACTTTTTTTAAATCTACAAAAATATTGCATTTTTCTTTAAATCTTATAATTTTTCTAAACATTAATGCCACAAGTTTTGATGCTCACATGTTTAGATGTTAATTAATTTTAATGTAATTGCAACTTCACCATGAGTTAGTAAATATGCAATGATTTTAATAACAATAGTATATTAAAATTCTGCGGTCACAAGATGTCATTAATTTGCAATGTACAAGAAATTTAAATCTACAAAATGTTGTTACTATATATATAGATACAAATCCATTCCTTGTTTATTCTACAACACTAAACTTGGATGATATCATAGCCTAATATCTGATTGAAAAAACACCCACAGCCTAATCCCTGACTGAAAGTGAAAAAAAAAGACCCAAAATTAACAATTATCAAACAAGGCCAGTGACTTTTACAATATTAATATGATCATCAAATAACTCTATAAGTGAACATAATTTAGTTTACTGATCATTTTAGCTTTTGTTAAGATAAATGTGTGGTTTAGATATTTTAAGTGTCTAATAACAAAGGTCACACACACACCACACCCAAACTAGTATATATTGTAATATAGATTATAAGAAATATGGCTATAAAACAGAACAAAATAACTTACTGGTGCAATTCCATTTACACTGTACCCAGAATTTACAAAACCCTGCAAATACACAAAAATAAAAGTAAAATGCATGATATACTTGTATGAAACCTCAAAAATAGAAACCCAACAACTAATTTTAATCACTAGATGTAGATGTAAAAGTTACATATGTTATTGTTATCATTAATACTAACTACAACAAAATTTTTGTCAATATCAGACCCAATATAAAAGAATAATGCATATAATCTTGGAGAATTAGAACATATGATTAATATATCAATAAATCTTCAAAATATTTGCAGCTATACAATATTCCAAATTATAATCTTGGAGAATTAGAACAAATGACTATGTCAATGAATCTTCAAAATACTGCAGCAATACAATATTCTAATAAATACTATTCATTAACACTCCGTATCTTATACCTTACCTGCCTTCAGTTTAAGTTCTTGGTGCTTTATATAAAAACCAAATTCGAAACAGACATATTTTTGTGATACAGGTACCTTGCATGCTGATGTAGATTAACATAATATTCATGACAAAATATTTTTATAATTATGTTTCTAAATAGTTAGCATATTTATAATACATTAATAGCATATTTCACTAACCTACATTTTTACCTCAAGAAGTTTTGGTATTGTTTGATTTACACAAATTCAATATGAAGTACCTTCATATTAACATCATTTAGGGAGAGAGTCTAATCTGTGCTATTAACTGTAGCTTAAAATTTATTCAAAAATGATATATAAATAATTATTACTTAATAAAAAGAGGTGAAATATGATGATAAAAACTCTTTCCATTTAGAAGTAAGTAACCTAAACAAAAACAACTTTTGATTTCTGGAGAATTTCTTTTGCATGTCCAAATTCTAGAATTGCATCTATGAATATGATGTACATAAAGTAATACCTGGCAGTAACTAACATAATCATGAAAGGCCTTTGCTTCACTACTGTGATCACGTGTCCTAGAATCACATCTATGATGTAAATAAAGTAATACCTGGCAGTAACTAACTTAATCATGAAAAGCTTTTGCTTCACTACTGTGATCATGTGTCCTAGAATCGCATCTATGAATGATGTAAATAAAGTAATACCTGGCAGTAACTTACATAATCATGAAAGGCTTTTGCTTCACTACTGTGATCACATGTGTCCTAGAATCACATCTATGATGTAAATAAAGTAATACCTGGCAGTAACTAACATAATCATGAAAGGCCTTTGCTTCACTACTGTGATCACGTGTCCTAGAATCACATCTATGATGTAAAGTAATACCTGGCGGTAACTTACATAATCATGAAAGGCTTTTGCTTCACTACTGTGATCACATGTGTCCCTTCTTTCAGGGGCTGCACAATATAAATCCCAGAACACACTGCAAAAGGAAAAAAAAGGAAATATGATATATATATATATTTTAGTACATTATTAATATTATATCCATTTGCATAACAGAAAATTAATAGTAGGTATTAAGAAAGATAATTAAAAAAGTATAAGTAATATTACAAAATTAAAATGTGCATTAAGGTGTTATTATATAATGTTTATGGAAATAAGACCAGTCAATGATCAAACCATCACCAATACTTTGCAAATGATAAAAAAAAAAAATGAAATTTGTTTCTAGAACTTGTGTAAAGAAGGTACAACAATAGGCTTGTAACAAGAGATGGTGTTACAGAGAGATGTAAAAGTAATTTAAAAACACATTAATGCTGGGGAAAAAGCTTCAAAACTGAAGCAGAAATAAAGACTACCAATAAAATAAAATTTCGTTGTGTATTAATAAATCTAACAAAGTAGCTTTAATTCTACTCCTAAAATTATTCCAGTCTTATGTATATTTGTCACTCAGATTCGATTATTGGCAATTAGAGTAAAAACAATTTTAAACACATACCAAAGAAAATATATTTGTCTAAATTTGTTACTTCAATCAATAAATATTGCACACAAAAAATTGAATAAACAGAAAAAAAGATTTATATAAAATATATTTTTTGGAATTTCATTTATTAATTCAGGCTGTACAGGACTAACAACATAATCTATTACATCAATTTCATTAAATCAAAAACTTGATTTAAATTATTTATAGCTTGTCCAGATATCAACTTCATAATAAAACAAAGAACAATAAACTGTGAATTGAGTACATAATGGTTAAATAATAATAGCAATAAAACACAAATGTATATCAGGGTTAACTAATAATAGTAATAAAACAGAGTTCAATTCAATTTAACTTAAGTAAAGTATTTAAAATTTTTTTTATCAAACAGCAGACATTTATTTGTAAAATTTGTATCACAAGGAATAAATGTGGTCTGAAAACTGCAACTGGCCAGTCTAAGATGAATTCAATTGAATAAATGAAGGCACACCCATAGAATAAGGAATATAGCAGTTTGCCTTCTTCCCCTGTGAACATTTATTAAGAGAGACTAAATGATCCCCTCCTAATATATATATACACACAGAGAGAAACACTGTTCTCTCTCACACACACACTTACAAAATCATGCTGTTCACATACACACATCTTTCTTGACTACTAGAGTTTTCTAAGAATCCTTCTCCTTCTACAGACTCCTGATATTTTTCACTGCTGCACAAACTTGCTCTTCTCTTTCTCTCTCTCATGTATTCATTTTCCCTTATTTTTTCTTTTTCTACTTTTACAGTCCACTTCTCTCTCTCCCCCTCCACTAACACCCCTCCAACCACCACCATAACATCCTCCCCTGAAAAGACATGGCAATGGAATGGTTGGCGAGTATTGACCCACTCAACTATCATCCTGGATTGCTTATGGCATACCAATGAGGCCATGATTGGCAATGGTTACATGTCACAACATAAATGAGGCCATGATTGACAATAGTTACATGTCACAACACAAGTTTGAGTAGAATATTAATACTCAACAAGTCAGAATGCAGTCCATTTAAAATGTTACGGGGGAACAAAGAAATTAGAAAAAATGAGTACTAGTAAAGAGGCCATCTTGATCACAAATATCTATTTATTATTAATCCATCTATTTATTGTTCTAGCTAGCACTTATCCATAGTTTGTGAATAGATGTTCCCTTTACTAAAGTTCTGATGCCTTGTCTGTCACACCAGAGCATCTTTAAAAATATTATTTTCTGATTAAAGCTGAATGTTAAAAAAAAAGTAGAATAGATCTGGAACCATTGGAAGTTATCCATCCCACCCATCTCCCAACACAGGCAGTAACCAACATTATAAATTTAACATTAAAAAAAATTCTGAACAGTGTTTGTAATTAAAAAATATATATGCATTTATTTTCTTGGCAGTGAGTTTATTTATATATAGCATCAATACTTATCTTATTCATCTTAATAAACCAATCTTTTAATCATCAACATTTGATCAAAACCAGGAGCCAGACCTTAAATCTGAACCACAATACAACCTTATGACAGCAAAACCTTCAAAACATATTCAATAATAAAACTGCCATAAAGCTAATTGCTATAAAAACATACAATATGACCTTAGATATATGTACTCAGTCAACAGGTGTGTGATAAAATAAAAAAAAATAAAAGGGAAGGTGGAGGGAGGAACAAACCTTGCATTAAATTTTTTAAAATATGTAACCATAAGTCTTTACATATTCCATAAATAATTACTAGATATATTTTCTTACATGCCTTACTGCTGTGTGTGAGGGAAAAAGAAGCATTCCCCCCAAAAAAAAAAACAAAAAAAAGAATATTAATGCTGGGGTGGGGTAAACTTTGAAGCACAAAATCTTATTAAAATTATATATGATATGAAAAGTCTACTGAGTGAATGTTCATATTCTGACTCAAGCAGCTACCACACATGCAGACTGACAAGTGACATACTTGTCCTTGGCTTGCTCACTGCTAATGTGAGCTTGCCCTCTTGAGCCTCACAATAGCTTTTCTTTTATGGACTAGACTCTCACATTTGATTGCCATTAATGGTTCTGAGCCTCACAACAGATAGCTGTGTGGATTTCTTTTTATGTGTGTGTTGTTGATTTTTAAAAAACCGTCTTATAAATTGCCCTTATAGTTTTGAGCCCCAAAACAAACCTCCAAAACTAGTTCAGTAGTTGGTTTTCTGGCAGATACCTAGTATTGAGCTACTTCATGGTTTGAAGCCTTTTTTTTTTAAAAAAAAAGAAAGTTTGGGGAAGGATAAATATGTGTATCCACTAAAAAATAAACATTTGAACTTTTGCTGCTTTAAGACAAAATGGCTTCTTAAGTTAATTAAGATATTGTTAATATAATTAAAGCTCTATAAGGCCTTTGGGTCACAATGAAGAGAACAATATATTAAATGCATTTGATCTGTCTCATTACATTAATGATAAAATGACTTATCAAAAAGAACAAGCTTCAGCTGTAACCATTTAAGGTGAAAATAGTAGATCAGAAAAGTAATTTTAATAAATCTCCGACAGTGACACCCTTAGCCCCATAATTTAAAATCTAGCCCTAACACAGCCAAGTCTTAATTTGTATCTTGCAGAGAAGGAGGCTGTTTGTCAGCCAATGACGTCATCGTTATGCACCATCGTCTGATTGGATGGCTATGTTTCAGTAGCATGTAGAAAAGGGGAGCTGGTTGGATGAGTGGGTAGACCAGAGAGGGGGGGGGTGTAAATAGCTGTCGATGACGCAAATAAACGTTTGTATTTAGACGACCATTAAAAAAAAAACCAGTCTGAATTGGGGGAAGGGCTAAATCCAGTCTTGGTAAAAGAAAATTATTGAAATAGTCAAATATTTTTCATAACAAAGATGCTTCACAGTTTTGTGTGTGTGTGTGTGTGTGTGTGTGTGTGTGTGTGTGTGTGTGTGTGTGTGTGTGAGAGAGAGAGAGAGAGAGAGAGAGAGAGAGAGAGAGAGAGAGAGAGATTCCAGCAACTAAAGACAACCTAAACATACTAACTAGAAGGAATCTAAGGTAAAACCAAGCCAGATGTCACGATGACAAGCAGTAGCTAGTTAGTTTCTGAGACATCTGTTGCCACCATAAACTCCAAAGTCACACTAAAAACGCAGAGTACTGTTTTCAGTCAGCACGATCCCCTCTCCTATTCCTCTAATATAAAAGGATAAATATAATTTTTAACTATAAAGGATTAACAATTTAACCAAATGTTTTTCTTTTTAAAAATCCTAGAAATGATTAACTTTACTATTAAAATATCCAAACTTACGTTTTTTATTTTTAAAAAAAAGATGTACATTTTTTCGGCTAAATTAAAAGTGTTTAATAAAGTCCGCGGATGGATAGAAACTTGTTGTTTAAGGAACAGCAGCTCAATGTTTTGACAGCAACAAATTAATAAATTACGAGCTATCCTAAAATAACAAGACTGCCGTTTATAATTCCTTCCGGATTTGATCTTGGTGGAAGAATAAAATAAATCCGTGGATCATTTTCATTATAAATGTACAGAGGTGAGTTTAGGAAGGAGTAGTTCTGTTGGTGTTAAATACCAACAACTCCTTTCAATATTACGACACTACTAAATAATCGTTCACTACAGTGTTGAGTTCAAACGCGCGGATGACTGTGAAACCCTAATTTTAACCCGACATAATACCAAAGACCAAATAAGGCATAAATTGATACGAATAGTAGTAATGAGAGAAGTGTGACTAGGTTGGCAGTTTGATGTTCACATTGCTAATGAAAATGAGACGAACTTTACCCAGTCGAGCTCTGTTCGTACAGTATATGTATTAGAAAACTAAATTTAAATTCTGACTGAAATGAAGCAGTAAACTTAATTTTTGGGGAGCGCTTCCTGCCTAGGCTGATTTCGCGCTAGCAGTAATATTTATAAGACAACTAAATACTTTAAATAAAATAAAAAATATATATAAATAAACACTTATATTGCAGACGCGAGAGACCATTTTGAACTCTTTAAAGGCTGAGAATCCCAATACAGGAGTTAAAACGAGGTCAGCTAAAATATACGCTAGACGTAGTCACGTGACCGTTTTAACATGTTACATGGTCTCTGAAACACTTTAGTGCAATGTAAGCACCAAAATCTTCAACGCTAGAAAACTTATCAAAGAAAAATCAAATAATTAATGCAGAACTAGCTTCTACTGCCACTAGCATTCGGTTTTTTTTAACCTCTTTGTGACCTACATATAAAAAAAATTTCTGATTCTAGCCCGTTTTCAAATCTGTTCTATCATAGTTCTTTCTGTGTACAAATCAGAGAATGTTCACTATTTTAACTTTCAACGCGGTTTTCACCCTACCATCCATCCCTACTTTTGTCTGTTGATTTCGTGCGTGCCAGCGCTACACTCTCTCTCTCTCTCTCTCTCTCTCTCTCTCTCTCTCTCTCTCTCTCTCTCTCTCTCTCTCTCTCTATATATATATATATATATATATTACTGATATTTTGTTAAAATCGTGCAACCGGCTTATCTGCATGGGATTCGGATGGCTTCTCCGCTATGCACATAAACGGAGTATGCGCTTAGCAGCAATGCATACAAATGTAGCAACGTATTAAATATGTAGGGCATCGATCAAAGTCAAAAGTTAATCGATTTACTTATTTACGTAAACACCCATCTACAGCATATGGATATTATTATTATTATTTTTTAAATGTCAAGCTAAGGAAAACAAATCTATTTAAATAAATTATGCATTTATATAACCTACAATATATTATAATTATTGATAGTGAAAAAGGTTGAGCAGCATAACAACGATAATTTAACGTACAAAGTATTTTTTTTCTCAACTAACTTAAAATCTATTACATTTATATGTATATATTTGCACCATCCGATTGCAAACAACCCGTTCATAATCTAGTGAACATACGTTTAAAATTTAAATTCTTCGTTATAAATTCGGTAATAGTTACTTCTCGCACGCGCAAGCTTACTCGGCTTGAGCAAGTCCGCACGCCATCATCGACGTGCTCTCTAACCAATATGTTTAACAAAGTGTAAGGCGGCTGTGACTATGCTATGCAGATTAACTGATTATGCACTTGTGCGTTTACTATAAGCCCATGCAGTTATATAAAGGTTTGTACGTTCGGCCAGCATTTGTGTATATTATGTGGGTTAGGGTCAATATCTCTATGCAAACAAGTTAAACAGTAGTTACGTCATAAACATTAATATTCAAATACATTTTTTTCTGCTTAGGTTTTTAAAAAAGACTAAATATAATACAGATGAGGAAATAGGTAAATAGGTAAATATTGTATAACATTATACTTCTTTCTATCTCTATCAATGGCAGATAAACTTTCTGTTGACTACTGCGACAAGGTTATAAATAATCTAAACACAGTGTAAACAAATATTTAAACTAGAATGCACTGTCTGTCTATATGTAAGGCAAACGCACCAAGCTCCAAATGTCCAGCAACTCTTTCAAATTACGAACCTTTCGGGGCTGTCCCAGGTTAAGCAAATGAATTCCAACACATACGATCCAGAATTGTGCACAACATTGTCTCAGCAGATTCATGCAAATCCCCTACTTAATCCATCTATCCCTTAGTCTTGTCGACCGTTGGGGCACCACTGATGACCTGACAACCAGTTTCTTCCATTCCATTCTGTTCTCTGCTAATCTTACTGTATTGCTCAGTTTCAGTCCTGTCCACTCAAATGTTATCCTCCCATCTTTTCCTCTATCCTCCTCTCCTTCGCCCTCCTTGCACAGTACCTTGCATGATTGTCTTGGCAAGCCCTGTTGATCGTGTGACATGCCCATACCATTTCATTTTGTGTTTTTTCACAATGACCAATAGCTCTTCATAGGGCCCAATGTCTTGCCTAATTCTCTTTCCCATTTCCTCATTCGTGCCATGATCTCTATATGAAATGCCAATCAACCTTCGAAAGCATCTCATTTCAGCAGCTTGTATCCTTCTTTCGATATCCACTACGACTCTCAGGCATATAAAAACACAGATACAACCAAGGAGTGCATCAGTCTGATCTTTTAGCTGACTGAGATGATTCTGTCTTTCCAAAATGTCTTCAGCCGTGCCATTGCTGTTATTGTCATCGCAATTCTGGACAATATTTCTGTCATGATGGCTTCTAAGAACTTGAATTTATTAACTATTTCCAGTTTCTGATCACCAGTCATGATATCATTGCCAATGCCAATGGTGGTGTTGGTATCAATTTGGTCTTCTCTGCACTGATTTCCATACCAAAAGCAGTAGCTGTCTTGTCCAGTTTTGCCACCAAATGAGCTAGCTCCTCCTCATTTCCTGCAAGGCCATTGATGTCATCGGCAAAGTGTAAGTTTGTTATTGTTCTGCCTCCAATACTGACAGCTCCATCATGGTCTTCCTGAGCATCTGTCATGATTCTTTCAAGGAAGATGTTGAAGAGAATAGGCGAAAGTAAGCAGCCTTGTCTGACCCCACTGTTGTCCTGAACCAATCTCCTATTTGGCCGTTGAAGCAGACTGCGCTCGTGGCCTTGCTGTAAAGGTTTTCTATGACTTTGATCAGGTTGGCATTGATGTTGTACATCCTAGAGAGAACTACCTAGACCCACCCATCACTGATGTCTAGGAGGAAAAACTAAAAACACTTTTCATGATAACGAAATGTGGTAGATTAATGTTAACTTCAGCCTGGTTGCTAACTAGACTATTTAAGCTAAATTTGTTTATTTGTGTTGTGCTACACTGAACAGCATTCCTTTTAATCGATCTGTAATTTAAATTTAAAAACAAACAATAAAAACCTGTCATTCGGCAACAGTTGATGCTCAGTTGAGAAGAATTTGGTCATTATGCTCACCAACACAGAGTGCAACAAATTTAAAGCTTTGCACTACAGACTGGCGTATTGTTGATAAAATGAAAAAGCAAGCAGTTTCGATCAAAAAAGCAATGATCACAAGTACATCGTGTTTACGGTTTAGTGGTGTCAGTGCATTTAACTCATCATCTTGATGTATATAACAACATTTACACCACACAATCATTTAATATCTCTTTCTTTTAGTGATGAATGATGCAAACATCTGACTAGACATTAATATTGCTGCCTCAAGATCAAACAAATGCTTTAAAATATTTATATTTTTAAAAAATTACACTATATCGCACTTGTCATACAACTCTAAGGAACAATGAAATAGTATGCAAATGTGATACAAGCTGACCTAAAGGCAAAATGAGACGTTTGCATCACTATATGACGTAAACAAAAGTGATTTTGTGATGTAAAACCTATTATCGTATTGCTACAAAGTCGCGACTATTTATTGTTGAAAATCTTCAGGATAACTGGCGTGTTTTACTCTAGTACAGATGAAACTTTCCAGTCCCACTACACTAAAAATTGCTAAAGTGTAAGTCCAACGAAGAAATTCACAGGAAAACGAAAATAAATGTGTGCGCATAGTTCTGTGATAATTATGTCAGTCACAATAAACAGGTGCTACAGACATAGTCCCACAGATCATCGAACAGATTGATGTTTTTCTCAATCCACCGCTCAGATGACGTAATATTAATTACACTGACGTAGGCGTAATACTGAAATCTAATTACCTATAAAATAAATATTTCTGCTCTGAACATATACTGACCCTTTTTCAGATTCACCGGATTTCTCTCGATTATTGAAATTGATCTACTACTGTATTTTGTTGTTGTTATTTTGTTTGTCAGGCGCTCACTACCACCAGATATGCGCGTTGTCAACATTTCGAAATGAAAGTGGTGGGGTTTTTGATTATCGGGTCCATCTACCTGGAACGTGTTGCCTTTTGGGCAGGGGACAAAGAGACCATGGTCATTAACTGCCCTCCCCAACCCCAACAAAATTTTGCACAGGGGAATTATGTATTAATTTCTGTGTCACAACACTCCCAATTCTGAGCCAACTGAAAATAATACTTTTAAAAATGATTCAACAAATAGACCAGCGCTGTTGATGAAGACCTAAAACGCTTAACATTTAATAGTTTTAAGCGTTTTTTTTAAAAAACAATTACTTAAGCTCATTAGAAAGATAATACAACAGAACAAAGTGAAACCATTTTCACATTTACTATAAGAAGTACATGAAATTACAAAGAGAAAATAAATGTTAAACTTCCAAATATATTTTAATGTTACAGAATTTTATAGTGCAATTTCTAGGACAAGGGACCCCCATGTATACATCTGACGGACTTTTGCACGTATTTCAGTTAATAGAGACGAAGAAAAAATCTGCATGTACATTGTTTTCACTAAGTACTGGGTGAAAGCTTTACATGTATTTTAGTTGCAGTGGTGATAAAACACAGAGGAAAATGTCAAGCGTCCACGAAGCTTGAAAAGATGCTAATTGCAAAGTGACAGTGCCTGGAACCAGGGGACAAAATCTGTCTCCTTGGTTCAATTGTTTTGGATAGCTACTAGATCAAACTTAACTCGTTTTACTTGTTAATTCTCGATTTTATATTGAATATTCAAGGGCTGTGGTTGGGATATTTTATAATATCACAAAATAAAATGTTCCCTCATAAATATATGATTCTCCAGTCTTCAAAGTACAGGTTTTAACGTCAATTTTGCAAGAAAGGCATTTGATCTTTTTTCACAAGATTTTATTCATAATGAAATAAATTAAAAAAAAAATTAACATCCTCTTTCAAGTATTAAAAAAGTATGGGAGCATAGGATAAAAAGTTTTTCAAGACATCTATATTTACACAACAAAAATATGGATTTAAAAAAAAAATCTACTCCCTTTAAAAATAAAACAAAACAAAAAACCCTTTTTAACTATTTTTTTGTTAATAATTTATAGTTAATGTTTAATGGTTAATTAATTTGTAAACAATAATTTCCAGTTGGTCTGTTAGCCTTGAAACTTTCTGTAACAGTTGGGTTGAATAATAATGTTAATATAATAAATAAATAATTTTTAGTTATCAAATTTTAATTTTGTTAATAATTTTTATCACAGTTGCTATGAAATATTATTCCAATAGTATTTATTTTGGGGAAAAATATTTATCATACCATGCTTATATACATTTATACAGAAGAACACCCCACCACCACCACCACCACCACTGAAATATAATTTCTCAGTTACACGCATTATTTACATAGTACAGAAGGCACTGCATATTCTGATCACTATTAACAATAGCTGTATTTTAGAAACACAATTCAGTTGAATGAAAGACTCAAATCAAGGAAAATACACTAAATATTTCCCATTTACTGGAATAAATTTTCAATTATAAGACACAAAACACAAGTTATTTCTTTAAAACTTAAGTGCCTAGCATTGTCCAAATGTGATAACATTTTTGCTAAGAAATTTTATTGACAAAATGAAAGGCAAAATTTTTATCAGGTGACTTTTGTTAAGGATTTCTTTTTATATATACACTTTCAAATACTTAATGACATTTAATTTATGAATAACGATGGTAGAATTGAACACCCTCAATTCTCACCTCCTATTTATTTATGTATGATTACTCTGCTTCTGATCCGCCACACATATTATCAGATACAATTGCATTCATCGTTTGCAAGGCTCACTTTCCACTTCTACTAATTAGGATTTGTTGTGACAATTCACACAAAGCTCTAGTGAGTGAGTGACTGTTTTAAGACAGCATGCCAACATTTAAATACTCACACTAGTAATGCGCATGTGCAAAGAGGAAAAGTAATTGTACAGTGTTTATGACTTTAATTTAAATCATTAATATTATATTACTGTTTCTTTTAAATGTATTCGTAGAGACATATGCACATAAGATGTCAGTTAAATAAATAAAATACTTACAAATTGTGTATTTGCTAGATTCTCATTTTCACTTATAGAATGGCTGCTTTGTAAATATGAAAGATCCAATTTGTGATCACAATAGGTGTCAAAATGCCATTTTATTTTTGAAAATTCCAAACATTTTTGAAAAAGTTAAAAAAAATCAACAACATAAAAAAAAATGTTGCTGATTTAGTTAGTCTTAACAGTCAGAACACAATTCAAAGCTCTCACTAATGTCTGAATTCGGTATTCAGGTGCAAGTGATGGATTAAGGAACACTAACACTGATAATTCTGAATGATCCAATTCAAAATGGGTTGTGACAGACATTACAGTTATCCGTATTCCTTCCTTGAGTTCCTCAGTTATATATTAGCAGTGTTTTTCACTGCATAGTATGTTTGATTGTTTCACAGTATTTCAACAAGTACGAAGTATAAAGCTAACTATCAAAAAAATAATTATCTATACCCATGACAAAACCAATTGGGAAATGAGATGGAACATGCTACTAAGGTCCAAAGAATATGTGACTTTAATGGTCTTGTGCAGCTGGGAGACACCAGTGCATGTTTATCCAGTTAACTGTGCCCTATTCTTACTTTCAATATAAAAGCAAGTCTATTCCCTCTTTTCCCTCACCAGTCATCACCCACTACAACAGTAGTAGCAGTAAAACAAAAAAGTATCGTAAAAAACATTTCCATTGTATCCATTGCTGACTGGACTACAACTTTGAAATTTGCTGTTCATATAAGAACTGTCAAATGATATTTGATTAAACATTTTCCCATGGTTTACCACATTTCTCTCCACTTTATTTTAAATTATTCGGTAAAAAGGACACATTTTTTATTAAATTAATGTGAAAAATTAACTGGGCAATCAATTCAAATTAAACCGAAAATTATACTGTTAGCAGAATTAATATTTCCAAATGGATATTATAATTTTACATCAAGAACCTCTTTATTAAAAAATAATGTCATTATAGATTAATTTTACATTTCTGTTAGTTACAGCAATATACTTTACTGACAATGTAATAAATAGTATTTTTCAAAGGATAAGCCCCACAAAACCCAGCTGAAATTAATAAGGGTTTTTAAAAAAATAATTTTTATATTATGAGCTAGTGACATGATTGTATTTTTACAAACGCGACCATCTCCACAGCAAGATTAATCCATGAACTGAGAAGGAAATGGGTGTAACCCAGTGGTTAACCATTTTTTTTTGCCCCATGCACCATTTTCATCATATGAAAAATCTTTCCAAGATTGTCCCACTCAAAAGGTGTATTCCAAATATTAATGCAGTTTGAGCCTGTGGTCCACTCCCTACCCTAAACCCTAAAATTCCCCCCCCCCCTGGTATAATCATTCATGGATCATCTAAGTGACCAAGAAGGAAATATAATATTACTAATCCAATGACTCTCTTAACTGAAAGACAAGGATATAGGTGTAATAATCCATGGATCCTCTTCTTAACTGGCTGGGAAGGAAAGTTTTATGTTGAGACCATTAAGCATTTCAGAAAACTGCTATTTAATATTTTGGTTGAAATCAAACTGACAATCTTTCAGTGAAATTGACTACTACTATTACTAATGAATAAATGAAATGTTTTAAATACATTTTAACATTTTGAATCTTGTTTTTTTTCTAAGTTTGTTTGCTTCTTACTTTTCCACAAATAACAATGATACAAAAATATGTTTATTACAAAGCTAAATATATTTAATAAAATATTCTGCATTTCTCTTAGTATATATATTTAAAATCCTCCGAGTCATCTGCATAAAATAGATGTGATAGAGATATCTGAGACATTATTCTGTGGTCACCAAAGAAAAAGAAAAATATTTTATTGCTTATTAGTTACCTTTTCATTTCCAATTCTTAAAAAATTAAAAGAAAAAATATGATAACCTTTAAAAAAGCTAAATTGTCATTGCCATGACAGTATAAAATTCAAGCATGTATAATAACATTATGATTAAGCACAACAAGATGATACTTATGAACTGCTCTCTCCAATAGTTTTCAACTTGGCTTTTTAATATATAACAGCATATAACTTAGCAAAGACCAATCATAAGCAGATGAGAAATGTCAAGGTTAATCAATAAAAATATATTGTGTATCATAATATTCTGTAAATCAGTGTTAAATAAAGACATACTCTAATACTGATAAATTCACACTTGAAAAGTATAAATGTTAAAATGTTAAAAAAACACTTAAAAATATTTTTAAAAAAATGAATGAACAGATGTGCATTTAAAGAGCAGATATAGAATATGAACAGCTGCTTAATTTAGAAGAGTTCTCAATTTATCACTAATGTCTGTTATAAATATATTCATTTACTGATTTAGAATTATAAAAAAAGAAAACTGAGATTTTTCCTCCCATTAAATATAAATGCTCTATATTAGCATTGGCATTTCAGGCAAGAATAAAGGTATTCACAACAGTGACAAAGACAAAGTATGGTCACGACAAGACTACATGAAAATTTTGAAGAGGACTACACTACAACTAATATTTTTAATAAACTATAGGAATTGTTGCACAAGATTAAAATCTAATAGAAATCTCTATCAAGAACACCCACACCCCCAAAAAACAAGAAGTCAGAAAAATTTTAGAGTATTCATAGGATTTTTTTTTTTTTACAGAAGGTATTTTGAAAAAGCATGTAATATTAAACTGAATTTATTACAACATTAATAGTAGTAATAGTGACACCATAGAAACCCAAATTAAATCAGACATGACAGTACAAAAACAACTATTCTGAGAAGCCAGAACAAAAAGTGCAAATAGTAATTTTACATGAAAACATTTCACATTTATTTATTTTAAATGTACAAAATCACATATATATATATATTTTGATAAAACAGTGACATTTTAAAATCTTCAAATATTCATTAATGATAAGATACTCATTAGACTGATATGGCAATCAATGCAAAATTCGCAATGTACTATTATTTATTATTTGTAACTTAAAAAAAAAAAAAGTTTAATTTAACCAGGCCAAAAGTAACATGCAACATTTCATCTAAAATTGGCATTTAAAACCTAGTAAGATTAAATTTTTTCCCTAGAACAAATTGGGAGTTAAATTCTTAACTCTATTATTAAATGAAACTTTACAAGGTGATCAGGCAAGATTTCATAGACCTCAATGAACTTTATTATAAAATTTGACAAAAGAACAGAAGTATGTTAACCCTTGACAGAAGGTCAATATTTAAGAATGTGACTGTAAAAGTGTAATACTAGTAATTGTAATAACAATTTCTCTTTACAGACAAGATTAAATCAAGAACAAAACAGACCTCATTATCTAACATTAATAAAACATACATCATCCAAACTGAAGGTCAACCTCTACAAGGATTCAGTGTAATTTTACTTTAAAAGGCTTGGCTAGATCTCAGACTCAATTGAATGAAAACTGAACTTGATCTTAGATAAATAGTTCACTCTACGTCATAATACTTTTAATAGTCAAACTGAAAATAAGACATTCTTTGACTTAAAATCTATTTAGACTAAAAAGTATGAATACATCATTCACTGGAAGTCCAGTATATTTTAAGATTTTCATGAATGAACATGAAATATATTAAATGTATTTATAATTTAAATAATACTTTTAACAGTATTAGTAACACTTTTAATAAATAACAAATTACTTTTTTTAAAATGTAAATTTTAAGTTATCAAACATAGCAAAACTTCAAAGTTTATATAAATACTATAGCAATCCATTTCATACTAAAAATTACTAAAGTGCTGCTCACATAAGATTATTTTTAATTTATTATTTTGATCAAAGATGTCTTAAATTTAAACTTATGTTCAATAAACCACTTGCTAAATTATTGAAACTAGAAATTGTTCTTTTTTTAAATGGTAACTATTTAAATCAAAGTTAAACTTCTGTCGTTCTGAATAACCCCCTAAAAAAATTTTTTTAAAAATAAATTAAAAAAATTTAAAGTTTCATGTATATAATAACATTTTAAGTGAAACTGATAGTTATTTATCTTAAATTACCTCTTCTTTCTTAAATTTTAATTATAGTATCTTTTGCAGAGAAAGAAATAGAATAAGATGTTCTACCCCTAACTTGTCATAAGGATATTAAAAAAAGTTCACCAGCATGAAAAAGTCCTTGTAATCTGGTGAGGAGTTATAAAGAATTGAATAGGGTTTAAAAAAAAAAAACAATCTGAAACTATAAAGAAGCTAATGTTACAGCTTATAATGAACTCGAAAAGTGTTGTATAATAATTCTAAAATTTGTAAGGAATTGGAGAAGAACTGAAAAGGTATCAGATGGGGTGGGGCTGTGACTTAAACTGTAATGGAGTGGTATTTTAATAAATATAAAAGAACAGTAAGAAATGGGTTGGGTGGGGGTTGTGACTTAAAACAAACTATAATGGGGCTGTATTTTAAGGAACTGGAGAAAAACTGTTACTTTAGGGAATTGGGTTGGGTGGGGTTGTGACAAACTGTAATGGAGCAGCATTTTAAGGAACTGGAGGGTGGGAAAGGACTGAGAAAAATCTGTAATGGAGTGGTATTTGCAATGAAATGGAGAACTGTAAAGAATTAGGGCAGAACTGAGAACCAACTGTAATGGAATGGTAATGAACTGGAAAAGACCTAGGAATAGTATGAGTTATGCGGAATGGTGAGGAGCTAAGAAAATATTTAAGGAGTTGGAATTATAAGTAAATAAGGGAGAACTTTAAGAATATGGTGAAGAGTAGTAGAAATAATCTGGAATAAAATTATAAAATGTTGGAAAGAGTTTCAATAACTGGGGATAGTTGTGAATAACTTGAAAAGAGCTGAGAACTGGGGAAAAGCTGTAAACTGGAGAACTAATTGAACAGTTGTACAGAGTTGTAAAAAAAGAGTGTATAGAACTGAAATAGAGCCATAAAGAACTGAGGAATAACTGTGAAGAACTGAGGAAGACTTGTGAAGAAGTGGGGAAAGAGTTTTAAGGAGTTTAGTAGGGTTGTAAGAAACTGAAAAATGAGTTTTAAATTTATTTGAAACTGTAAGGAACTGGGGAAGAACTGCAAAAATTAGGGAAGAGGTGCAACTGAGATAAAGTAATAAGTAAGCGAACTGTAAAAAAATGGTAAAAGCCTATTTTGGGGAAGCTGCAACAAACTTGGGAAAAGTTGTAAAGAACTGGAAGGAGGGGCATTATAAGAGGCTGATGAAAAGTTGTTACAAACTGGAAAAGAACTGTTAAGAAACTGGGAAAGAGAAGAGTTGTAAACAACTGAAGAAGAGTCATACAAGCCAGGTTGTGTAAGAAACTCAGACAGAACTACAACTGTAAAAGCTAGGAAAGAATTGTAAAAACTGGGGAAGACCAAAAGAATCTGAGGTAGAGCTGAAATCAACAGGTGAGATATTAAGGATCAGAGGAACACTGAACAGTGTGATTTGATGAAAGACATGAACAATTGTAATAACTGGCGGCAAAGACTAAAATGCTTAAGAAATCGCTCTCTCACTCACACATGCTCTTAACTCGACATATTTTACCTGACAACCAAACATAACAATAAAATAACTATAATAATGCAGTGAAATAAAATCTTCATAAACTGATGCATGACAAATGAACATGTATTGATCATGACATACAGGTTACTGGAGTATATGGGCTATATTTATACTTCTTTTGACAGAGGCACCTACCAATACCATCTCAAGACATCTTTGTTATCGGTTAAGAATAACACTGTCTCATATGTCATTGTTCATTCAAACTTGTACATTGTTAAACTCCCTGTACTCGTAGTCATACATTTGTTTTGAAAGTAGTTATTTGTTATAATGTTATACATTGTTATCCTGTATGTGGATTCTTTGGCTGGTTACAGTTATCTTTAGTTTTCTTAGGTGTTTAACTAGTTTATTTAATAATTATAGAGCTTAGAGTTTTTAAGTAATTAAGAGCTTTATTAAATCATCTAGTATTATTATTAATATATATTAACTGAGCCTGGTTATTGGTATGTACACTTATGTACAAAATTAAAAATTATCCTAAAATCAAATCAATTTCTCAACAGGTGTTAGGGAAACAGTCATTGATTTTGTTTCTAAGTGCATATCTCAATACAATGAAATTCTACATAGCAGAACTTTGTGAAAAATTAACAACAAAAAACAACATGCAAAACATAAAAGTAAAAACCAAAAAACCAACTTGATATTGTATTTGTAAAACAAAAATGTCAAAAATGAAAAGAAAACACTCTTAACAATTGAAGAAAAATCTCAGAAAGAGTATGTGCCCAGCATTACAAAAATATAGACCCCTCCGTCCCTCCTTCCAATAATCCCATATATCCACTAATGTACAAAAATGTGCAGATGGTAAATGTAGTTTCTAGATTTCATATTTAATAAAAAATAGTTTGAACTAATACAATTAAAAAAAACATTTGCATAATAATATTTAAGCATAAAAAAATTTACTAAGCTGCAAATCATAATATCTGTTACAACAAAATTTTGTGTAATGACTAATTTATCCATTAAGATTTTACTTTATTTAAGACTTTATAACATATATCAGGCAGCTATCTTCACTAAATATAATACTTTTAATAGTGGTAAAGGTATATAAACCAATGAAACAAACCACAATGCAAAAATTAATTTGAAAACATGTATTTGCTTGGCTTTGTATTTAAAGTGAATTTTACCACTTTAAACATGCCTGCACTGTCAGTAGCTCATCTGTAAATGCATTTTAATATTTATTACCATTTTATTTTTATTTTCTTCAGCTCACACCTTCTGTAATACTACCAGTATGAAGACATTCATATCATAAGGTGAAATCTTTATAGATAAAATATTTCTTACAAACAATGATTTAAAAAAAAAAAGTATATGCTTGCACACACTGAGTGAGGTTTTAAGACATCTTCTATTTAGGTCAAATATTATTACAACACTATTAACAGGCAGTCTGAAATAAGAGTCTCATGTTCATGAAGATTTTAAATAATGTGGCAAAGGTACTTACCACCACCAAGAATGGAGAAATCCAGGTGGTTCTCCTAATGTAATATTCTTTTCCCATCTTATCTGCAACAGTAGATGGGGTAAAAAAAAAATCATAATGTTGCATCTGGTACTTTTGCTGTCTGTTCTTTGCTGGGTATTTTATGAAAATATCAACCAGTGGCTTAACAAATTTCCACATTTAAAAATTAAAAAAACAAATAAAAATGATAAATTCCCCAAGTGGGAAAAGTTTAATGGTGATAGATCCTGCATTTGTAAAATCAAGTTTTTATTTTGTTCTTTTATTATATATTTCAACCAGCTAAAATATACATACATTTTAAACTCATGTACAAAAGTGAAATTATGATTTTCTCTGATTAAATATTATTGCAATATTTATATGCTGACTTGGCAATCAGTTACAGAAACATCATTCTTTTGTATTATTGCAAGATATTAGATTATTACCGTAAAAGTATAATGAGAGCCAGGCAGAGTGTTATTAAATTTCAATACAAAACTATCGTAAAAAGTGCTAAAGGGATGAAAAAAAATCATTTACTCATTGTAAAATAAGGTGAAAAAAGCCACATTTATACATGCATTACTGATAACACTTTAAAACTCATAATAACAATATTATCACTTAATTTAAAAAAAATTATACTGGATCACTATGATTATAATTACTATTTAACAATAACATACTACTGCATAAAATTAAACTGATGTGCAATTACCCTAGCTATGAATAAACTGCAATAAAAATTAAATACATGGCAGTTTATTTTATGCATACTCAAGTTGTTAATATAAAATGCTGTGCTTCAATATTAAAATCAATGAACTAAGCCTATGAAAACAATGAAATATTTTTTCCATGTTTAAATTACAAGATAGATGTGATATTACCTTTCTTTTATGTCCCCTTGGGAGAATTTCTGATACCACAAATGACAATGCAACTGATAAAGAAACCAACTACCAGGTGTATTTCTTCAATTAAAATAAAGATAACTAATGAGCTACATACATTATTTTTTTAAAACAACAAATTAATCTAAATCCATTATTCTGTAAACTCATTCTATCAGACACAATGGTATTTTTTAAAAGAAACAGCTACTGGATAAATATGATCAGAACATATTGCTTAGTTACTATCTAGTGGAAAATTCTTTATAAATTAATAAATTCTTTCTTGAAGAAATATATATGTCAAACTCAAAGACAACATTTCCAGCCATTTTATTATTTTACAACAAAAAACAGCACGTCTGCTATAAAAATAATATTACACACTAATTTACAGTTGTGCATGTCATTGTAAATATCTAAACTTTAAAACTGTACAATACTGATTAATGGATATCTATCTAGCCATGCAAAAGTCTGCATCATTTAGATTACAATTCCTGACTTACAAGTTATTAGTAATGATGTGTAGCCTAGTACTAGCTTATGTTTGTAGAATACTAATGGAGTATGAAATAAGTTTACTTTTTAGGTCCACAACTTAATAATTAATACTACTTTTTAAAGTATCAAATGTATCCATGATTTCTTAAGTTAATATAATAAATATTTTATAATTTAAACCTGAAACTAATGACATAGGAGTTAAGTTCTTTTAGCATTTTGGGTGTACTATAGAAAAATGTCCAATAAATTTTAAAAAGAAAATAACACCTTTTCAAGATAAACATACTAATCATACATATCACTAATAGTAATACTAATAATACAAATAGTATCAAAAGCTAAGGAGACAGGAAATGAGTAAGTTATTCACTCTTAGAGCTCTAAAACTCCTATTTACAAAATCTCAGACTTGGTTAAATACTTCAGGCTCCTACACAACCTCTGAATATTGTAATGTCAAATCATGCTGTGCTAAGTACCAAACGTTACACATACTTAAAAATGAATGAAAAACTTAGTAGATTTAGAAGGGTATCTATAAGATGTTTTATTAATTTATACAACAGATACCAAAACAATTACATCTATGATGTACAATATCAATCAGCTGAGCTTTGGCATTCTGTAAGCATAATATAATACAAACATGTAACTAGAACAATTAGCAGTAACACTTATCAGGATTAAAAATTGTATACTCTAAAACTAATAGTAATAAATAATACTAATAAACACCTAATAGTGAATAAAAGGACATAAAAGTTTCATTTGATAAGGCCAGTCTCAATTTTGGCAATAACTTAATGAGGTATTCTATAAATATGTTCCACAAATCTTATCACTAAAAACATTGATCAAAGTTCACCCAAAGTTCTGTTTGATATTTCATGTATGGTATCAATGTGCCTTAATAGGCTATAGGAAAATATTCATTACCTAATGTTCATATTTAATATTAATTAATAACAGCAGAAGTTGCAACAGGGAGTGAGTATAATTTTGAAGTATACTTGTGAACTGTTTCTTTTAAAAAAATAGATCCCACAGAAACTAAAACAATAATATTATTTCAGAGATAAGCAGATGACTTTTGGGGTCAACATTTAGTGACATCACACTCCATCGAAACCTGAAAAATTCTAAGACCAATCATCATAAGGGAAAACTGAACTGATAATGAATGAAAACTAAGTACCAGGCAGATTGACAACTTTGCAAGGATATTTGAAAACAGTTGCTCTATTACTGTATTAGTTGATGCAAAGGAGACAGAAACAAAATTCACAAAGTTCTATTGCCTATTTCTGAAATTTGCACCATTTTACCAAATAAAAATACAATGAAAACGCTCAACTATGCTAAAACATGAACTGATTAAGTGTAGATATTGTAGTTTATTATATGTGCAACTTCTGAGAGGAGGTTATAATTATGGATTGTAAGGTAGAATGACTAATGTGCTTTCCAAACTGGTATGTTTCGACTCAAGGTTTACCTTTTAAAAAATACTATAAAGTATAATGCATATTAAGTTCAACATTTATGAACTAGAGAGTAGGAGAGGATCAAGATAGAAAAATCTCAGCATTTAAGGCAGGGTTTGAACTTAAATCCTCTGTATGGGAGGCTAGTGCCTTCACCTTGCTATCAACAGGCACATTCTAAATCTGTGATAAACTTAAAACTTAAAGGAAACACCTGTCACTTGTGTCAGAATCAAGTTTTAAGAAGGTTTATATTATATATATTAGTTAAATTGTGGTTGCATCGAGTTTGACAATTAAGCCTGGTTTCCATGCTGGGTGGCTAACAAGTAACATTTTGAACATTTGCTTAGTGAAAGATGACTCGACACCTAACTCTATGGGGCACAACTTTGAGGCCATCCTTTACTAATTATTACTACTATTGATGACTTCATTTAAACTACTGATAAATTACAGGTAAAATTCTACAGCAGTCCTACAGCAGTGTGTGAATCTGAACCAGAATAAGCAATTGTAGTAGTGTCAAAATTTCAAAGTGGTTACAGAATATGAATATAAACCAGAAATAAAATTTTAGAAACAATATTTTTTGCAATTGGCAATTCTGTTTTGTGAATGTACACAATAGGGTTTTCTCAGACTGTGACATGTTTCAAAAGATAATAAGTAACTTATTGTATTGATTTTTATATCACTGTCATAAACAAAATAGAGAGTTTATTATTATGAGAATAATTAAACATCACAAAACCATACTTATTTCAATTTTTAATTTACAAGGATTTTTAAGATAAACATCTTTGGAAGGAAGAGTTTAACTTAGTATTTTCACATTCTGCACTAAATCAAAGAAATTTCAACATATTTCCCCCCACCCCTGAAATTCTAATCTATACCAGTGACACTGATAGTGATACTAATTACTAGTACACTTTTGAAACACTACTGAAAGCTCATTGACAATGATCATCAATCATAAATGACCTAAGCCATAAGGTAGAATCACTAATGTGCTTTCCAAAGTGGTTATGTTTTGAAACTTGTTTAAAAGAGTTCTAAAGTGCATACTAATCAAAATGCAAAAAATATTTTATTTTTAACATAAATGTCATTTCTGGATGAAAACAAAAAGTGAGCTTTAAATACACGGCCTTAGATGAGAGGGTCACACATCAGTAATTAGACTGTCAAGTCTTTTATAATTATGCCCTTGCTAATAGAGTATTTATCTACAGCTGGGGAATGAACATACACTGTGTAGTGAGCATTAATGATTAATACCTGTTTCAATGTATATGCAGAAATAAAATGCTATACAGACAATTCTGTATACTTTTAAAAGTTATTAATCTTTGCCTACAATTCACTGCTTGAGTCTAATGCTAATCTGTTTATTTAGGTAACCACATATCTTGAGAATTAGGCCATCTTGCTCCAAAAGAGCCTCAACGTAATCATACTGTTTATAGAGCAACTGTTGGTGTAACAGTAACACTTACTAGTTCAGTATTGAGCACACAGAGTTCTACGACTGAACCTAAATATGTGGCCTAGAATGCACTGATGTGGGAAGGTCATTTATCAGTAAACAGGCTGTGTAAAGTATTTACAGAATTATGCCATTCTAGTACTGGTGATTGGATACTTGCCTACTGCTGAAGTAAACTGCTGATAGAGTTTAGATTTATTTTTTCAATGAATAACTTTAAGTGATCTTTAGTTTTACTAAATATTAAGAAAATTCTATAAATAAGCATTGCAAAAAACAAAAAAAACAAACATGCAATCTGTAAATAAAAACATTTCTGCACCTCAAGAAGTGTACAATACAGCAACGTATGAAAGTATATAAACTATCATGCACTTTTTGCTGCTCAGAAAAGAGTGTGCTTAGGCAATCTATTAAAGTATACTACCATTTTTACTCCCCAGTAAGGTCTGTATAATACAATAATCTATTAAAGTATTCAGTTATACAAGTACTTTAAACATATAAATCATTTAAGTACCAGCTGCCTGGCAGTTCCTTTCAAAATCTCATAAAGTTTTAAAATAAATTACATGGTCTTAACTCTATTCTATATAAATCATTTGTCTGCATGACAGATAATGTATTCTTTGGTATTTGTTAAATGTTACACACATCAGCTAACTGCATAGTAGAATGTAGAACAGTTACTAGAGCACTTCTGAATGCAAAAGTCAACTGCCGCAAAATGGAAAGTACATGTAATTGTTACCATATTTATTATAAGACTGTGAGTGTGAAACAAATTTGATCACAGACAAAATCTCTGCTGGTAGATGATAAAACATTTATCACATTAAAAAAGAAACTCTGGAAATAAACCTACATATATGGCTACCATCAAAACGTTATTTACTTCCATATATCTATTAACTCGACATCAGAAGGCAAAATATTATGATTCTCTCTACAATCACACTGAGTGTTAGGTTATCATTAAAACCTAGTTTTAACTTTATACAATGAAAGTTTATTAAAAAACTAACAATTTTAATGAACGACTTTATGTAAGTTTGCAATATGGATTAGTCATGGTGAAAGCAAAAAAGAATTAAAGCTATTATTATACATAAATTCAGTGTTATTATGCTGTTTATAACTTTCAAAGTATTTTAATCATGATATGCCTATATTTATTTACATTTAGTTGTCTCTTAAGCCTGATGATACTTTAATATAAACATGTTTAGTAGCTACGTCAGTACATGTATGTAACTTATAAGAGTGTTTGTGTTAAGTACACTAAGTGATACTTTAATATAAACATATTTAGTAGGCTACGTCAGTACATGTATGTAACTTATAAGAGTGTTTGTGTTAAGTACACTAATTAATAATGTAGGGAGTTTTTTACTTCTGTCTTGATTAGCAACACGCTAACACTTCTAGGTGCATACTCTGCTGATGTGCATTGTTGACAAGCAGCATGAAGCATGCATAAAAGCAAGGTAAGAGAGAACTCTTTTAGATGTATCAATAATCTTCACTATGTGTATGTTAGTCAAAAACATGATTTTAGATATGTTACTCTAAACGTGTCATTTTATTTGAGCTCATTATGTATTGTAGCGCTAGTAATTTAGTACATAACAGTCCACCAATGAAAACGACAATTGTAATAAGTTCATTGTCAAAGAAAATGGGTTTACAATATATTTAGTATCTCAACACAAAACAACATTTTACATACAAAGAAAAGTTAAAAAATTAAAACACGTAGGCCTACAACAAAAGCACTGTACAAGAAAATATTTTAGCATATTGCATAAATTTATCTTAAACTAATCTGCATAATCTTAAACAAAATACTGAACTCCTATAAGCACATATTTATTTGATAGTTTCCATCAAAAGAAACTTGTTTAAATTAAATGCTATAACATTCAACTGCATATGCATCACATTTCATTGCAAGCTAATTTATTTTAATTTAATTGTCATTTGTATATTATCTATGCTCTGGCAAAAGGAAGCCCACTTTAATTTTTTTTAAATTACAGTTTATTGACAGTTTCAAGACATGCACCTAAGAAAAACCCACAAGTGGCAACAGGACTTGTACAAATCCAAACTGACACAATAGGTCTAATTACAATTTAAAAAATCTAATCAGGGACACTGAGAAATCTGATGAAATACAAAAAAAAAAAACACCAGGAGGTTGCAAATGGAAATGATACAATTTTTAGAGAACCTGAGTACTACAAGATTTTAAACTGCCTTGCAAGTAGATATGGGGTTTAAATCTACCTTATTCAACAGTCACAAGGAATATTCCAACCAATGTGACCCTTATATCTGGAACGCTTACATTAGGAGCCCACACAACTGCTCTTTGAAATATATTAAGATTAACTGATACTGTAAATATGAGCTATTTTAAACATTAATGATCCATAACAAACTAACTTCTAAACTTAAAAACTCAGAAATTCATGCTGTAGTGTTAACCAGAAGACAACACTGTTCAACAGAGATCCATATTTCTAAGTACAGAAAAACTAGGCCTACATTTAATAAGGTACTTTGTGCAAAGAACATAAAATAGTACAATTTACCAAGTTACATAATAAAAACTATAGGCTAAGTATCTAAGTTAAAAGCAAATCGTCAGAAATTACTAAAATAATTATTCTTTAAAATAATGAATACAAGAGAGAAAACATTCTTGCAGTTGGTGAATTATTATAAGTGATTCATTGAACACAACATTATTTAAAAATGTATCTGAGCAAACCCTTAAAAGTTATAATATAAAAATAATACCCCTTGAAGAACGTTCATAATGCATAGGCCTACAGCATATACAACAAAAAGTTAGGTCTAGTCATAAGAAATATCTTCAAAACACAACAGATTATTCTATTACTGAGACAAATATGTTTCTTTTATGGTGGTCGCTTCATATGTACTTTTAATTGGATTACAACTTTTAATACAGAGCCTCTAGGATGTAGCAGACGACACTGACACCAACACGTGAAACGTAAACAGCAAACCGGAACTGAGACGCAACATGCGCAAGACCACAAGTAATGAATATAATGAAAAATACCAAAGTTCATACTACTTACCTCTGAGAGAAAGGTTTGTGCTGACTTTTGTGCGCCGACATGTAATAAATATTCGTACACATACAATGCTAATCTGCAAAAGAAAGGACAGACAGTAATGCCACCAAATGCTTATGCATCGTTGAATAGAGAAACAGGCCATCATGTCTATCAAAACCAAAACATTAGTGAAAATATCAATGCTGGAATCTCTTAAAAGTTATATATGAAGGAAATGGTTGGATAATTTTAAGATAGAAATTGTCTTTAATGTAAGGTAAATGTTCAGTTTAATTATATAAAATGAAATGAAATTAAGGTAACAAGAAACTATTCTCGTGGGTGTGCTTAATAACCGGAACAGCCATTATACTGCTCGTTTGAATGGGAGCATCCCTCTAAAGCAGGTGGAAAAAAAGAGCGCACAACAGACAAAGAACATACATAAGTACAAGCTTTAACGTTAGAAAAATACCTCGATGCAAACTGCATCGATATTAGTTGCAATAATATTATGATAACTCACTTTTCCCTTGCTTGAGCGTCTGAGGGTACAGTAGATCCTTTCCCTTTGGCATACATGCTGAGAGCTGAACTGTCACGCACCTGTCAAGCCATCAAGGACGACACTGACCCCGTTGCCTTGCCAACATCAAGTAGACCTGTCAAATAGCAAGCCACCATTGGTTAGTTATTTATAGAGCTATGGAGTGCCACGAAACTACACACTAAGAGCTTCATGTGTTCCGATGACAAAGAATTCTTGGCTAACTGCCAGATATCTAGTTTGATCAAATCTGAGTAAATTTTGGATCGCTGACTTTCTGCACGATTTCCATCCTATAAAATCCCTCTGATAGAGTCGGAACAATAATTAAAACCTGTATGAAGATTTGGCCAACAGTGAAATAACAACTAGAAATAACGATTTTAGTGTGTATTACATTTTTCCTTTTTTAAAAAAATAAAAAATTGAATATTGTTACTTGTACGTTTCTTTGATGCAGTATGTACAATGTATGATATTACAAACAGAAAAACCAAATTATATTTGCTCTGGACTGTATTCAAAACACCAGTATATAAGCAAATATGTTTGCTAAATCACATCACTGAAAGCGCGCTAAGGGTGAATGGGGGGGGTCTGTGTGAATTTGGTCCAGCCCACCCACCTCCTCCAAACAACAATCTAACTAGTAAGAGTGGTGAGAATTTGACCTATATTCCGAAACCTCGCTCGATAGTTCACGGTGTGCCGCGAAACGGTCTTCATTTGGATTAGTCCACATTTTAGAGGTATTTCAGATCTAATGCACCGGGAAGAGAGGGGGGAAAAAGCCAATACATGTTTTACTAAAATAAATAACATAGCAATATTTAATGTATTATATATTTGAGTGGATTTATTTGTATTGTAACAACAACTATTTTTTAGATCTAATTCTAAATATAAAGCGCATTTCTCTAAAAATTAACTCTCCCTTTTTAATCTGAGAGAGTCCATTTGAGGACGTGTTGCTGTACCGTGTACCTCCTACGTAATTGCTCAGTACGTCGAAAATGGCGGCAGGTTCGATTTCTTGGGATGAATTCAATGATCTAGCGCACAGACTAGCAGACTTTTCAGCAAAAATCAATGACTCATGGCAAGTCTTGCAATCACCTGTAAGAATGTGTGGAAAATATGCTGCTTTCAAATGTTTATAAGCATTTAAACTTTGATTCGAACCATAAAGTGGACAGAACACGTTCCTGCACACTTTAATTTTCGACCCTTCCTTTGTTCCTTGGCACATGCGCGAATGCTATAATGGGAATAACAAAAATCAAAATTGGTAACCTCCCCTAAGAGACATTTTTGTTGCTGTTGTACCAATAATCCGCGTAGCAAATAAATAATGATTATTCAGTAAAATAAATCTGCTTCGAAGGATCTAATTATAAATACAGAAAACATAATTTAAAAAATAAAAATCATACTGTAAGGTAAATATAGGGGTATTACAGCTACATGTAGATTCCATAACACTACTAGTTAGTATAACGCGATACACATGCGTATGTATTGAGGTTATTCGAGGGGTGGTGGTGGTGGTCAGAGCCTTCAAATGCCATATTCAAGGGCAAAACTACTCATATTAATAAATAAATATTTGTATTGCAACAGTTTCTTCTGTATGTTTATTGGTTTGGTAAAGGTGGTGTCCTCAGATGATGAAGTAAACAAAAGGAGATTGTAGGCCTATTGATTGTTTACGAACATATAATTGGTGCAGGGTTTTGCCATTAACATCTGCATTTATTATTTTGCAGTTTGTTTACAAATATGTATTTAGGAAATTTTGTATTATGTTCGCGTATGTGATGAGATCTTTGGTGTATGTTTCATGCATTGTCTCTAGTCAGGATCATAATTTTGTTTGATGTGTGTTGTAAGTGTATATATATCATAATGTAGACCCTATGTTTTATCTATACATGTTTTTATACAGGAGCCTGACTTGTGCATTTTATGGACATACTTTGTGTTTATGCAATTGATTATTTTTTGCTAATTACTAATATAGGAGTTCTGTTTATGTATTTATTAGGCCTACTTTTTAAAAGTAAATCTACATACAGGATACACTACTGTGAATTGTACAAGAAACTAATGAGACTAAAAGTAAATTTTTCAGTAGTCATTAGATTGGAGGGACGAGGTTGTCCTTTAGAACAATTCCATAGACCCAGATCATATTTCTTAGTATGTTGATGACCTCTAAGGACACAATTGGTGATGTTAAACCCAGCAGATCCCTTAGAAATTCTAATTATAACTAATAGCACACCAAAGATATAACACAGCAAAATCAGAGCTGTTAGTTAATGAAAAATTAAATAGATTTATAAGGGTTTGTAATGTCTCATGTTCCATTACTCATGCAAAGTAAATATTTACTATGTCATTCATCTGGGCATTGATGACTGATATCTAATATAAAATTTAAAAAGTATACATACTGTGTGTGTATGCTGTGTAGACTGTTGAATTTAATTTAGATTGAGTTAAACAATAAGGAAAAGTAACATGTCATATTAAACTTTTAAAGTGTTTAATACATCCTAAATTTGCACCTAATAGAAGACAGTAGTTTCGTTTAAGTTGGTGACTTGGTTATACCTCATTTAGAAATAAAGAATTCCACAAATATATTTCACATTTCTTATCATTCAAATGATGGGTTAAATTTAACCTACTGAGCATAAGACCCACAATTTGCATGCATTTTTGGTATCAACAGTAGTATTTCTCTAGGAAAGTGATCACATATTACTTTACAGACTTCTGGTTGTATGTTTATTTATATTAGAGTATACACTTTAGTTTTTATATGCATATTTATGTATTAGAGATGTACTATTGTGAGTTTCATGTACATTTGTATTAATAGGTACTGGTAGTCCTATTTTTTCTACTTAATATTGAACAGATCTTTTAAGTTTAAAATAGGTATGGTAGAAAAAAATAATGATGATAACTGTAGTTCTTATAATTGAGATATTATTCAATTCTTACTGAGATATCATTCAGTTAGTGTCACCATTTATGATCGTTTTTTTTTTTTAGCCCCCAAATTTGTGATTTTTCAAGTTCAGTACACATAGAATATGAACCACAATGAAAATCAACCCCCAAATTCTAAGAAACATACTCACAGACATCAAGATAAAATAGACATAGTGCAAAATTGAAATTTTAATTTATTATAAATTACATAAAATTGCTTGCAAAATGCAACAAACATTCATGACCATCATATGTGGCTGATGAACAAAGTATCTCCAGAATGTATATTATTAAATCATTTGCCATATAGTTAATGCCATTTTCTTAAAAAGGCCCTTCAAGAACACTCTGGAAAGTATTGAAAGTTAAAAGCGACCATTTCAGAAAATTTTAACAAATAAATTGTCTTATTTCTTAAGCTGTACATCATACAGAGATGGTTCATATATCAAACTGATCAGCAAAATATACTCTATCTAAATATATGAAAGATAATTTGTGTTTGATCATTTATTAATTTACACTTTTTATTTTAGTCAGAATTTTTATTTACAGTGAAAAATTAAAACACAAGTTGTGACATCTCTGAAACTATACCTACCACAGTCAGTTCACCTATTAAAATAATCAGCATGGTATTATCCATTTAACCAAATAACAGAAATGTATGACATTTTGTTTGTTTAAATATTTTACAGATGCTTTATCAATGATGCAGAGCATCAATGCAAGTAATGAAACATTTGAATTTTGATGCATCATACATAACATTGTAAATTTATTTGCTCAGTATTTGAGCTTACTTGTATTAGATCCTTGGTATTCCTTGAGTTAAAATGAAAATTTCTCAGATATCTGCAAGGTATGGAATTACCAGTATTGACCATGGAGGTCATCACTACCAATACCATAGATATGTCTGGAATTTGACCATGAGTTTGTGGGAATGTTTTCTATAGGATCCCCAAAACACTACTGACAAAGCAAATGATGAACTTGCTTTTTATCTCATTAGCTTCTGACAAAACCAGATGTGATAAAAAGAATTATTTGAAAAACAAGGCTTTTCTCATAACACTACCACTTCATCTTTACCTATGTGGTACACTTGAAAGAAAAGCATGTGGTATACTGGAAGGAAGGGTATGTGATACTGGAAGGAAAAGTATGCAGTACACTGAAAGGAAAAGTATGCAGTATACTGGAAGGGAAAGTATGTGGTACACTGTAAGGAATAGTATGCAGTATACTGGAAGGAAAAGTATGCATTACACTGAAAGGAATAGTATGCAATATACTGAAGGAAAAGTATGTGGTACACTGGAAGGAAAAGTATGCGGTACACTGAAAGGAATAGTATGCAATATACTGAAGGAAAAGTATGTGGTACACTGGAAGGAAAAGTATGCAGTTTACTGGAAGGAAAAGTATATGGTACACTGGAAGGAAAAGTATGTGGTACACAGGAAGGAAAAGTATATATGGTACACTGGCAGCAGTGAGCATAATTCACCTTAACCCAGAAATGGGTATGTTGATTGATCAGATGATAGACTTTTATCTTAGAAATTATTTTACTTTAACATCATTTGCAAAGTCACATTGACTTTTTAAGGTTATATGAATTAACTGCCAGAGAACCATAGTCCAGACCTGTTGTTAAATACAAACATATAAATACTGTAATATAATTATGTGATATTATGAGGGTGGGTGGGGAGAGAGTTTGTTTTGATATACATATTAAACCTGCATTACATTTTACTGAACTTGCTAATTTTTCCTGAAATGAACTATTTCTTAAGGCGAATGGTGGTCAGGTGTACTTAGAAAAAAAGACTTTGTTGCCAGATTCAGTCCAGAATCAAGGAGGAGATTTAGATGCATGCGGCACTGATGATGAGCCCTGGCAGACTAATGACAAAAGTGACTCTGAGGTATTTGTTTCTTTATCTTTTGTTTCAGTTTCAATTGTCTTGTAAGTTGAAAACCTGCTTATCCTGTGCATAATTATAAATTAATGAATAATTGACTGGCTGAAAAATACTTCTGCTTTTACTTGTGTTGGTGCTGTTACAGTGTTATATCTTATGTGACAAATAGCTCCTTTTTATTTGGTTAAATTTAATGTAATGAACTGTTGTTATAAGTCTTGTATACAGCTTTCTTTCTGACCATTGTTTTTATATTCAACTTAATATTTTGTTTCTTGTCCAGTCTTAAATTTTATACAACCCCTTCCGTTTTTATACACTGTTTTGAGGGCCCCCCCTCCTCCCTTCTTAACATGTTACTGGTATACACTTTTTCTGCCCATTTGAATTTAATACATTGTTTTTATAACTGTTGTTTCATGCTTAATTTGCTTAGTAAAATGAATGCAATTTTTGCCTGTGTATTGATCTCAGAGTGTTTGTTTACTGTCATAGAAATATTAATGTAATTTGATACCACTTACCAGTAGCAAACTAGCATTCCATCACATTTTGTCAGTCATTGAGGAATCTGGGTGTCACTCTTGACAGTACTCTCTCATTACATCAACTTGCACTGAATATGTGCAGGGCAGTACTCCCCAAGTTGTCTCTCATTACATCCACTTGTCATGAGTATATGCAAGATAGCATGCCTTGAGTTGTCTCTCATTACATCCACTAGTCATTAATACATTATTTCATGCAAGGCAGCATGCCTAGAGTCATCTATCATTGCATCCAGTTGTCATGAATACACACAGGACTGTACTCCTACTCCTAGAGTTGTCTTATTACTACAGTTGTCATGAGTACATGTAGGTAGCACTCCTAGAGTTGTCTCTCATTACTTCCACTTCTCATTAATACATTATTTCATACAACTTACAAGACAGCATGCCTAGAGTTGTCTCTCATTGCATCCAGTTGTCATGAATGCATGCAGGGCAGCATGCTTAGAGTTGGGGTGAATAAGCTCTATTAATAATCTTCTCCCAGTCAAGGCCAAAAATTCTAATTTTCATAGTGCTGTCAAGACTTCTTTGCAGCTACTTCCATCTGGTTCACTACACAGCCTGCTGCAGGAATTTCAGAAAGTTTAAAACACAATTGCTGGATTATTAAAGAGCCTTAGAAGTCAACACACAACTGTCTTCGCGTTTAGTACACTGGCTGCCTGTTGACCTCATGTTCAAACACGGGTAGTCTTGTCACTCTTCACTGTTTTACTGGCAGGATTCCAGTACCTGTTAACATCACTTGTAAAGGCACTCTCACTCAAAGTTTCTGTCTAATTTTACTCATTTATACACTCCCATTCCAAGTATCTGTCTAATCTCACTCATGAATGCACCCCAGATCAAGGTATCTGTCTATCTCTAATGATGTCTTCCACTCGAGACATTACATGGGTGATGTATCTGGTCTTATTGTAATTTACTGATTAAGACTATGTCTGCATACCAGTGGTATACTCCACTCTACTTAAACAACTCCCCAGTCATCCTATTGGTTCATTGCCTTGCTTACAGGTGTTATAATCACTAACAAAGGCAACATATAATGATAACAATGCAATACACACACACCTGTTTATGTCAATAATTTTTTATGAAGCTTTAGGCTATGCAAATTTGAAATACGTATGAGGATGTCTGTGGCAAGTAATTTGAAATACGTATGAGGATGTCTGTGGCAAGTAATTTGAAATACACATGAGGATGTCTGTGGCAAGTAATTTGAAATACGTATGAAGATGTCTGTGGCAAGTAATTTGAAATACGTATGAGGATGTCTGTGGCAAGTAATTTGAAATACGTATGAAGATGTCTGTGGCAAGTAATTTGAAATACATACGAGGATGTCTCATTGTCTGTAGCAAGTAATTTGAAATACATATGAGGATGTCTGTGGCAAGTAATTTGAAATATGAGAGAAAGTGGAGCAGAAGAGAGCATAGAACATATCAATACACAGTCCTTGAAGAAGGAGGAAGCTTTTTAAAATATTTTTCTTTATTGTCAGCAAGTTGGGTTTCTTAATGTTGGGGGGGGGGGGGGGGTTATTGTTTGGGTGGAGAGTTTGCTTATTATAATGTAAATTCCTAACCATTCTGTGAAATCTTGAATAGTATCCTCAGACTATGAGATCTTGAGGAATTTACCCAGGTGTGAGATCTTGAATAGAGTGTCCTCAGACTGTGAGATCTAGAATAGGGTATCCTCATGCAAGAACCTCCAAAACATGTGGCATTGGAATTTCAAGACTGGCACACATCAGAATTTGTAAACTGCTATATATTGTGTGTTACCTTGTGCATTTATTTTTTATATATTCTATACGTTTTGTTTATTTTGTATATTATTATTAATTGTGAAGTGCTGATTCTAATATAGTATTGTACAACTGGAAGAGCTCTCTAAATGATTAAGTGCTCTTTACAGTATCACATTATTGTGACTTAGATTGTAAAAGAAAAATCACTGCTGTTGGCCTTGTGAAATAACAAAATATAGGAAGGTCACATATCAAATTTTCATTATCTTGGATCATGCCATAAATGTAAGATTTAATTGTCATAAAAATAATATAGAAGACCTGTTCCTTAACTTTACTTATTTATTCCTTGGGTTGTAATGCAAATAGACACCTAGCTGGGTATGCAAGTTGGTCTGATAAAACGTGACTATACAGCCTATCTAGATGATGATATTTTTTTCCATAACAAATAGAATGACAACTAAAAAATTGGAAGTTTGATGAGCATTTAAAAAAAAAAAAGAACGACATTATTTTGCACTTGACAAGAAAGAAGCATAATTGTTCATTCTACCAATATCTATAAAATGAAAAAAATATATGCTCATATTAGACACAAAGAAATTTTCAACTTGATGAATGTGAAATTGATGGACTCACACAGAGAGAACCAGCAAAAACACAGCAGTGGCTGATTTGGCACAAAAGAGAATATTCATTGAGTGAAATATTTCCTGATATTCGTATAGTACCCATTCTGAGCAAGGAGTGAAGGAGTAATGTTTATGGCCTGAACAGGAGATGACACAGTGTCATCCACAGTGACCTTAGTAACAACAATTACACGATTTGCACTCTCGGTAACTGGCATAAAGTAGGTAGAGCAATACAGACTAGACTGTATAAGTGAGTCCACATACACTTGACGAATACTGAAGAGTGACAGTATGGTGAAACAAAGATAGTTGGAGAGGCAAATAATAAAATCTTTTGTATATTGTTTATTATGTCATTGATCTGTCTACCACCTAATTAATTATCAAGTGATATTATAAAATGCCTTTCTTTTTCCTTCATTTTAAATACTTGTTGAACTGTAGATTATATCCATTAAAAAAAAAATAAACATGTAAATATTTATTTGACATGCCAATGATCTTGTCACAGAGGGTGCCTATACTTGTTTGACATATCATTAATTCTGTAGATATAAATTTTATCTTTTCTTTTACACCTCAACAGGAATGTGATTTAAGTTGTGCCACAGTATTGCCAGAAACTGATCATTTGTTTCTGATGTACCATTTCCATGTGCTATATAGTCATAGCTACAGCGTACCAGTCCTCTATTTCAACGTGTATCAACCAGGTAAAAAATGAGGAGCTAGATTTAAAATGCAGTGTTGTGTATCAGTCTACCTTTCGTTTTCAAAGGGTACTGAACAAATGAGAATGCAGAAGCAATTACTTGACAAAACAGCAAGCAAAAAAATAAAATAAAATAATTATAATAAAACCCAGCAAATGAAACAAATGAGAAAGCAAAAAAAAAAAAACAAAAAAAAAAAAAACAACAAGTGTAACAAAAAAATCCCAAATATATATTTGAGCAAGAGTGCTGGATATATAGGGCAGCACATTAATTTTGTCCTGCCAGACACAGTGATTCTGATTATTATGTTGTTTTTTTTAAAATTGCTTTTTCCACATCTCAGTCCACAACATGAGACTGGATAATATGACAACACAGGCACTCTTTTGAAGTGAAGGTGTGAAACTTGACTTTAAATAAAATGATATCTATAATAGTATATTCACCTTGCAGTAGCTGCACTTAGTGTTTATCTGTTGCACAGAACATACTTTTGCCATATGCAAAACAGATGCATGTTTTAACTATTTCATTTGAAAGCATTGTGCCAAAAGTCATAAGTTTAATTTCAACATAAATATGGAGTTTTATTACACAGCTTTATTACATGCTATGATGGGTGTTTGCTGTTTTGCACAAATAAATATAATGTTTTTTTATGGTTACACTTAAAATGTGCTATTCCATTTATTAGAGTATGTAATGAGAATTTGAGGATGAATTAGAAATATAATACAATCATTAAATCTTTCTTTTCTGGCATGTTCGTGGAATAGGATTGTGCTAAAACTTTTTATATTTTAAATTCTAATTATCTGAAGTATAGAACTTACGCTTTCTAATGCCTAGAATTCTGTATATAAAATGTTTATATATTTCTTGATATATTCCTACAATAGGTTAAAGTTTATTTATAACTAATTAGAAGTTAATTCATGTATTCTTGTGTTATTCTTGCATTCTCTGTGTTATGGCTCTTTAAAATAAGTATATAATACGCATACTGCCTTATATTGTTATAAATTTCTTTATTTATTGTGTGACATGGGTGGAGTGGATTTTAAACAGATGTAATGTGCCCCAATTGTCCAGCAGTTGGAGCAATCCGAATTGGACAGCATCTGACCTATCAGTACACAAGATACAATACTGCCTTATTCCTTTTGGCACAGTTAGCAGTATTCATGCCAGAAATATAGATTTATGAAGAACAAAATAGAAATATGGTCAGGTAAACATTCTGGTGGCACTTTATAGAGCCAACAGAAATAATCAAGATTAAATTGCAGATCAATTAAATAACATCATTAACATTTATGACATTATTTAAATACAGACTATATCTTAAGGTAATAATTGTCATTGGTATGTATCTGTTATGCCTGTATTTTCCTTTAGAATGTAACTTTCTGGTGCCTAGATTGTAAAGATTCTTGATTCCAAGAATAAATCCAAGTGTAGATTATTTTCCCTGGTTAAGAGCTTGATTAGAAATATTGGATATAATCTTTCAGTGGTTGTATTGTAGCTTCAATGATGAGTTAAAAAGTGCTAATCAGGGTTGGTAGCCATTTTAAGATTAATCATAAAAACACTGAAAGAGGCTAATTATGCGTTCATTTAATTATCTATTGTCTTTTATGAAATATCTTTCTGAGAACAGTGTCTCTTAATGAAATGTCTTAAATGCAAGATTTTTGTCATATAAAATTGTCTCTCAGTCTCACATATGGAAACATCTTTAATCTGTATCAAACAAACAACAATTTATTACTGATCTGAACGTGACCATCTGGCAATTTAGATTATACAACAAATGCTGTCTCAAGAGCTTCTGTTATTAATATTAAGAAATCCAGTGCTTGTGCAAATTTACATTATGTTGAACAAAGTATAGATTGATTACATGTACAAGAATGTAGTGACATAATTATATGTAGTCATTTGAAGTTGGATACTCATTGTAGAAATAGCTAATGTTTGACAATGAGCATCAAACAGTAACATTCAGTTTGCAGAAATCTTGCTCATTAAATATAAATAAAAGATGGATTTTTATTATTCCATTGGTAAGAAGAAGTGTTTCTACCTGCAGAAACATTATGTGACAGTAAAACATCTATCTTATTCTATAGCGTTTCACAACCCAGTGAGAGACATGATGGTCTTGTGGGAGAATTATTAATAACTATAAATTAACATTTTCAATCCCTTGTAATTAATTATGTTTTATTAATCATAATGAGTGAAGGGTGCCCAGAGGTGTCACAAACAAACCTAAGTTCTCCCTACACTTACATAAACTCTCTTTCTCAGCTGTAAAAAAGAAAATCTCTAATCATTACACTTAGCAAGGAAAATGTGTGGATGTTTGTGTATGATTGGTTCTTTCTCGCAACTTGAGTACTTATATATTATAATCTCATCAGGTAATTGATTTGTATTGAATTAAAAATGCAAATTGTTTCCTTATTTTTGTAATATTTCACTTCACAAGAAAAAGCAATGATGTTTCATTATTTATGTTTCAAAGATAGTTCATATTTTATAAATTAAAATATTTATTTTTAAAATACATAATTTTGTTGTATTTTGACTGAGCTAATAATGCTATCTCAACCTCAGAACTCTGGAATGCTAGGTTTATTCATGTAATAATACACTACCAGTTTGTTGGATTTGATGCTGTTAGGAACTTGGAGTATCTTAAGCTACTCCAGTTCTAATAATAATGAAAAGATGCACAGTCAGTTCAGCTTTAGTGACAGTAATCTTTAACAACAGGTGGGCAGAGATTGAGGCTGGAAGAACTGTGGGCCAAAGTACCATCACAGTACCAGTACAGGATGCAGGATAAGTGGGCAACCCTCTCACAACAGGTCAGTCAGCCAAAGTAAGAGACATTGAATGGTGTGTGAAGAAGTACAGGATAAAGTGATTACAAGAGGTATTGAATGGTGCACAGGATATAGTGATTACAGGAGATTTTGAATGGTGTGTGTAGACTTGCATTATGTAGTGATCACAAGAGACAGTGAATGGTGTGTAGTACTTGAGTGACCACAAGAGATTGAATGGTGTGTAGTACTTGATAGAGTGACCACAAGAGATTAAATGGTGTGTAGTACTTGATAGAGTGACCACAAGAGATTGAATGTTGTGTATAAGTATCTGATATAGTGACCACAATAGATATTGAATGGTGTGTGTGTAGACTTGCATTATATATTGATCACAATAGACAGTGAATGGTGTGTAGAAGTACTTGATAGAGTGATTACAATAGACAGTGAATGGTGTGTAGAAGTACTTGATAGAGTGATTACAATAGACAGTGAATGGTGTGTATAGACGTGCATGATGTAGTGAATCACAAGAGATTGAACGGTCTATGACGACGTGCCTGATATAGTGATCACAAGAGAGATTGAATGGTCTATGTCGACGTGCGTGATATAGCGATCACAAGAGAGATTGAATGGTTTGTAGACGTGCATGATGTAGTGATCACAAGAGACTGTGAATGGTGTGTAGAAAGTTCATGATGTAGTCATCAGAAATGAGATATTCAGTGGCATGTGTGAAGTAAGAGATATTGAAAATGTGTAGGGAGTGCATGACGCAGTGATCACATGTCAGAGTTCACAGTCGATGAATAGTTCTTAGGCATTGTTCAAATTAATAGTCTCAGACATGGTCATAAATAATAGTAGACAGTTGTATATCATGCATATGTGACGCTCCTACCATTATTACTGTAATATTTATTTTTTAGATTAATATGTATTGACATTCCAATCACAACTATAAAGAAATGTAAATTCTGACGTGTATTATTAGACCAGCAACTGATGCAACCACATAAACAATGGTGAAAAAGAAATCTGCTTTTTTCCTAGTCAGCTCCTTGTATAATTTACTCGGATAACAAAACAATCGGTTTATTATTTTAGCTGAATGTAGAATCATTTCAGGAGGTTGTTTTCTTCCTTGACTGACCAGAATGTATGTACTTACTTTTGTTTTGTTTGATTTTCCAGGAACACCCACTTCTTGGAACTCCTTTCTTTATGCTCCACCCATGCAACACTTCTTCGCTAATGTCCCAGGTTCCAGGAGCTCATGATAAAAGGTCGGGCTTATTGCTTAAAGAAGATATTTTGGTTTATTGCTTAGAGATTTGGGTTTATTGCTTAGAGATCTGGGTTTATTGCTTAGAGATCTGGGTTTATTGCTTGAAGTAGAGATTTAGATTTATTGCTTATTAAAGATTTTGGCTTATCACTTAGAGATTTGGGTTTGTTGCTCAAAGATTTGGATATCGATGAAAGCAGAAATTTTGGTTTATCACTGTTTAAAAGTGAAGATTTTATTACTCATATTTCACATTGTGAGTTGTTTGCATATCAAGCTAACAAGAAGAAACATTTTGTTGATTATAAAAACTTCTTGAGATTTCTTTGGTAAAAACTTTCATTGATTAGATTTTCACTGACTTAATAAAATGACAGTATAGTGCTATGTATGAAGATCTTATGATGGAAATAATGTAAGAGCATTAACAAAAATTAAACACTATCTTAGAAAAATGTATATGAATTTGCTGAGGTTTACATAACTAAAATATAAATTGTGTTACATAACTTTGAAGGAATAAAATAACTTTTATTATTAACTATGTTGCATACAAGTTGGCAATTACTCTTTAGTATTTATTTTTACTTCACCCATAGACATAAGAATGATTGGATATTGTCCCCCCCCCCCCCTGTTATTTGTTTTATTTATTTATTCAGCAAGACAATAGATTTGAATTCTAACTGCATAGTTCATGTCCCTCAGCTGTAGATAAATATCTTACTAGAAGTAAAAAAATGGGTATATATTTACATTAAAAAAAATTACCAAATCTGCTTACAAATAGTGACCCCTGTCTATCAAAGCATGCATTTAGGCAGTTTTATTTATTTATCACAGAGTAAGAGACATGAGTAATAAGTTTACAGTAGAAAACTGAACATAATCAGAAGAAACGATTTTAGCAGAGCACAGTATACAACATAAACCTGAAACAGCTAGTTAAGTTTTCCATGTAAGATGTACTACTGTCCTTTTCTTCATCCCTCCAAAACATCTACTAGCAGGAATGCATATAAAGTAAAGAACATCATCTTTTTTTAAAAATCTTTAATAATATAATGCACATTATTTTAAAAAAATTAAAAAAACAACTGTCTGTGCTATAACAGGTATTATTTGATCAAGTGGCTGAGCAGTGTGGGACCAGTTGTTGGGCTTGAGATGTCACCTAAATATGCCACTGCCTTTGAGGATGTTGATATAACTTAAATGTTTAGGCAGCTTTCTCTCCCTGGAACTTTACACAGTTAATAATGGATCAACAGCAATTTGAAAAAAATACTTCCATCTTTCCTACCAAAACACTAGTCTCTACTTGAGCCACAAAGTGAAACCAGTTCCTGCTGGCTTTTGCTATTGACATGTGTAGACATTGGGTAAAAGTATTATGGTGAACACCTACTGTCTCTGGCAGAGTGCTAATTACCAAAAATTGATTATTTATGCTGTTTGTGTTAATAGGAATAGTCTGTGGATTGAAGTATGATGCAGACTTTTTATTTAAGTATGTTACTACAATAATGTATATTGTATACAATTATAAATTAAATTGTTCTGCTAAGGTTATTTATTAGGCAAAACTAAAGATAAAACTTACCCCAGAATAGAATACGTTATTGAATGGTTTTATACACTAACAAATCAATTAAACTCTTTTAGCAAATTATACTATACATTAAATGGCAACTTTTTTTTTTTTAAATAACTCTACAACTCTTCATTTAACTTTTTGATAAAATTAATCACACACTGAAAACAGTGAAATATTCATACAAAAACAATAACATATTTAGAGTATAAACATAAATATATGTTTTGAGAATTCATTCAAATCTAGTTTGATTTATTTTTTGCATCATGAATGTATGGAAGATTTTGAAAAGTAGTATTAATGATAAAAATTACTCTGGAATAGAACAGCACATACTATTTATTGGTTTTTACATACTGATAAATAAATTAAACATCTTTTAGTATTTGATATCAACCAACACAACCAACAAAGAGTTTTTTTTTTTATGCCTGCAAACATTGTATTTATTTGGGGAAAATTCTGAAAAGTGTCAGCTATCAAAGGCATAGTTCTAAATGATATTTTGATGGTTTATCCTGAATAAAACCAGTCACCATGTTTTCTCTTTAGTTTTGGTTAAGAAATAATTAACATAAATGACAGAAACAGCATGGCAAACAATCAATTCACTACAATTAATATTGGAATAAAGGCTAATATTCATGAAAGACCCAAAACAAGTATTGACTTCCAATGTGTCATTTCCACGTATCATCTGTTGATTATTACAGTTTACAACTACTAGGACCTTTGTAATACAGACAGTTTAATAATCTATGGACATTGTGTGATTATCAAGAGATTAGTTTCTTACATTTTTAGTGATTTTTAAAAAATAATTTTAGAAAAATATGAATATAAGTTGTTGAATTGTCTCCCCCTTAAAAAAAAAAAGTATCACTGATCCGTGTAAATTAAAGGTCACATTATGACAGAGATTTCAGGAAACTGACATGCATATTAAATAGCTTACAACCAGTAAAGAATATTCAGCCAAGAACAATTACACATATATGAAGAATTTTTCTTTTTTTTATATATATATATACTCTAATTCACAATAGCAGTCACAATTATTTTAAGCAGACTATTGTATTATTGTTTAGATACATATTAAATGAAAACTCATTCCTGTCAGATGCTATAGTAGAAGTGCTATAACAGGGCAGATAACAGAACCAACCCCAAATGATTACTATAATTCAGATATTGTGGTCATAATATTATTACATATCCAGAGCAACAAAGTTAGACAACTCATTAAGGCGATGTGCGGGTCTGTAATATAGTGATTTTGGTAATTTTTGTGTGTTTAGACATTTTTACATATTTGGGCAATAAAAACTATCTTCTTTTCATTTCTAATGGTTATTTAGTTGAAAAATGTCTCTAATATGCTGTAAAAATTATTTAAAGTAAGTAACCCACATGCAGAAGTTTTCAATCGACTTCTAAAATGATGATTTTCAACACTTGACAACGCACATTTCTAGCAGACGACATGATTATTGTCGCATACCGTTGTGTTCAGCATTTCCTCGCCTCTCTAATAAAAGATTGTCCTTCGGGATTTCCCGTTTTATTTCGGTAACAAGACGTTCGGCCTGAACACTACACAAACACAGTGCCTTCCATGTATGGTAGTGTGACGTGAAGGCTGCGATACGATTCGCTTGACTAGGTCACGTGGTACTGTCATGGCGGCTGTTTACATGTGCAAAAGTGACGCTTAGCGAAGTACTTGTGAGTGAAAATGCCTCGTACAAAGCAGTCAACACGTAATTTAGTGCCTAAAAGTAAGCAGAATAGAAAGAAACAGTTGCAGAATCTATGGGGAGCAAGAAAGGAAGCAAAATTAGCCACAGTACAGCAACAAGTGACATCTAAGTGTGCACAAGTCGAACCGAACACTTCGTGTTACAAACCATCTACGGCAGACAGTTTACTTGGCACGAAAACAAGAGCACAGTTCAAGAAAGACTCATACGAAAGTTTGGGTAGTTCTTGCAGTCACGTCAGAGTCAATGACAATGGGAAAGAGGCGAAATTCAAGATGCAAAGGGGCATTGTCGATTTCAGAGAAGTGGAGAGTCTTGTTGGCATCTCTGTTGCCCTCAGTGTAATGATGAATCTCTCTCTCGCTAGTGACTCCAAACCGATGCACGGTTTTGCTGTTTATGCTGAAGTCAAGTGCACTGTATGCCAAGAAACAATCTAAGAAAATTATCTTGCCTCCAAGGATACACAGTCAAAAGTATTTCACAAAAACAGGCAAGCCGTTTATGCTTCAATAGTTTGTGGCATGGGTGCTAGTGCTCTGAGAAATTTTTGTGAAAATTTAGATTTGCCTGCAATGCACCACAAAACATTTCATCAGCATGCAAACAAAATGTTTAGTAAAGTGGAAGACTTTAGAAATCATGTCTTTGGAGAGACAGTAGCATTTGTTAGGGATATGCATTCTAAGCACAGTGGACTTTTGGTGTTTCTTCCAACAAGCAATTGCACGACATCAGCTCTCAAGCCCCCACCAGAGGTTCGTACATGCACCACCAAATGAAAACAGATTAGCTGAGCACCTTCTACCGATTTACAGCCATCTCACAGAAGAACATTTGCTCAGTAGGAGTTGCTCAGGAAAGACATAGAATGCAAATGAAAGTTTACATAGCTTGATTTGGTCCAAAGACAAATTTGCCTCAAGAAAGTGTGTGGAGTTTGCCGTCATAACGGCAGTTTAACTTTGGAGCTGCTGCTGCCCACAGTGCCAGGTTCTTTGGTTTTCAAACAGGACATCATATGGCTAGGATTTGTGAGTCAAGAATGAGGAAAAGACTTAAAAACAGCACAAAGTATGTTAAAGAAAAGGCCATAAAGCGAAGAGACAAAGTCAGGGCTGCAAGAACCCAAAGACAAGAAGAACTTAATCAGCTGGAGGGTGGCCCAGCCTATGGTGCTGGATTGTTCTAATGTGACACAATTTTCTTTCTGAAAACACTTTTTATCAATATCTTGTGTTTAATACAGTTGCCTGGTAAAAATGGTGGGTTAAAATTGTGTGTGAACACAAGTAATGAGGTTTTGAAATAAGTTTTCTCACTTTTCTTCGTTTTCCCGCTTTTGCATATTTTTACACTGGGGAATTGAATATTTTAAAATCTATTCAACTGATCTCTCTGAAACTTTACACAGTCAAACAACTCACTCCAATGCACATACTTACCATTGGATTTTAGTATATGTACAATACTTTTGAAAATATGACATTTCAAAGAAATAATTTACAATAAAAATATGTCGCTTTTACCAAAAAATTAATAAATAATTTTCTATCAAAAATATAGACTAAACGAATGGTAAGTATGTGGACATAGCAATACTGTAGCTATGTGCAAAATATTTAAAAGAAATATTTAATAGGAACTGAGAAAACTTGTTCCTAAAATTTCAATATGGCGGATGTTTACACATGGTTTCCATAGCAACCGCAAAGCCAACCATCAAGTTCACTCTATTTTCACATTCTATTTACCTCTAGTACTTAATGCAAAGCAATAAAATCAACTATGAAGTAATATTAAAAAAACTAGATTTTTGACCCTCACATCGCCTTAAGTTCTTTTCTATAAAATTTTATGCTGATAAGCAAAAAACAGGCTTTTGACACATTTCACCATAATTTAATGCTACACAGTAGAACAGAACCACAACACTGTTTACACAACAGAAACTGTGTTCTGAAAATATTTTGTAAAATGAATATTCTTATTTTTGCATTTTCACTCGTGCAATTGCTAAAACTATGAACTTGACCGTTACAAACTTATCTGCTACAAAACTCAACAAAATCCTGCTAAATTACACATGCACTGCTTACATTTCACGCTCCTGTTTTATGCAAAATTACAATTATACAGCATACATGGTACAATTTTATTTCTTGCAAAATTACAGTTAAACTGCATTTATTTCATGAATCCTGTTTATCCTAAAATACTTTTATACCGCTTACAATTGAACAATCATTTCTATTGTACATTTATTATTATACTATTTCACAATCCTGTTTCATGAAGAAATGAACAATTATAATTAATCTGCACCATTATTTCACGACCCTGTTTTGATTCACAAGAATGATCTAAGCAACACATGCACAATCACTGCAATAATGCATTTACTATTACAAACAGCAACAATCACATTTTAAAAACTTTATAATTTAAATCCACAAAAATATGGAAAGATAAGACAAATATATTAATGAATGCTAGCAAAACCCCAACAAATTGGAAAATAATAGATAAATAAATGTGCTCAAATAAAATATCTATGTTTTATGTTTAATTAAATCACCCTCAATGTATCAAGATTATTTATTTCATAAGATGGACAGGACAAACTGTTGATTCAACAATAACGCCAGTACTTTCCCTTTTCCAGGCTTTTAAAGGACTTATGGTAATTCAGGATGGTCTGAAGGACTTGGAGAGTGGCTTTTGTAGCATATCTATTTCTAAATGTATAGCATTGTAGACATCTACTGTGAAATCGCAATCTAGAACAACCCACACCATCACCAAGGATTATCATCCACAGAAGACACTATTAACATTACTATTGTTCAATTTCTCTTAATCTTTGTTCAATTCATAAGATTTGATGAGGAAACTGATCTAATGTAGACTAAAAAAGGACAAGAAAATAGCTAATCAACCACTGAATATCTAGCATTCCTAGGCAACAAAAACACCGATTTGTGGTAGTGGACAAACCAAGATCCCATCAATCCAGTAGTTACTATAAATATGGTAAAGTAAATTTAATAGAAAGAATTCTTCATGTTGTATTAATCATCCAATAATGACACTATAACTGTAAGGGTAGATAAAATTAATAAATTTTGATCTAATAATCAAATCGTGAATATAAACCAAGGACAGAAGACTTATGAATTGTAAGCCTTTAAATAAAACATAAATTCATAAAACAAACATTTTTAAAATGATGAATGCAATTAATATATTTTGTGCAACGGTTTGATGTCGCATTTTGCCCTCTTTAATAAATAAGTGGAATGATTAAAGTATCATGATTAGCGGCTTGCTTTTCTGTTGGTGTAGCACTGTAATTTTTGTTGATGGAAGAGGAATATTGTGCATAAAAGTGATGGAACTTAAATTGCTACATGAAATTAAAATACCCATTTACTTTCTAAGGTGTTTATTTGGTAAATTAAAAAAGACATACCATATAAATAATGCCAATGATCATTTCATTTGTTTATTTTTGTAACTTTTCTCACTAGACAAATCGTTGTGTAGCATTTCATTAAATTCATTAATTAACTAATAACATGCATAATTATTCACACATTCGTGTATAACATTCACAGTTGCATGATGTACGACTGAAGTATGAAAATCAAATGCTGACTAATGAATTGTAACCCCACAAAAGGATTTTTAAGCTGTATATTTTTAAATGTTCACTTAAAGGTTGTAATCTTAATAATATTGTAGAAAATGAATTGTTTAACCTCTAGTATAATAACTCTGGTACTCGATGTTAATTGCTAGATATTTAGAACTGTTCGGCAAGGAAGTCAAGTGATAGTGTTACTCATCAGTTGAATGATGTTGATATTCATAGATATTTATTCTCTATACAATCTAAATCTTGTTCATTGTATGATTATATCTTTCATTTTTATCTAAAATATTCAATGTTAATAAGAGTTCAGGAAATTGATAGAATAATGTTGAAATTATTTAACTGTTATTATTCAATTGATAGAATTTCTTAAGAGTGAATTTTGGAGTTGACAGTTTATTTAAAAGCAGCAATTATAAATATTCAAGCAAAGGGTTGTTTGAAACTTACTGACTGAATGCTATGGACATTTTCTCTTGGATGCATTCTAAATGTAATAAAATTTCTTCATGCATAATCTAAGTAAACAGGATGCTGGCATGATGAATTAATCACGAATGTACATTATCATAATTTGATCAGCTAATAGGTAATCCAACACCAGAAAAATTTCACACAAGAACTTTTAATTCTGTGCACTCTTCATTTTAATGCTGTCACTGGTTGTGATTCTTTTGCTGCTTGTTATATTTCATATGAAAATATGCACAACTGTTATTTCATAACTTAAATATACCAAAAAAACAACAACAAAAAAGTTAGATTGGTACCAAAATCTCCATAGGTCAAAATTTTAGGAACATATCTGGTGTGAGCCAAGTGATACTGGTGCTTTATAAAGCAATTTTCATGTGTCTGCTCCAGAAAAACACATAACAATTAGAAATGTTTATTGTTGTAGGCTAAATTAAACCACCTCTGCATATATATTGCAAGCTAAGTTACCAAAGTGCTAGGTTGTCTGTTGAGTTAGTACAAGCATAGCAGATGGTGGGTCATGTGACTAAAACAGTTTAATGTGCACATGACATCTAGTGTGCACATGGCCCGAGTAGTTTAGTAATTGCAATTTCAAATACTGAAGAATTAATTTGAACAATTTAATGTGTCTATGACTTGAAAAAAGTCATATACTTGGTCAAAAAGTAAATACTGAAAGAAATCACTTAAAAATTGTGTAGTTATTGCATAGATCAGAAATTGTTCAGTTCAGATTTTATTTGATTCTATTGTGTGCTTGCCAATGCATTATATAGCTTTAGCCTGACTATACTTAACCTTTATCATGGGCTGATTTGCAGCTATGGAAAGATTATACTTAGATCTGTCATGCATCGACTGGCACCTCAGAGCTGTGGGTTGACAACATTTATGTCGTGTGCTGACTAGAAACTTATGCTAGTTTACTGTGAGTTTACCTTGTCGTGTGCTGACTAGTAACTTATGCTAGTTTACTCTGAGTTTATTCTTTATCTATTGTCATGTGCTGACTGGAACCTTATAAGAATTATTTTATCTGGGCTGGTTAAATCTGTCCAAGATGATAATACTCTGAATATTTTGGAAATATTTTAAAATATAAAAGAAATATACTCTCCACTTACTCTTTTAAAACCTTTTTAAAAAAAAAATTACTTTAAACTTCAAACCTTCATGGGAAGACTATAAAGAAAGTCAATAATCAACAACCACAATTTCCAGAAAATGACGTGCCCACAGATATTTATTTTCTGGAAAACTACACTAAAAAACAAGTAGATTTTAATTTTGGAATATTGAAAGCAAATTATGCAATCAACAGAATTTCTTAGTAAAATGATAAAACACTTTTTTGGGGGGTCATATGAGGTGTTTTTTACTATTTGTGACCTGTCACCACAAAAAGATACTTAAATCGCGCAAGGCTAAGCCAAGAAAAACGGCAAAAACGAAGGTGGGGGTCTACATGGGTGAAATTGAGATTTTCATTTTAGTGTGTTCCCAAACCATCGAACAACAAATTTACTAGCGTGTTTTTCCTTAATTCGAACTAGAAATAGCTTTATTATTATTTTTTTGTGACCTACTGTCTAACTTCGAATGAAAAATATGGCCCAAAAGTGCTATATTCTGATGATCGTAGACGGTAGAATCCCTGGCTGAACCTCATCATGTTGTATATCAGGAAAAAGCCTATTTTTATGCTGACGACACTGGTTATTTATAACGTCTAATCAGAATGTTTTATAAGGCTGTGCTTGGCGTAAACAAAGTGAAAAGCGTCAGCCAATCCGCAGACAGTTTATCAAAGCTTGCTATAAGTTACCAAGCATGCTCTCATAAAAAGACGGTCGCGATTGGTTGAAACGCACACAATGGAGACAGTTTCGTCCTGTAATGCGTAATGTAAACATGGAGAAACGAATCACTAATTTGTTGAATTCATGTAAAGAAAGCAACATCTTAGAAAAAGAAAGCATTCAGATTAAAGATTTGATATCTGATTATTTTGCTAATGAGGATGTAGCTGATGGATTTTCATCTGAAAGTGACACGGACAGCAAATTGCGTGATCGAACAACGAAAAAGACGAAGCAGACGACAGCTGAGGATAACTGACTGTACACTGAAGTGAAAGGTAATGCTATAATTATTGGATTATTTAAACGATATTTTTTTTAAGAATGTGGAAGTAATGCAGCTTTAATCTGTGATTTATTTAGTGGAGCTAGCATCAGATTTAGAAAGAGGTATCAATTCAATATTATGCCTTAATTTTAGAATATTCTGTGAGCCACAATAATCATTCTCGCATACAGAAATTCTAATCGTTATGGCTTAAAAAGACTGTCTGTAAATGATGTAACAATATATTTGTTGTTTATAGTTATTACAGTGTTAGCTATTGTGTCTTCTTCAACTCTGCAAATGAAGCAGATTAATATATGGTTGCTAAGGAAAAACCTCTCAGAAATGTGTTCAATCTTTGAGGCCGATTTTCTCAAAATGGTCGTCCGGACAGTAGTGCACTTCAAACAAACATAACTTTTCCATATTTTGTCCTACACTCTTTATTTTTATATCAACAGAAAGCCCTTTCAATTTTCTTTCTATTGATATATATATCTCAATACCCCCAAAATCCGACTTAAGTATCTTTTTGTGGTGACAGGTCACATTTATTAAGTTAGTATATAATTTTATAAACATATTTTAAAAACATAACTTTGGTAGAGTAGATATATAATAAAAGCACGAACAATAAAAAAATATGAAAAAGATGCATGCACACATACACATATAACACACAATCTAAAGGCATAAAATCATACTTAACATTTACATAAAGGATATACAAATGACTGTGGATTCTATCAAGAAAATTATGTAACTGAAAATGTATAAGCACAATGTGTATCCTGTTCAAATTATTTCTTTCAAAATCTAACAGTAACAAGAAACAAACAATGCCCTGATGAATGTTTGCTAATGAGGAAACTGGTCAAGCTATTTCATGTTTACACATTAGTTCCATTGACGACTTTAACAATTTCTACATTGTTTTCTTATATATTTAAAACCTCGGTAGTTTTAAAAGAAATATAACTTTAATAAAGTTTAAACCTTCACTGGAAGACATCAAAGACATTTTAAGTAATCAGTCAACAACCTCCATTTCCAGGTGATGATAACAAGAGGAAATAATTGGAAGACTAGTTACATCTGAAGATTGGAATGTTACAACTACAATCCGATTGGTACTGCCTATAGTAGATAGTTGGAGTTTTGCTTCATTTTAAAAAAAATTTACATCACGCGTACAACAAAAAGTGTTGTTTATAAAAAATATAACTTACAAATAAGAAACATGTAAAGTAAAAATAGTGTCATGATAATGCTATTACGAATGACTGATCTGAAAAATCTGTTAAAATTATCTCCCTTATTATCACTGCTGCTAATGTAAATCAAAAATCCGAAGATCCAAAGTATCAGAAGATATTTTTTGTGAAATATATTCCGCTTATTTAATGTGAAAGACAGTTTCTTTAATATTGCAACACTTTCTGTGTACTGCAGACTTTTACTGCTACATAAAACAAACTTAAGCTGTGCAAGTTTAAACATTTACACACATATAAAGATGCTATCTATAATAAACATTTTCTTTTTCAAGAAGTATAAATTACCAGAAATAACATTTCCCAGCACCTCAATCCTGAACCTCTTCCTCGGGCAAACACTGGGAAATACCAATCCAGTTTATTCCTGTACTCACATGATAATTCCTTTCTCATATTTTGATCTTTTTATTCATCCTATCTACTACTTAACAGCAACAGATCACCTTCATAATCCTGCATTTGGCAAGTGATCATTTCCATTATTGATTATTATCCTATATCACAGAGAAAACAGTGATTATGGTTGCTGTGGGTAGTAGATTTTGAAAAGTTTTAAAAGCAGCACACTCTCAAATTTGAGCACTGTTTTTAGTCTGCTTTTTAAACCATTAGTTTATCCCCATATTTTTTCAAAAGAAAAACTTCTTTCAGTCTCAGAAATAAATGACACCAATCGCCACTCCAAGAGAACAAATGGACTCTTTGACCGGTACCAGAGAGTGCTCTTTTGGAGCATCCTATGCCATTATGGCTCAGTTTAAAAAGGAATACAGGAACTTTACTATAGGCTGAGCACCACGCAGACTGATGTCCCAGGCATCTTTGATCAGATATCCCAGATAAAACCAATCATCAAGACTGTTGGTGGTGTAAGTTTGGATCTCCACACGTGGTTGAAAGTCGAAACTTGGCTGGTACATTATGTAAATCACCTGAAAGAATATTTTTACTGGCAAAATTTAAGAGTGTTACAATGTATTTTTAATATTCACATACACAACACTATTATGATACAAAAAAATATATATTAGATATATTAAACCCTTTATGCCAGGCATTTTAAAATACATGTATCTCCCTTTTGCTTAAGGATAATTTATTTATACATATATGTTAAAGTATTTATACGTAAGACATTAATAAATACATAAATTTACTGTATGGGATTTATTCAATAGCATTAATACATAAGAAATTTAAGAGTATTACAGTGTATATTTAATACAAACACACACAACCCCAATAAGAATGAACAAAAATGTTAGCTATACCGAAATAAATTAACCCCTTTATGTCTGGTTATTTAAAAATGTATATCTTCCTGTTACTTAAAAATGGTGTATTTGTTTCAAGTCTCTAAAATTGATAAAGAATTTTCCCTCTATTGAAATACAGTAAAACCCTACCCTATATCCATGATTTGAAAGTTGTGTAAATTTATTTGTTCAAATATATATATATACCAAGCAGTGACAATTAGTACATAATACAATTTTTTTTATAAATTCTGATTTCTATATGGCATTATGTGTTTCAACAGCCTTGTAATTTATAATCCATGGGCTATACTTATACAGGAAATGTTAGTACTAATTCAATGGGATTTAACTTTGAAAACAGCCCAACTTTTTCATCAGAACAAATAGTACTCTCACTCTCAATCATTTATTTGTTCCATTTTCATATGCATTCATCATTTTGTTTTGTTGTCTTTAGTTTTGTTCCATGTCTTGAATAGTTTCAATAAGGATTTTTAAGTTATTACAGTTTCACAAGAATAAGATCTTTATTATTATTTGTATTATTATTACCATCTTGGACACTATACTACAAACTGCCAGGACTAAGCAACCAACTGTCCATAGATATGGAAGACGGTAAATATGACACAGCTATAGGATTGCCTACAGAAAGATCTTACTTGATTGCTGAATTTAAACGGTCTATAATATAAAAAAATATGGCAGAGATACACAAAAGTGAACTTCAAATGAAACAAATTCTAACAATAAACCAGTTACACATCTATAATAATAAAATAAGACATATTGCAGAAACAGTCTGTTTTACCAATAAAATATGACATGATTAAAAAACATTTACAGATTCAGCTAAATTTAGTTCTGGTACTTGTGATAGTGTGAGGGGTAGTCTCCCAACATATTTAGCTACAGGTTCTCAGGGCAGACTCAAATTTAGATCCAGAGCTTCACATCTACCCAATAAGCTTGTCTCGTGCGGAGACTGGTGATATAAAATTTTGGCTAAGTAGACCAGGTTGTAATAAACTGCCAGATATTTAGCCTAATTGATCAAATGAGCACCTCGGCCTGTCTCTATGCATGCCAAAAATCAGTCTCAAGATCAGAATCAACCCTGCCATTGTCTAAGAAACAGTGTTTGTCAAACTCTCCAGGTTCAAACTGGTCAAAAGGTATTGCTGAGAAAGGTCAGCCAGGTTGAATTTATTACTGAACCATATAAAGTGTGCATTATGTGGGTATTCATTTATGTGTATACATTTGTTATTTTAAGTCGTTCTTTTTTATTCCTTCTTTCACTCCTGTTCTTTCTGTCACCTCCTACTTTCTATGTATGAATGACGTTTGAAAGTCACAGTTTATTGGTGTGTCAGTTATTATTTTAGTGTCTGCTGAAAATTTAAGAGAAAGAGTAACAGAATTTTGCAATTCAATCTACCATATTTGGAGGTGGTGAACCATTTGCAAAAACATGAGAAGATAACAATCAACTCTAACATAGTCTGCAATAAAATGCATGCCATTTTTTTTTTTAGATCCTTCAGTATATTACTGTCCTTAGTGATGATTCACTTAGGTTAGTAACAAATCCTTTCTTTCTCACAAAGAAAACACTTCCTCGTCTAGGCATTCATCCAATCATTATCTCCCTTATGCCAATTTTGGGAGAAGAAAGTGCCTCTAGGTCTCAACCAGCATCCCTGCTACTTCTGGTCCATATTTCACTCTTAGGGTATTAATTGGAGATCAACTGCAGTAACCAACATTCTACCAAGTGAGTTCTTGTATTGTTTATCTATCCCTGGAAGCACTATATAGGCCATTTTGGGCTCTAGCATGATTTATGTACAATTGTACTGATACTCCTCTAGTATACTCATATGATTAGTATTCAGGCAGAAAACTTATTTTATTTAGAAAACTTATTTTTAATGCAAGGTCCCAAAGTACACATTTATAATACATTCCCTGCAATAACATGTACAAATTATTAAATTTTCTACAATTTGGGGTGAATACCATGACAACATATGTAAATGCCAATAAACAATGACTTCAAACATATTAGTTAAAGTTTAAGCACTTTATATTTTAGTATATATTACATTGATGTATATTAATAAGATTTTGTATATAAGAAATGCAAATTAAAGTTAATAAATAAATTGTTTTTAAAAAAAATTAATTAAAAACTATAATGAATTATATTTGTTGATGCATATAAAAAAAAACAAACTTCTATTTGTCAAATAAATCAATTTACATACAGGTGTTTTAAAAAGAAATCAAGCTATCTTACTGTTTCTTTTCTTTTTAAGAGGCAACAGACTTACAAAGTTATATCTTACAAAACAAAAGAAAATGTGGCTCTGGAAAGGTAGAAATTCTAAAAGTGCAAGCTGGAACTAAGTATTATGTTAAAAATCTGGAATCAAGGAACAGCAAAATCATTTGAAAGAGATCTTTGGTTCTGATAAGAAAATTCTGATGCCAGCTAAAACAGTCAAAATTTAGAGAGTACAATAAAATGGATACAACACAGGACAACTTAATTACCTGCTGATCAGTGCTCATGATCTTCATGTCGAGAAGTTTCCGGACTGCACGTTTATAGTCTTCAGTATAAACATACAGCACCTCTGGACGCCCCAGAAACATAGCACCTCCAACCCACACTCTGTCATTCTTTACAATCTGATAAGCAGAAAGAGTTGGGTCAAACTCTCTCTGCCCACTGTAAGCCACTTTGTCAGGATCAAAATCAGGAGGCACTGACAATGGAAATATATGCCTTTCATCCACAACAGCTCGAAAGAGCCCCACATCTAGCCAAGCAATATATTTTGTATGAAAGAGCTCTTCACAAATCACTTTATTTACCAGTTCAAACTTTGCATGCATCACACAAGAATAATTCTCATTAACAGTGTTGGGATCATAATGTGGGTAGTTTGGTTGAGAGAAAACCTCTTTAATTTCTGGGCTTAGTTTAAATGCCCACATGTCTTCACGTTTAATAATTAACACTTTGGTCCTATTTCGAGGGAAATGTTTTCGGAGATCCAAAAATAACTTTTCAACTTCATCTGAATCAGAAAACACGATCAGAGGGTTGTCTATGCGTTGAAAAACAGACATCCACTTTTTGTAACGATCAGGAGTATACTGACCAAATATACCACCTTTGTTCAAACTTCCAATGTTAAAGTAAGCTGTGACGATGGTAACTTCAGGTGACAGGAAGCTAGAAAGCTTTTCCATGCGGGCATGGATTTTGAATAGTTGAGGATCATTCACCCATAAGTGGGCAGAAAACTAAAAAACAGATAAAAAATATATTATCAAACAACATTATTCACACAAAAACTATCTTTGCTCTTGTGTCAAAGTAAATAAAAATAAATAACAGGATTTTAAGGTAAGCATGAAACTTTTGAGAAGTGAATGGTAGAAATAGGAAGGAGTTTAGATCCTGATTAATGAGCATTTTTGTAGAAGTGAGCAGTAGAATTTGGAGAGTTGTACTTAGATCATACTTAATGTGTGTTCTTGGAGAAGTGTGGTAGAATTTGGAGAGTTGTACTTAGATCATACTTAATGTGTGTTCTTGAAGAAGTGAGTGGTAGAATTTGGAGAGTTGTGTGTAGATCCTGGTTAATGAGATTTCTTGAAGAAATGAGTGGTAAAACTAAAAAGGTTACTTTTTATTTTGGGAGAAATAAAACAGGTTAATTTATGGTTAAATATAAAGGACCTAAACAGCAGCATGTTTTGAACTTCAAAATGTTTATGTAAGAGGTTTAGTAAATAACTAGAGTAAAAAGAATAATGTATCTTGTTAGGTTGTGAGAGCACTCCAAATTTCATATAATATACTAAACTCTGCAGTGTCTCTTTATATCTAGTGCTATTACATAACATTTTTAAATGTAAAACAGAACAAATGTTTTTCTTTGTTGTTTTTTTAATTTTTATTACAAAGTCTTATTTAAATAAGCTGTATTCTAACAGCAATTATCAATTAGTAAATTTTCTTAATAATCTTTATTAAGAAACACATATTAATGTGTGCCAGAGGAACTCTGAAAATAAAACAACAAAAGTAAAGTGTTGAGGTTTGAGTGTTTTATTTCTGTGAGCATGAAATTGAATGAGGATATGTATAAACCTGAGTTTATAACTAATCAGACATTTTAAAATGTTTATAAATGAAGGTTATTCTATGAGATTTTTAATTTTAAGCAATCAAGGTATTTTTTGGTATTAATTTATAGATATCAATAAAACTAAATCACAAGCAAAGTTAAATAACTTTATCTTAAAAGCTTTCAAAATATTTATTTTAAAACTGTTATGGGCCTGGTCAATGTGTCATTAATTAGCACAAATACTCTTTTCATATTGAATAAAATGAAACAAAATTATTTGTCAAATAAATTTCACCCAAAAGCCTTTTTATATTACTTTTTATTTCACTTCACTTGAGATACACACTGAAGCAGCCATTTTGATACTTCCATTGTAACTACCATTGTGGCATTACTAATTTTTTGTTTTGACACTGGATATTTTGACGTGGGATGTTTGAGTGATGCATTTATTTTAAAGGGGAAAAATATTTAATTTTAAATAAATAATTAGACACATTATCAAATATGCATTATGTTTCTATGTACTAAAAAATAATATTTTAAGAGTAGTATTAAAAATTATTTTCACTATTAGGTGCAGTGTTCTATAAAAGTGTACATGATGAAAAGCGTAAGACGCATTTTATCAGTCTCACATTCAAAGCAAGAGAGATAATCTCATCCACAGTAAAAGTAAGCTCTGTAATGCATAGCAGTCACAAGGGAGGTAAGTAATATCACCTGCTTTTCAATCAATGGAGTTCCACATGCCCATGGCTTTGTGATCTGGCTTTCCAAAGCAAGGGAAGTAATCTGTCTCCATACATAATTTCAGCTGTAACTCATGGTTTCATGCATTGCTCACACTTTCAAATCAAGAAAGAAATATCTCAAATGTCTTTCAAAGCAAGGTAGGTAACTGATCTCTGTGTGCATGTAAGGCTGCAAAGGGGACAATATTACCAGCTGTCAGGGAAGTCTAGGCAAATTATGCCAAGTCATGAAAACATTATTTTAATTTTATTAATTGTTCATCATCTATCTATTTAAATTATGAGAAGGTATTTCCGCTAGTTGACTTGCACTTGGTGTGCAATAGTTGCTTATGAGTTAGTAGTATGTAGGTCGCTCAAGAGGTGAATGAAAGGCCGTTAACTGGATACGAGACACCCATATTTAGTCACTTGCGTTCAGTATTGTGACGTAGCATTAATCCGCTAACTGACCAAGAGTCGTTCATATATACACATGAATGAACTAATTTCCTCAGACGCACATGTTTTCACAGTACCCGCACACAAGGGCAGATAATCGTGTCCATGTTGACTGCTTATGAATAGTACAAGTGCCGGTCTCGAGATTCACCCCAAGAGAGGGAGATCTTCTGAGGACAACACCCAGAGTTCTTATCCGATGTCAGGAGTGACTGTGATGGAAGACAACTGCCACATGACGTCTTAACTGTGTAGTCAAGCAGATGACGGCAGCTCTTCAATTCTCTAAAGACTCTAGTTAAGTGAGTTTGAAACAAACAATGAATTGAATCCAAATCAGTGTACAACAATCAGGCTAGGCGGGATAGATAAGTTCTGATTTTCCGCGTATTAACCAATGTTCCTTTTATTATAAATTGTTATTAAATTTTGTTGTCATCAACAACTACATATATCTCAGTAACTATGCAGATTTCATTTAATAGTGAATGTACTCTGAGAACTGGTTCAGTCCAGTGTGCAACAAATATTTACATCTCAGCAACTATGTTCATTTCATTTACTAATGAATGGTACTGAGAACTAACTCAAATCAGCCCAGTGAGCAACAACTATTGTATATCTCATTTTAATAAATGGTAAAGTGAGAACTAGCTCAGACCAGCAATGTATATCTCATTTTAGTGAATGGTAAAAAACTGGATCTGCCCAGCAAGCAACAACTATGCAAATCTCATTTTAGTGAATAGTAGCTTGAGAACTACTTCAGCCAGTGAGCAACAACCGTATGTATCTCATTTCAGTGAATGGCAGCTGGAAAACTAGTTCGGCTCGATGAGCAACAACTATATAAATCTCATTTTAATGAATGGTAACTAGTTCAACCCAGTGAGCAGCAACTATATATTTTAATGAATGGTAGCCTAGGAACTAGTTTAGCCCAATGAGCAACAAATATATAAATCTCATTTTAATGAAAGGTAGCCTGAGAACTAGTTCAATTTAGTATGTATCGCATTTTAATGAATGGTAGCCAGAGAATTAATTCAGCCCAGTGAACAATAACTATACTAAATTTGATTACAAATCAGCATTTCAATGCTACCATCCCTAGAAATGACAATAATGAATAAGTATTGACAATAATATTGCCACTATATAATTTTGTTAATATAGATACCTGTGATGGTCGCTTATTCCATTCATCCTTGTGAAATCTTCTGGCAGCATCTAAATCATAAAATGTATAATCATATATTACTCTGAAGGGTTTGATTTGAAAGGTAAGTGGCAAAACTGATATATACATAATTGTGTGTGTGTGTGTGTGTGCGCGCGCGCGCACGTGTGCACACACTCACATGTTTTTGATAAATTATAACTGCATTTGATACAAGTTTCAAAATCAGAAACATTATAATCAGCACAAAAATTAATGCCAATAATGGATGAAGATTTCATTACATAACCATTTCAAACTGCAACTTTATTTATACTGATATTAATCACAAGCAACACATATAACAACCATAATTTCTTTCAATTTGGCATTATTATTTACAGTAAGTTTTACAGCTAAAAATATGTTTACCCAAAGTGTTCACATATTCAAACACACATTTACACACCAACAAACAAAAAAGCCTGAGTATTTTTGTAACACAAATTCTAAAATCTAAGTGAAGGTGGGTAAGAGCAATTTGCAAATTGTTCTGATATACATTTTTAAAATTTTCATATCACAAGAATATACTTTTAAAAAAATACAGTCAGTTCTTGATTATCTAGGATTATTTGATTTGTGGATGCCAATGGCTGGAACACATACCATGAAATAAAATGCACAAGCACTGTTACAGACATATGAACACAGCATGACACTATACAGTTAAAATGATATGCTTTGGACACATGATATTACAGATGCTGATTAAACCTGTATTCAGATGATTCCTTAATGCCAGAAGAAACATCATATACAATTTGAGGACTAATATATTACGAGTGAATGAAGAAAAGAATCAGTAACCATTATCACATCAAATGTTTTTTTTATCAACAAGCATCGTCAGAAGGTAGACATTCAATGCTATAGTTAATCAATGTGACACTATGTTTATAATATGGTGCATTTTTCCTCTCAGAGTTACTGGGTCCCCTGAACTGTGAAACCTTTACATTATTATGTACTATGAAAACATTTTTTGAATTAGCTTTTACATACCCTAAATAATGTTTCAAAATCTCAACTATAAGAAAGAAGTTGTTGGATTATCTTACTATATTCTAAACAATTCTTTATGGATCTCAATTATCATCTGTAATTAGAGTTTTTCATGAGTGTTCTGCCACCTGCTACCCAACCCCTATAACATTCCAGATACAGGCACTAGAGATATTTCTGAAAATTCCTGATATAGCAGACTGGTAAACAGATAATTGTCATTTACTGATTTAGCTTCAGTGAGAAATATTTTGTGTGGCGTTATCATTATTTACAGCATATGAGAAATATTTTGTGTGGCATTATCATTACTTACAGTTACAGTATATGAGAAATATTTTGTGTGATGTTATCATTACTTATACTAGTTATAGTATATGAGAAATATTTTGTGTGGCATTATCATTACTTACAGTATTTGGAGAAATATTTTGTGTGGCATTATCATTACTTACAAAGTTACATTGTATGCAGAAATATTCTGTGTGGCGTTACCATTACTTACAGTATATGCAGAAATATTTTGTGTGGCATTATCATTACACTGTTACAGAATATGAGAAATATTCTGTGTGGCGTTATCATTACTTACAGTATATGCAGAAATATTTTGTGTGGCATTATCAATACTTACAGCATATGCAGAAATTATCATTACTTACAGTGTATGCAAAAATTTTCTGTGTGGTACTATCATTACTTACACTGTTACAGAATATGAGAAATATTCTGTGTGGCGTTATCATTACTTACAAAGTTACAGTTTATGCACAAATATTCTGTGTGGCGTTATCATTACTTACAGTATATGCAGAAAAGAAAATAAAGGAGGCCCACAGTCAGCACCCAGAAAACTAGTCGACTTTGGCATCTGCTGGCAGTTTCCATCTTGTTACTTCAGTCATAATATTCATATACTGCACATTACCATGGTAACCTTGAATATTAACTTTAAAGTTTATGCAAACAAACAACAGTAACATTTCAACCTCACACTCTATCCACACCATGTTAAATAAATCTACAACCCAAAATTTTATACCCTTCATCACAAAAATTGTATTATTTGAAATAATTATATATATATATAACAAATCATCAATGTAACCTTTTAAAACTCTTATCAAATGAAAATCCATAATTAATATAATACACTGTCAATAGCACCAAAAGCATGTAACTTTAGAAAAAAGTTAAATATCACATTCACTGAAGTATGCATGTATAGTTATCAAATAAACATGTAACATTAAACAAAAATTAAATATCACATTCACTGAAATACATACGGAAATACATATGTTTAGTTATGAACATTATATACTGCCTTTATAAAAATAGTAACTCCTATATACTAATACAGACTGATCATTCTTAGCCATACACTCAAGAAGTGATCATATTATATATATATACATGTATGAATGTGCACCCACACATGTAAATGAACTTATACATCACTATATTAAAGCTTTCAATTTATTGAAACAACAAAACCTCAAATACAGTGTAATGCATGTACAGTCATATTTATAAGATTACGATGAATCATTCTCTTTACATTTATTTAATATAGTTAGAACTTAGATAAATGTGCACAATATAAAAAAAAAATTAATAAAATCTATAATTAAAAATCAATTTATCAGGCTCATCCAATCAAACTGCTCCTTTAAATACTCAGATCAACAAATAGATCTTTTAAATATGTAGATCAAAATCAGAAATTCTCATATCAATAATTCACAAATGGATTGATATTATTTACTGTCAACAACAAAACAAATGTTACTTCCTGACTTTTGAATAATGCAAGTAAAGGAAAAAAGGTTTGCATTATATATACTTGTCAGCTTAAGATGAAAAATAATAAATGTTTCAGTATATCTGATGTATATGCTAAAAGAAAACAACAAAGTTACCAGCAAACCACTATATGCATAACAAGTGTTTTCATTATTGCAGGTATACTGCATACCATCAACATATGACCCATGCTGCCCCCCCAAAAAAAAAAACAACAAACAAACAAACAAAAATCACCACAAAAATAATATAAAAAAAAGTTGTTATTTTTTATATTAACTGTGATATATAGATAATGATAATGATACACAGTTCACGTCTGAAGGAGAATTAGCAATACACTGCAAAAAATATAATTCATCAAACATCACACTCTGCAATCATTAAGGATCTACAGGGTTAAAATCTGACAGCTCCTATTACGATCAATCAGTCATGTTACTGAAAAATTGGTTAAATGCTAATAAAATGCCTCAAGGCTTGATGTTTCTATATGCACTCACAACATATACACATGCTTGTGTGCATGCATGCATGCATTTATGTGTGTGTAAGTATGTGCAGTGTTGTATTTATTTTTAAAAATTAAAAGTACACAGAAAAATAAATGATAGAAACACACACACACACACACACACACACACACACACACACACACACACACACACACACACACTATACACAAAACATATTTACATGTATATTGCTTGGGGATGTAGTATAATAAACAATGTAATTATTAAGACTGATTATGAAAATGACTATAAATCTACACATACATGCAGAAAGAAAATACATGTACATTTAAAAAAAGTATATCAGTTATATTCCTAATATTTACAAACTTCCCATTTCTAGAACCAAATTATAAAAATAAGTAAATCTCCATTAAGCAGTATACAAAAGGAAAGTTACTATACCAGTGCAACTAAAGAAAATATTAATAATACTACAATTAATACTACAATAATCTATTTATCTGCATGTGTGTGTGTGTGTGTGTGTGTGTGTGTGTGTGTGTGTGTATACAAATGAAAACTGATATAAATATACACTCTGTTAACACTGATAATCTGATTAAATTAAATGTGTACATTCTATTATTTCTTAAAGTGACTATAGTAAATCTAAATGTGAGATATGGTTAAAAGATTTCTGATCTGAACATTCATATGGCAAACAAGCTAAATGATTTCCCACTAATAATAGTAATAATATAAAAGGAGAAAGAAAAAAAAAAGAAATGTTGAACTTTTGATAATATACATTAGGAAAAAACTTTTTTTGCTGCTTACTGATGAAAGAATTTGGAAAACATGATAATATTTAATTAAATAAAAATTAAATACACTTAGTAATTTATGCACTTGCTTGACATAAATATTTGGTATGCACCCACTTCAGCATAACCAATTAATATTATCAAGAATCGTGTCTATTTCTTATATATATTTGTAGTTGTGATTATCCTAGGTCAGGTGACAATGAATGAGAGAGGAATTAAAAAATATCTCCATAAACTTTTAAACTGTCCAATGTTAACATATGTATTAAATTATATTTGGTGTCTAGTAAAAGTAGTATAATTTAATTAAAGAATATGTAAATACTTATCTTATCAAAACTGTTAAAACATTCAACTGTATTTAAACTTTTCACACTCTCACACACAACCACACGCAAGCATGGGTATTTTGATCTACATTGTGGTTTCTCGGTTATGTCTAGTTACAGTTTAGCTGTTAAAAAATCGAAACTGCCAGTACTCGACAGAAAATCACATTCTCATTTACCTTCAATAAAAATCGTGGAATTTCCTGTCTCAAAAAATCAGCAGTGAGACATACTGTCATTCTGTCGTCTGTTTAATTTTATTTTACTTCAACAACTATATCGATGTATAGGCCTATGTTTTTGCACAAGCTATAGTAGGAGTACAATCTTTATAAAATAAGATGAAGTGAATGACCTGCTGTATCTCGTGACACTTATTTATTTTTAAAATATATTTTGAAATTAAATCGTAAAAGTAACTCATAAATATTTACGCTGGTGGTTGCTAATCGCTCTGCTGCCACTAGGTCATCCGGAACAAAATGAAAGGCCTAAAGATTAAAGCTAAAAGGTGTGGTGGGAGGGAAAGCGACAAAAAAAACCCCTGAAGATTAAATCTAATTTTAAAAATATATCTTACCTCATGTTATTTCGACATCCCACTTAAGGCGACAGTAAGAAATATTAAGCACATTTGGTTCCGGTAACTCATTACAAGACTTAGCTCTCAACACGATTGAGAAATCAATCACTACCTACTTATAAGAGTGACCTCCCATATTTGGTTAGCTACGCTGCAGCTTTAATAATTTTATCTCAATAAAATAAACAAACCAAACAACTAAATACTAAAATAGTTTAAAAGAAAAATAATTTTGAGAGGGGAATCTAACCTCTTAAGAACTGCAATAAAAAATTAAAAAGTATAAAAGTAAGTCATTTGAAAACCAAACTATAATTTAAAAAAAAAAAAGTAAATTCCATATACCTAATTATTACATGTAAACAGTGCCGGATACTAAATAGGCAGAGTGGTCACCGACCTACGAGCCCCAGGCCTACCAAAATATTTTTTTAAAAAATGAATCAACTCAAAGAAATGAAAACTTTACATTAAAGACTCTATAGAAAAAATACTGTATTAATGTAATGTACCTATTAACAACTTAAAGTACATAAACCATAGATATCAGGTTCACATTATAGTTTGTCTCTTAAAAGCTCATCTTTTGTCAGTTTGTAAAAAAATATTCGGTGCAACATACATAGTGTAAAATGTGTAATGTAAGTAGTGATGGTCATCTCCATCTAGCGGCCGACGTGCACAATACTTAGACTAAAGACCTAGAAAAAATTGTTGTGTAGTTCAATGTTATCCCACTAGAGGACGCGCACGAGAAACCTCCAGAAATGAAGCTTTCTGTGAGTTAGTGTGTCGCGAGTTCCCGCCGACTCCAGATCCTAGTAGAATATTGTTGCTGTTGTTACCTTTTCTTCACTCCTGGCTGAGCGTGGTTGAAGGCTTTCATCTATGATGTTCTCGCCTTTGGAGGCGCTCAGTCAGGTCGCATCCTTCTCTTCCTCCAGGGTTCGCCGAGTAGAAGCTATATTAAACCCGGCGTCTGCATTAGGAAGTTTGCTTTTCTGAGTTATATTAAATGAAATTCGATTTAACTTCACCGTCTAATTTATACTGTAACAGAGCGAATCTGTTTTGTTCAGGTAGTTTTACTCATTTTGGGCTGAGACTTAAGAATTCTTTCATTTCTTGAACAAAGCATAAATATTGTGTCGTCGCTCTTTTGTAGACGCAGAATGTCGGCGCCTGAAAAGAAGAGGTACCAAAGTGATGCAAAAAAAAAAAAAAAAAAAAAAAAAAAACAACAAACGAGAAAAAACAGCAAGAAAAATCGAGAGAGCTTGATGAACAAATAAAAAAGACAGCCTTTTCCAGCATGGCTTTACTCATAAGTCAAGGGAGGATCAACCCAATGCCTCTTCAAGTACGTCTGCTAGCGAAGTGATGGTGGTAGAACTTTCCCTTGAACAGAATGTTGAAGATGAGGATAGGGTTCAATTACTGGTTGTAGCTGAAACTGACCGGAAGTTCAGTTACTTTTCAAAATAGAGATACATTTATTCTGGGACCAGAATATCGAAATGACATTGGATTATGGCGAAAAATTGCCACTGAAGAGCAGGATTTTTGAAGACCCTGTGGAATATCAACATTTTGCTGGTGATTTTTCAGCTTCCAGTAGGCAGTATGAAGATCGTAAAAGAAAATTTTCCCATTCCATGATCTTTCGAAAACATGTAAGTGGTGAAGAAATAAAAGAAAATGGCTCATATACTCTTCGTCCACAGGAAATGTGTACTGTTTCCCATGCGTCCTATTTGGTGAAACACATAAAGGTAGAACTCAATTTTCAGATGGATTTTCTGATTGGAAGAATGCCTCGCAGCGAATGAAAATGCACAAGGAGGACAAAGATGGCAAACGTCAGCAAGACTCTGCACTAGTTTTGACTGACACAAGGTGGTGCTTTCAGAGGCTTTGCAGGTCATTGCTGAAGATGTGAATCAGAAGCCAGAGACAATAGACGAGGCCAAATATCTGCTAAATGACCTGTCAAAGAAGGAAAATGTCATCATTGTCAGGGTTTCCTCTAAATCTCGCCCTGATCCAATCTATAAATATTAAAAATTAAATAGAGGACAGAATAAAAATTTAGATTAAAAAAAAAAGGTGGAAAATAAGATTTAAATTTAGGGCTTGTATGAAGAACATGCACATTGCATCTGCAATGAGGCAGGATGTTTGGTTAGGTCCGAGAAGCAAGCCCTGTTGTGAACACTGGTCAAGTGGGAAGTCCGACCAGTCAGGTAAAAAAGTAAACAAGCGTAGGAAGAACGCGAAAGCCGGAAGTAACCTGCGTTACGTTCCGAAAGAACTAGAAGGCTGTTGTAAGAAAGAGGGAGGTAGCCATAGTGTGTACAAGTGAATGGACGAAAGGAAATTGGAAGTACTAATCCTTCCTGTGAATGAAAGCGTGGGCATACTTCAACACTGAGTTCAAAAACAAGAAGAATATAACTAAGGGAAATCTCCCACCCACTTTGCTTTTCCCACAACAGGGACACCATGATCGGTTTGAATGCTGATAGTGTGTGACAGGAGGCCCAAAGGTTTTAATCTCTGTAAAATTATTCTATTGGAACATCAGTCAGAAGGCTTGATGAGAAAAAGTGTACAATTACACTGTTACAGTTTTTCTTCAAATCCTTTCTTTTTAGCCGAAAACGGAAGGTAAATTGGTTGCTTTTATATTAGGCTACTTTCAAATTAATAATTTTGTATAGAATGTAATTTGATAAGATTGATATGTAAAACTAACTTATTCTTTATCAGCTTAGTGAGATTGTACTCAGAGAAATGATTAGCTTTTGTTAGTGAGTACAGGTAAATTGATGTTAGTAGTCTCTGAGACTTAAAAAATTTTTTTTTAAAATTATAAATTGCATGATTTTTTCTTCTTCGTATTCTTGTTGATTTTTGCCATACGCTGGAGGTGTGCCTGTCAGAACCACTGTTCCCACTACGAGCATCAAACTCGGTTGCTGTGTGAATCAACCGGAAACTTGTGTCTTTTGAGAAGAGAAATCTACATAGACTCTTCCAGCACGCTTCAGCTCCCAGTTAAGTAAAGAAAATACTTTTGGACAGGAGTGTGCAAACGATCCATCTATTAACTGTGTAGCAAATATCGCGAACTTATTAGGACTGGAAAAGTGAAACTTAAAGACATTAGTTAGGAGAAGCTAATCTTCTCTGTGAATTAGATTGTGAGCATTGTGCTCAGCGTAACATTGTAATTGCTTTATATTATTTTCTTTTATATAAATATATTTATTAATGTTCATCTGCTTTGTGTCAATTCTTGTTCTCTATATTTAGTATACCATTCATTTACTGTAGTCACCGCGTCTATCGTCGTGTATGTCTGTCTGTCCGTCCGTCTGTCAGTCCGCCCATCAGTGTGTTTGTTAGTCTGTCTTGTTCATCATTTAAATGTGAGGTTTGAACCTCTGGGGGCCATAACAACAGAGTGAAGACCTAGAAAAAATTGTTGTGTATTTCGTGACGTAAGAAAATGACGTCACAACGATGGTACCGCGCCAGACGAGGAAGATGTGATTCGAGGAAGAGAAAAGTTCAAGATTGAAACTTACCTACCAATATTGGATAAGTTATGTGCAGAGCTTTCCCGTCGTATGGAAGCATTTACCAAAAGTTCATTCTCTATTTGAGTTCTCGTTGTGTTCCCATCGAAGACAGACGCCGGAATTAAAGATGTACAAAGATTTAGAGAATTATCCTGAGGACATCGAGTTGGAGTTTGCAGATGAAATGGTTCAAGTATTTCATATCACAGTTAGAAGATTCTGATGAAACAGTGCCAGCATCGCAATCGTACAAACTATTTTTTAAAAATAAGGTGCAATCACCGTTCCCAAATGTTATGACAGCCTTAAGAATTTATAGATGTCTCATGATCACGTACGCTAATGATGAACGAACCTTTTTGAAGTTAAAACTACGGAAAAATTGTCATCGATCTTTAAAGACACGAGAACGACTGAACTCGCCATTATGGCCACTGAAAACGACGTCTTACAAAAGGTAGACTTCCAAGATATCCTAAAAGATTTCACTACAAACAAATTGAGAAAAGTGAATGTTTAAAGTTTAGTTGGTTTATTAAAATTACCAGGAGATAATTTGCGAGGGGACCCCGAGATCTCGACAGTCTCTACAAAGTTTTAATCCGACACCGCAAGTAAATTATTAAAAATATGCTAATTCATACTATGTTTATATTACAATACAGTAAATTTCAAAAGTTAAACATTGTGGTGTCACAATATAAGTAATTTTCAGAAGTTTAAAGTGTACACACTAGTGATAATTTGTTTCTGAGTTATCTGTATTAGAGAATATTCAAAACATTTTAAACAATACAAAATGATTATCAGAATGGATTACTGAGGTACTTCTGTGAAACAAACATTTTGTTTGAAATTGATAAGTGAAACAAACATTATCAGTTGTACACAACAGAATAAAACAACAACACTGTTCACATTCATTATCTGAGATTAATCCTTTAATTTGCTCCTTCACAAAGAATCAGTAAAGGTGGGAACAGATGAGTTTCATATACAAGGATATAAAAAATTTCAATAAAATTGTTAGCAAAATCACAAGACATATTTTCTAAAACGTTTTACTGTCATTGTGAAATAAATACTGTTTGATGAATTGTATATTATTTTGTTCCATTATACCATGAGAAAATATATCATCAAAAAATGTGTCCAAAGTCTGGAATAGCCAAGAAATAGTGGTCTGATTTAAAATAAAATCATTTGTCAGTCACTCTGGTCAGACAGTAAATGGTAAATTTGAATTAATTGAAAATAGTATTTTTAAAATATATTTTTCATAATTTCAGGAGGATGTACAGTTTAGAAAAATGTCTATTTTTGTGTGAAGTATTTAATCTGGCTATGATTACTTGCAAAAATCTGTAATATGTTTTACAGCATTACAGAACAGAAGAGTTTTCATTGATATATACACTCAGAAAATATGAACAAAACACACATTCTATCTTGCTAATACTAGCTTAACACAGAGAAAAATACAAGCATTTACAGGGCAATTCAATGTGTTGCAATAAAAAAAGCATTTGCCATATATTCCAGATAACATAAAAATACAGAGTGTAAAGAAAAATTGCATCAAGCCAAAGAAACATAAATTGAATATTTGGGAATTACATGCATCACATATTTGTGAAAGTAAAACTGATTAGCGACAGAAGTGAATCTCCACTCTTGTTCCAAACATTTGGCCAAAGTATTTAATCAATACATGCACAAGGAGGCAAAACTATGATTGCAATTTCCTACTTATGTGACTAAACAAATTGTAACTGCGTACTTTGAGTTGACACTACATGATGAGCAGAGCAAATAACAAAACTTGAATTTAGGAAGAGTACATAGAGACTCTCTCCTTAAACTGTACTTAATAAGTGAATTCAAATGAAGCAGAGTACAATCTTTGAGTTGCTCTCAACACCTAGAATTTCCAATCAAAAGTATTTTAAGTCAAATTCTACTCAGCTTGACTGGTTTATTGGAGCTAAATGTTAAGTAAATTTTTAGCTAAATTGGGACATTTATATATTATTATATATATATATTAGTATCAAGTACAGCTATATAAAAGAGTGCAATTCAAAGACTAATCTTTAAAATAGGTCTCTTCCTATGTAATATTCAGGACGGTGAAATACTGAATCTTGTATATATACTTTAACCACCTGCTAGTTTTAGATCAGACTCTGACTTTATTTCTTTTAAATGTTCTTCACTGATTCTATCTTCTTAATTCTAATTTTGTCATAAACTTGTTTTTTTAATTATGAAGACGACAAGTGATGTAAATGTTTAATTTTCAATGCCCATTTTCACTTTTTCCGGCGAGGGGAAAAATTTTTCACAGTAACCTTTCCCTTTATAATGACATAAAGAATGACACTGTCGCTGATGTCCCAATTCAATGCCTACAGTTACTGGAGATCAAAGGCTTTATTGTTTGTTCAGCTCAATTCAACTTGTATTTACAATCCAATTAATGCTTGACTTGATAAGAAATCTCAGGCTACTTTTAAAATCTTCATGTTTAAAATACTTTTAAAATCTTCATACAGCTTTAGTAACAGCTGGAAGTTGCTTATCTTTTTTTATAAAAAAAATTTCTCCAGATTAAAATTAGATTTAAATAGAGTAAGGAGTCTTGAAAATATTCAAAACTGTTCAAACTGTGAGATTTGTTAGAAAATTAAAACAGACATTATTTGCAAACATATTCTAACATTCTAATTATTTCAAAAAAAAAAAAAAAGAAAATAAATTGGTACTTGAAAATTAAATACCTAGATTTTATTTGCAAAATTATTATAACTAATGCAATTTAAAAAATGCAATACTTGAAGAAATAAACCTAGGCAAAAGTGAAAAAGTAAAAATTGGTCACACACATCAGCTGTTGAATATTATTAGAGTTTAAAAAAGTGTCAGACATAGTAGAAAATCTCTTAAACAAAACAGAAACAAAAACCAAACAGGGACCAATTTCTTAAAGAAAGAACAAAATATCTTTGATAGTTGAGTCATAATAAACCAAATAATACTGATACGGCACTTGTTGGCAGATAATATTCAGAGTGAAATGGAATAAAAAGAACAAATGTACTGTGTATTAATTAATGCACTCAAAAGTTGTCACTACACCGATTCCATTTATCCAAGATTTAAAACATTACTAGAAAACCATACTTTTTTAATCTAAGAAATATAAATATTGTGATATAAATGTACAGTGCAATCTGATAAAGATTCCTGTAAGAAATGACAGCATGGCTTATTGTACTACTTCATAGTACAAAATAGATGAAATGAGCAGCAGAAAACTCAGAAGAAAATAGTATTTTTAGTTGTTTACAAAAAAGCCCCAGCATTTTTACATATAAATATAAAAAATAGAATACCAAAGAAATTGAGTTTTGTCAAATATACTCCGTATACTGCACACAATTGAATTTATACAGATATATTTATTTTAAAAATATATTCCTTAACCAAAAGTAATATGTGCCACATACCTGCTTCAATGACTTGTAAAATTAGAAAAATAATTCTAGCTGCACAAGCAATCAGAATATAAGAATTTAACAAACTGTAATCTGGGTGAGATTATGGAGATGTGATAGTGCAAAACCTAATTTTCAAGTAAAAGTTGGGGAAAATGGTTTAATATATATTAAATATTTACACCATTAACAATGACTGTTGTAATATAAATATGTGAAACAACAATTAAATGAAAATAATTTCAATGTAATCAAAACAATTAAGTATGTGACAAATTGTATATATCAATAATAATTAAATGCAGTGTGAAGAAAGCACATTTCAATCATAAATTTAAAATACTCTTGATTTCCAATACTATAAAACAGATTCTGCATACCCTGTATATATTGTTGGAGCTTGTCACATATCAGTTTGTATAGCAATACAACACCCTAATAAAATTACAGACTTAATTCATGAATTATTTTTTGGTGAACTTGTATATATGAGCATGTGACTGAAAGAATATCTATATCTAACTTAGTGATTCATTAAAAAAAAAAGATGAATAATTAGCATGTCCTATAATATCTCATGATCATTTGCTTAAAAGATGTTTTTCACTTAAAGTAGTGAGAATGCTGTTACAACAAGTGAAGAGCACTAACTCTTCCACTGTAATAAATTAATTATATATATATATATATATCCAGTATTATATAGATAAAAAAACAACAAATAAAAGTGTTTTCCATTTGAAATATAATTTAAATAGTTACTTAATCAGCAACAATCTAGAAGTAAGAGTAACAAAGCACTGTATACAACAGCCTTCTTTAGAGTATGTAAAATAATGACATGAAATACTAGCCAGCAAATAAGTACTTTAAATAAAATTAGTTAAAAATATTCTCTCATTCAATGACAAGTTTAAATTCAACTTAAACAAATTAAGTGTCATAAATATATAATTTAAGTCACAGGCACATATGGACACACACACACACACACAAATATGAACAGAGTGGAGAGTTAAATCTTTTCAAAAAATGGTAAATGAAAAAGTAATCAACTAGAATAGATTTGGAATGATCAGCAATAACAAAACACAATACCTTGAAACAAATCTCCCTCCTACCCCATTGCCCAAATGTCCTTCATTATAAAAAAGCATAAATGAATAATAGAATTTTATCTAAGGGAGTTGACTTTAATTTAATAATGATTAATGGGTTATCAAACATCTAATTATCTAACCTGCTAAAAACTAAAGAAGGGTATTATAGCAATTTATAAATATAAATAAATTACTTTAAATAAGCTTGGAATGTGTGCCAATAATGAAAATCTAATATTAATTGATTAATAATAATCTAATGTCATATAAACTTAGGTTTGAATTTAATGTGGACCACATGGCCATATGAATAAGGAGCTAGTGCCCCTCAAAGGGATTTTTCAGTGGTCCTTAGCTTGGAACTGTTAAGTGCTCAAATTATAAAATACTTTGAGATCTAATGATATAAATAAATGAAACAAAAATATGATTAATTATTATTAATTATATGCCAAAGTCATTAATTTAGCACCAGCAATTTATATACAAACTTTATCCTTTCAATAAGAACTGAATCAAGTGCGTCAAAGGAAAGAATCCAGAAATGGCATCAAGCACTATCAAATTATATATATATATATATATTTAATCATTCACAGTTTTGTCTCATGCTCACTAATTTACAACTTCAGATCATCACATAGAATCTAGCATACTAACTGTAGTGTATTTACAAAGTAATAATGTACACATAAAAATAATAATAAAAAAAATTTCTCATACTCATTAATTTACAGTTTCTGATCATTACACAGAACCTAGCATATCAACTGTAGCATATTTACAAACACATTAATAATGTACAATTAAGAAAACAGTGAGATAATAAAAAAAAACCCAATGAAATAATAAGGAAACATTTATATTTATTTTATCAAACATTGTTTCAAGCATTTCAGTTTTAAAGACAACATCGCTCTGATGCATTAAAAGTTTGAAACTTAAAAACATTGCATATATTATTAAATAAGATAATGGTGAGTTTAATAATTGGATGTTTTCATTTAAAAAAAGAAACAAATAAAGAAGAAAATCTGCTTCCTATTAAAAATATTACTAGAATGGTGCAATACTGTTTGGGGAATTGTATTTTTTCATCAGCTCTACACTGACACTAATCAGTGGTTGACGTCGCAGAGGGGCTGATGATCTAGTGCTTCTGTAGTATCCATGATTATTGTCAAAGATCCTGAAAAGAATAAAAGTAAATGAGTGTCTCATTTATTTGTGTTAAAAGTGTGCATACACAGGACAAAATAACATCACTTAAAAAATATGCATGCGAACAAAAATAAAATAACATCAACTAAAATATCTATTGAGGCCTGTAAACAATATATCAGACATATAACAATATCAATGGTTAAAAAAATTAAAAGGAAAATTTATTTAAGACTTATCCACACACACGTGCATGCATATACACACTCCTCTACAACACACACAAATAATATAGCTTCCAATGCGTTCTATTGTTATATATATTATTAATTTATATATACTATAAAATTAGAAGACCTTTGTTCTCCTGTTAAATGCAGTTTATTTACATAAGTTGTATATTTAATCAGACAAGAAATATAATTAGCAATATTACATATGAACATGTAGGATACAAATACATCCTTTAAAATTTATTATTGGTTACTAATCATTAAAAAATATACTTTCAGTAATGTCTACAGAATTATACTTTTAATTATGACATTGTAAAATGAATGGGTTAAAAAATGTAAAGAAAAGGTAATATCTTTCAAAAAAGAACACCAAGCTAATACAAACTAACTAACTAACTCTGATACAATATATCAGAAGCTAATGAGATATAAAGTGAGAGAATGAATGATCAGGCCTACGAGTCTTATGATTTTATCTATATTTCACAGAAAATCTCTTACATCCAGATCAGTGACTTCCGAGGTTGACATAAATGACAACAAACTCCAATGATGTGCAAGAAAAATGTTAACTTTAGAGGCAAAATCACTTACATTATGAATGAAAAATGATATGAGCTTGCATGTAAAATTAATGTAAGATGTTCTGTTTCTGAGGTAAAGGAGATGGTAACATCTATGATAGCTAAGAAAAAAGTCAGTTATAACTGACATAATACTAGCATAAAGATACAAGTTAAAATTTCACATTTTAAAACTCAATAATGCCAGAATATCATTGGTATGTTGTGTGTTTGTGTATGGATGTGTATGTTTGTGTGTATACATGAATGTATGTGTGGTGTTTTTACAGTTATGTGTATGCAAGATGAAATTAGATTAATTTTCTTCCATGCAAAACAGTAAAAATATTTTTTTATCTAAATAAGGTTTTTACCAGTGTTTACTGCATCTGTCTGTCTGCTTGTCTGTCAACCTACGTCTAAACATTTTCATGATTTATTGTCTTGCTATGAAAATAAAAATCTCAAGAAATTATTTCAGAAAAATAATTACTGAAAAGGCTGGTCAAAGTTACTCAATGACTTTACAATTCTTGGAAATGCCTTGCATTAATGCCAACAGATCTACCCTCTATTGAGTACTTACTTAATACTTCATTAGCTTCTGAAGGGCATTTGTTTACAGTCACAAAACTTAACTATAACCAAAACACAGTAACACTTGTGTTAATAATTGCTATGTAAAACTTTATGAACTGACTTGGCAAATATGAAAAAAAAAATAGAGTTAAAATAATTAAACTTAACACTACTACTACTAAACAGTGCACGCCACAACTTAAGATCCATATTTAGAGAATGAAATTAGCAATGAAACAAAATAAAACACAAAGAAATATTTTTCATTTGAAAGAAATCAATATTTAATATACTTTTCAATTTTGTAACCATACATGTCAATATTATTTTATATGCATTTTTAAATTCTATGACTATGGCAATTGTTATCTAATGTGGTTGAACAACATTGACAATAATGCCAAACTTTCTTTTAAAATAAAGTAAAAATACAATTTTCTTTCCGCCCACTGGTTGCTCATGTCTAGAGTGGCTTATTTTCTATTGTTAATACATACTATGATTTTTATAAAGATAACTCTTATGGTAAATTTTCATGAAAGCTCAAAATAGGTTGACATACATGGCATAAATTTATTTTGATAGAATGTAATGTAATATTATGGAAAATGATATTACCTTTCCTTTCAATTTAAACTTACATGAGAAAAACATTCAAAGAATTAAAGTCTTATTAAAGGAAGAATGTGAAGTGATAAATAAAATATCTGGGAAGTTGAATGAATAAATGAAAATAGAACAAGGATAACTACTAACACACAACACACATAAATAAAAGATAAAATATAAATATGTGGGTATAGATGCTTACACACACATTCACAATTATTTATGGGTTCATACATTTGCATAGAGAAGAAAGGCATTGTGTTCTGTGTGCAAAATATTTTTTAACATAAATGTTTCTTTCCCATACAAGCAGTCAAACAAAGCACGAATATTGGTAGGTTTAGTGGGGTGACTTTTTCACAGCCAGATCTATGCAGACCAATACCATGCTTGATGAAAGCAGGAAGTACAACCATGCCAAAGAGTATTTATACCTTCTTTAATTGATTCTCTGGTAAAAGCTCCATGATTTAAATCACTCATACTGCACCACAAAACTACTAATTTAATTTGAATAAATTCAAATTTAATTGAATCTGGCAGTGAAAGAGTCAAAGTAATTCAAGGGAAGGTAAAGCATTATCTAAAATGCGGGGATATGTTATGTTAAATTTAAGCAGCAGTAAAGGACATGATTGGTACAAAGAGCAAAATCTACAATTTTATATATGAACATCATTATCATCATCATCATCATCATCATCATAACATTGCACCTGTGATAATGTTAACATTACAATCTTCAGCGAAACATAATAAGCTGAAGTACATCACAAGTTCTGATTGAGAAAATATCCTTCCTAGAAAAATATTTTCTAAAACGTTTTTTTTAACGATTATCTTTCGTAAATGGTAATAAAAGATGGCAGATAATACTTCACCTCTCTGATTATAATAAATGTGTCTTCATAATTTCAATCTGTTATTAGTTAATAATTTTTTAAGAACCAAGGTAAAGAAAATGTGGTTCTCCATGTTTGTTTTGTGACCAAAAAATGTCACATAATGTTTCACAAACAACTACTACACAAAACATTTCAAGATTATTTATAAGCATGTGCTACTATTATCCATCTAAGTGCATAGACCTCTTAGTAAAGTCTGTGTGGGCTCTTTATAAATTACTATTTATTAGCTCAAAACACTGCACTCTTCTTGCTTCAATGCTTGATTAAGGCACAAATGTAAAGTTATTTTCAAAATCTAGATGTCTGCAATATTATTACTAATTAGTGCAGTGCAAATCTGCCTCTTTAGGTTGCATTTACTCAGATTAAAATTTTTCAGATATCCTAATAGCATTTTAGGAAGACAAGAAAATGAGGGCAAATTTCAAATGAGATAATTCAGAGAATAAATTCACTGGATGATTTTTTTCAATCCTTTAAGTAAAAAATAGTTAAATACATCTCTTTTCATTTACAAAAAGAAAATAAGTTTAAAGGCTAAGACCACAAAATGATAATACAATATATTTAACAAGACTTAACAACAGTACACGTAATGCGAAGAATTGCACAATATTTAGAGTAATCCATAACAAATAAATTCTACAAATATATTTGTTAGCTCTTGAAACTGAAATTACTACTTTATATTTGTAGTTTAGTTAATACACAACACTATTATACATTACATTAACATAAAACAGTAACAAAAACAAAAAGTCTAATAACCATTCATACCAAGAGTAGAATGTTAACTACTTTTGTGTCACTCTCTATCATGAAGTACAAAATTCCTGCAATGGACAAATTTAAAGGTAAAATGAGGATCAATGCCTCCAAGTACAGCACAATTATGTGTGATTTTTTCCCCATAAAAATAATAAATGAAAGAATAATTTAAGACAAGTATTAGTGGAATATACCCATAAACCAGTGCAAGAGGTGTTTGTATCTGAATATGTATGCCTGCTATTTGCATGTGCGATTTGTATATGTGTTATTTGTGTGTTTGTGCATGTGTATATTTGTATGTCTCTTTGCAAGCAAAAGCTATAAGTATTTAAGAAATAAAGATAAATAAAATAAAATATATTAAAATGGATGTGAAGCCATAAAAAAATATGGCAACACTCATCAATCACTTTTTCCACTTGTCACTTGTTTTCTGAAAGTAAACTGGGTAGTTTTTTAAATTTTATTTATTTTACTTATTTTATATTACATAAAAGCCTATTCATAATTAAAGCTCATACTGACACAAATAACATTCTGAGTACTTGCCATGCACACTATGACAGCCAGAACTAGTGACAAGCATGACTGCAAATGTGTTAATTGTCACCTCAATAAAATGCTCATTATAACATCTAAGTGCGCATGCTGCGTGAATGTTGATTTATTTTCAGGAACCTGTTACATAACATTATATAATATAGTTCATATATGAGTCTAGGAAATACAAAACCACAATTTTCTTGGTGACTGGTCTAAGGAAAACAGAAAGCAGAAGAAGTAAAGGGAACCTTTTAATTTTTTTACAATTATTGACAAAATAAGATTTTTGAATTTTCATTGGAACATCTTCTCACAACTTAGAGAAGCAATAACAAAATCCTCCCTACCCCCCACCAAAAAAAAGAAAAGCTCCACCAACCAACCAACCAACCAAAAAATCCCAAACAACCAAACAACAACAAAGAAATCTTAACAGTTTTTGTAACCATGAATAAAATGATGAACGTGAGAGACAATATACAATTACAACTATTTTTTCACTCTTTAGCCACAGATTACATTGTAAACAAAAAAATCATACTGAAATTGAGAAAATCATACCCACTTGTTTGAACATACTGAAAAATCTTGTTTCAACTGATCTTTTAAAAAATATATTTAGGTATGCTTTAGTGAAAATCAAATAGGTCAATAATGACTAAATGCTTTTAAAAATAATGGTCTTCAAGAAAAGATCTATTGTAAATGGTCAAAGTAAATGTAATTTTAAAATGTGATCAATTAAGTAAAAATATGGGACTTCTCCAAAGTTGAAATCACTGCAAATGTGTTAGAGTTAAGCAATCAGAGTGTATAAGGTTAAAAAACATCTAGTGAGAGTGAAAATAAAACTTCTCCATACTGCTGGACCTTAGGCTAGAATAAATCAGAGAAAGCCTTTGTCGATATTTAGCCGTGGTGTCAGTACACTCAGAAAGCGATTATTATCAATGATAGGTAATCTGTAGAGATAAAGAAGTCTAAACTGTACTAAAAATGTATTTAACATTAAAATAAATATATATATCATATATAATAAAATGTATTACAAATCATAAGAAATAATTTTAAATAACAATTTTAGCAAAAATTCCTGATACATTTAGTGCAGAAAATGTGATTTGCAACAAGAAGAATGAAGTAACTCATGAAACATGAAATGAGTGGAAGATATAAGAAGATAAAGTCTCAAATGTATTACAAAGTTACTAAGCAATATTCATAAAGATTGTGTACAGAGGATTTTAGATGTGTTTTAGATGGATTTAAAGAGCCTTCAAACTAAAAGTAAGTGGCAGAACAGGAAGTTATATTTCAAAATGAGTGTTAAGTTTTAAGCTTTTTTTTTTGTTCAAAAAAATAAAAATAAGTTTACAAGTTGCTGGACTTTAAAACTAAAAAACCCCCCTAAATCCTTACTAAAAAATATCAGCAGTAATAAAAATTATAACAGCAAGAAAGATGCAACTTATTAACTTTCACTATATAGTACTATTTAGAAATACAAAAGCACATCAACTTTATGAAAAAAAAAAAAAAATGTAGTAGGAAGTATCCATAGTCAGTTTATATCAAACCAATGATTATAATATTGCATTAACATTTTCAACCAAAAAAATATGCACCATAAATCATAATTCACTTTGTTTAATATTAGCTTAAAACAAGAAAAACAAAAACCTTGAATTAACAAAACCAAATGAAGCAGTAACAAAATTAATATATTTTAAGCAGTAATGTTTAAATTCTGTCTGATCTAGAAATACATAATTTTTTCCACATGTATACAGGTAATTTGTATGTTTGAGGCAAATTCACCAAAGTGGAGGACTTACTAATAATTTTACATTTATATCTGGTGTTCCAGGAATTATTCAGCTTTTACTTTATTTTACTTTAAAAATCACACTGGCCAAGATACACTTGAATTAACCCCTTCACCATCATGCTGTCTAAAAAAAAATGTAACAATATTTCAGTGTTTACAAATTTACTCATTTCAAATTAAAAAATATCGGAACATAAGGAAATTAATTTTGTTTTAGTTTATATTCTCTTTACATTTTTCTTGTATGAAATGTTTTGTTTCAAGAATTTTGTTTTTTATTTAATAGAATGATCTTTAAGAGAAACAGTAGTCCATGTATAGAATATTCAAGAATGGTAGAAGGAATAACACTCTGCGTAACAATGTATGGTAGGAAATTTCTAATATTTATAAATTGATGTCTCAGTCATCATGTCTGCAGTGAAAGGATTAAAGTGAATCTGAAACATTCTGCTCTTTTGCTTACAAAAATTAGCAACATTTACTAACAGTTTTAACTTCAATAAATTTTTAAACTTCAATAAAAATCATGAAATGTCTCTGAAACAACCAACTCTTACCTCCTAACGCATGTTAAACTTCAGATTTCTGAAGCAATAAGAATGTGGTAAATTAACATTAGGCAAAAAGAAGTTTGTTAATTAGTGATGGTGGTGTTAGTACAGCAAATTTTATTTCTAATTTGTGCCCTTGATGTTACTTAGAGCATATGAAAGATAAAAATTAAAGCACTAATTAATAATTAATGAAATCTTAATAACTATTATATTTTATACCTCTTCATATTTAGTATTAAATTTAGATATAATTTATATGAAAAAATCTAAAATGAATGAACCTTGATATCTTAATCTCTAATTTAATATATTGTTGCAAGTGTGACAGCCCTATCCCTCTAACAACAAAAAAATAAATAAAAGAAAAGTAAAAAATAAAATTTTAATTAAGAGTGTTCTTATAAGACATAACATGGATTGAAGGTATTCAAATATATATATATCTTTGTTTAAAATTGTAAAAAAAAGAAGAAAACTTCAGTCAATTAGCTTTTAGTAGCATTAATTATGAAGAGGTGATCCCTAAACCTCTCTTTTCTTCCATTAAAATAAAATGTAAACCTCTCATGCATTCTTCCCATCACAATCAACTTTTACCAAATAGGTATGATTTTATGAGTTAACAAACTTTGTGGTATTAGCTTTGTCAAACACTTATATTATGTAGAATACTTTATTTTGAGGATACACAAAGTTTAACACCTGTATAAGTGTATATGAAGAGTATTTTACTTTCAAATTATTACAAGTCATCCAATAATTTATAAACCACCCCCCACCCCCCCCCCCCACAAAAAAAAAAAAAAAAAAAAAAGAACAAAAAAAGAAAAGAAAAAGTGAACAAATGTGAGATTAAGTTAACAAATTGTTTCCAATTAGTCTTTTATAATTTTCTAAAGTGCTATTATCATCATCATTATTATTATTTCATCATAAGACTGTCTTAATACTAGGAATAAAGAAAATAAACATTATAAAAAAATATAACAAGAATTCACTAGAAATAAATGGGGTGAAGACTTACTTGGATCGGAGTGTTGTGTATTGTGTCTTTGATGCAGTGGCACTTGCACTCCTGTGCAGAACATCATCAAACTCTTTTCGTGGCAAGCCTGAAATAAAAACGACTCCAAATGCAACTACCTGTTTGTTTCTCTTTGATATATCACTGGAAGACAACTAAATCATCATTTGTGCAACACCACCTGGTTGTTAGAAAACTAATCATCTTTTGTAAAGCACTGCCTGTCTGTTAGAAAAGTAAATCATCATTTTTAAAGCAGTGCTTAATTTCTCCATTCTGTGCTGTATCATTCTTCTTCTTTATTTAGAAGTAATTCATTGTACAAACTGTAGTACTGATTTGAAAAATCAAGTAAAGCTGATCACTTGAAAAATATGATGCTGGTTTTACCAAAGAACACAGCCTTAATCCAAAGAGCAGCAAATTTAACAAACACAGAGAGGAAGTCACTTTCAAAGTGTGATGCAAATATTATAACCAATGAACAAATAAATAAAACATATTAAATATTTAAGTACTTTATACAGTTCAGAATTAGCTGTACAATATGGGAGAAGAACGTTATTAAAGATATTAGTAGTGAAATGAAACCTATGCTACATAGCAATCCTGTAAATTCTTAGTGTGCATAATTTTATACTACAATACAGAGATGACTGATAATTTAATAACAATTTAATAAAATATAAATACTGCTAAATTGGAACAGCATTAAAGGTTATGATTGATGATATTTTGACTGATACAATTTATTTTTCTCTTTGCTATTTTATATGATATTTTTCTTCAAGACTCTATTTTAAAATATGAAACAGGATATAGCACAATTCTAATAAAGTATGCCATAAAGTTTTACCTCACAAGCTACACTAGAACTTGCTACTACAAGCAGAAAATCATCAACATTTACTTTAATTTTTAAACATAATATAAACTTTGCTATATTATCAATATTAATGTAACAATATGAATGCTACTAATTCACTTATTTTGTCAAATCAGTCTTTAATTTTTGTAATTGAATTTTTCCTTATATATATTTCTGATTTTTGCATAATTTATATCTTAATAAGGAAATCAATATGTTGTTTACAGTAAAATTACTGCAGCATCTTGGTTTTTTTTTGTTTTTATGTTTCTGATAAAATCCCATGAAAAGCTGTTTTCAAAGTTACATAAAATAACAAATAAAGGAAAGTGGCTTTGTACACAGCAAATGACAAACTAATAATAACATTCATGCATGCTAAGGCAAAAGTGTGAAGCTTAATTCTGAGCAAACTGTTCACATTTCTGGGAGATCGGATTAATGTTGGTTCAGATTACAAAAGTTGCACTGCAGTGTGAAAATCACCTTATACTACTTAGTACTTGTGTAAATATGAAAATTTACTTGTGCAAATATGTGTAAACAGGCTTGCTTATACTCTACTATGCATTCTTAAGTAAGCTGATGGAAAAACCACAGCCAAATGGAGAACAAACTTGTCAAGAAAACACTTCCTTTTCTTTATGACCGTTTTTAGAATCAATTGAGAACAAAATGGCATGTACAGTTTGTCAAAAGTATTTATTATTTTTTATTTTAAATTTAAAATGTTGTAGAGCCAGATTAATTATTTAAAGTGCTTTCTGTAGTTTAAAATGTTTTAACTGAAAAAATAAAAAGGATAATAAATTTAAGAAAATCTTCATATACTGAAGGAAATGTAGGGCAGCAATCCGCCAAGAATTGGCAATGTCTCAAGACACATATAAAAGACTGCTAGATATTTACGTGACTCAAAAGAGCAATAATTAAAATGGCACATAAATATACAGCAATTTATAATAATAAAAACACTGCATAAACAATCTCTATTCCTATATAAAATATGTTTTGTCGTCAATCTTTTAACAAAATGAATAAATAGTCCTGTGACAACATTAATTAACTACGATTTACACATGCCCTAGTAGTCTGGCTTATTGATGATGAAACAGGTATAATACAGAATTTTTTTTAATACATTAAAACATGTTTTGTTAAGAAAAATTGATAGAAAGATCTCACATTTTATAAAGAAATTGAGATCTTTCTATCAATTTTTCTTAACATTTCTTTGTGACAACCTAGTTAAATACACACACTGGAATGTTCTATGAAGCAATTCCTACCTGGCATCAAGAAACCAGGAACAGAAGACTGTAATCTAGGTTGTGTCATGACAGGAGGCAGATCAGGGTGTTCTGCAGAGAAGAAAAGGAACCATTTCTAAAGAATATTAAAAGTGCTGGGTAAATATACACTTATAACTTTAATTTATCAATGAAAATAACACAATGTTTAAAATATATTTTAAAATTGAATTCTTTATATCTGGTAGACTGGAAGCAATCTGAACTTGGTTCTATTAAAGTTTTATCAAAGAAACACTTTGTAGTTGTGTTGAACTGAATCTATTAAAAATGAAAAATTTAATGAGGAATGCCTTAAAGGACAAAAAGTAAAATAAAAGCTTTTAAAAAAGTTCTAAAAACTAACAATAAAAACTTTACAATTGTAATCTTATCTCCCAACACTAACTTAGATAAATATAGGGAAACTGGCTTTTTGATTAAATTTCTTATATACTGATATGGAATAGATCGTGATTGTTATGTGAGGGTCCACTGAAGAAGAAATCTACTGGTAAAATGTTAATTATAATATGGCACAAAGTTTCTTTTGCTTTCTTGTAATGCACATTAAAGAAGAAAACTATAATTCAGTTGTCCGGATTTCAATTAGCATATCTGGAATCCAGATATTTAGCAAATTTCAAATGGTTTAAATTGTAAAGCTTTTAGGAAAGATAATTTGTGTCTATAAGCAGATTACCAACGCCTCACTAAGCAAGAATGGTACTTTGTTGTTTGTGAAATGGTAATAGATATAAAATACAAAACAAACAAGCAAAACAAAGTCAAACAGATCTTGGGTTTATTTGTACTTGCCTAATGAAGTCTCAGAAAAAGAAGCCTGACGAATGAATTCATCACGTTTCTTTTTAGTGGTCTCTCTGTTGGCATGCCACTTTTGTAAGAACTGGCGGGCAGTGTCTGTGATTTCTTTGCCATCTAGCATGCCTGAAAAATATTTTATATTGATGAAATGTTAAGAAAAATATGAAAATTTTGTTTATAATAGGTGAATTTGACATACCAATATGCATTGGAAATGATAACAAAAGATATATATAAGTGGAAGATTATCTCAGAAGGTATACATATATCCATGGCTCTGATCTGATTGTCATGTGAAATTGTGCTGGATGTGGACACTTCTGAAGAGATTCAAAAACTGTTTAAACAACAATATAATATTCTTGTTCTAAAAATGTGACTTTACATACATGTTGCTCAACTCTACTAAGACAATCAATCAACTTGGTACTTACTTTTTCAATCTTTGCAATAAGAAAAGAAAATGTCCATAAACTGAGATATAAGTACTGAAAACAACTAGTCAACATGTCTATAAAATCTGTCAAGATCATGCATAACACTCCATAAGTTCATAAAATCTACTACGATAATGAAAAACAACAGTTTATATATCCATAAAATCTGCTATGATTATGCAAAACAACTGTCTACATGTCAATAAAATCTGTTAAGATAATGAAAACCAACAGTTTACATGTCTGTAAAATCTATTAAGATAATTAAAAACAACAGTCTACACATCCATAAAATCTGCTAATATAATGGAAACAACAGTTTACATGTCCATAAAATCTGCTAAGATAATGAAAAACAACAGTCAACAGTCACCATAAAATCTGCTATGATAATGGAAAACAACAGTTTACATGTCCATATAATCTACCAAGATAACAGAAAAAACTATCTACAGGTCCATAAAATCTACTGATTCATGACGTCTACACGTTCATAAAATCTGTTAAGATATAAAATGAGAGTCTGCAAATGTTTCACTTAGGGTAAAATAGGTTAAATTATGAAAAAGCAACACTTTGCTTGCAACTGATTTTACATGTCAATATATCTGACATATAAAGTTAGATTCACTTTAAGATATGTTTCAGATGAGTAAGTATTTCACTCAGGATAAAATAGGTTAAATTATGAAAAAGCAACACTTTGCTTGCAACTGATTTTACTTGTCAATATATCTGACATATAAAAGTTAGATTCACTTTAAGATATGTTTCAGATGAGTAAGTATTCTGTACTTGACACTGTTCCTGACTTATAAAACATGAAAAAGGTGACTTGGATTTAATGAAAGAAATATTTCATACCCAAGTGACTGCACATGACAATAACCCTGTCTTTGTATTTGGCTTTGTGACAAAGTGGGTTGCCAACGAGCTCTAAGCGCCAAAGCTTTGGCCAGGATGCCAAGAGATGGGAGATCTCTTTCATGTCATTCAGAAGATTGTCAGAGGCAAACAACTGTGTAAGATTGTGCAGTACTTCTAGCTCTCTCATTGACTCTAAACTGTTGCCTGATATGTTTAATATTTCAAGATTTTGCTGTAAACAAATAAATAGATATATAAAAATACAGACAGAAAGATAATAGAGTGGCAGATATACACAAAATACTATTTAAAATAGACTGTTTTCCAAAAACAAAGGTCTCTCACACTCCAATAGATTGTAATATGCATGCGCACATGCAAGTGTGTGTGTGTGTAAATATCTAAATATATGTATAAAAAAGTGTATTTACTTCTGATGGTTCATTATCCTAAAAACTGTTCCAGCTTGACTGTAAAAATAGGTACTTTATTTACAATTCAATTCCTAAATGTTTTGCTTTTTCTTAAATACACAATTTTTGTTTCTAATTTAAATTTTCCTACAGTATCTGTTTTAATTCGTTTTTAAATCTGTGCATTTATCTGCCACAATCACTTACAGAAAAAGGCAATATCACTTACAGACAAAGCATTAAGAGAGCGTGGATCAAACAGTAACTGCTCGCCAGGAGGCAGATGCTGGTGCTCTACATGAAGCTCTTGTAGCTGTTGCAGCTTCTCAACTCCTTCAATCACTGTGATCTGGTTACCTCCCAGGTATCTGCACAAACATTATGTAAAATTATTCTGCAATCTGGCTATCCCATCCAAACTATGATCAACCATACTATAATCAACTTGTTGCCTTAACAGAGTTCTACACAAGCATACTGTGACAGGTGTGTCACTTAGTTAATGAAGATAATTATTATTAATTAATTAATCTTTCATAACTAATTTCAAGTGATGAGAATATTAATTTTATTTTATTAATGATCCTCCAATAGTTACCCATCGTCTCTCACTTGGCAGATATTTTGGCATTGTAAATGTTTCCTCTATTACACAACATCAACCAACATTTACAGTCACATAAGGTTTCTGTGAGTGGAAAATGTCTTACTAAAGGTGAAGACAAATCTGTCTTTAATCTATTTTTAGTGAGCCCCCATACACTCACTTTCTTCTCCAACATAAGAATATCAATATCAATATGTGAAAGAAGGTCAATAAATTTAACAATAAATTTATTAAAAGAAAAATCAAATATACATATGACAATTACAATGAAATAGAAAACTTGACATCAATATTCCATGACCCCACGTTGGAGAACTATTGTTTACAGTCTCTCTCTACATACATGTAATAGTAAAAAATATAATTACAGTTCTACAATATAATCAATACAAATTGCAGGTTAATCCTATCAGAGAATAGAAATGAAGTTATTAGAGTTAATTGTGTACATTTATGTGACCTGGATTAAGTGTTGCTTCAACAGTCTTTCACTGGATTTTGCAACAATATCAACAGTGTCAAAATGTCCACGACAGCACTTGTTTACAGCCTTACGCATAGAAAATACTGATGAGTGTTTCCTCTCAACCAACCTGGCACTTTCTTCCGCCATCAGTTTCTTGAGCAGAACACAATCACAAATGGTTCTGGTACTTCACTGTACTTATGTACTTAGCATCCCTTCCTTTGGTACATCAAGTAGGGGTGTAGCATGCTCCCTTATGCTTACACATAATGCAACAGATATTCCCACACTTTCCAGTCGTATGACTTAAAACCGGCATTTACGTAGAGGGTAACTGTAACCTTGAGATTTGAAGCTTGAACTTGACACTCAAGACCTCAACTCAAGTCCAAAAAGAAGAAAGAAAAAGGCACTTGTTCCCTGTAATCAAGAAGCAAGCCTAAGTTTCCCGTTTGTCACAATATAACTCCATTCTATGTCACACCCCATCCTTAAACTTACAAGTCCTGCAACAGTATTCATGCACACATGGTACAATAAATACAATGTATCAAACAATGTCACATATTAATACACCACATGGGTGCAGCTTAGTTCAAACATTTGTAGTAAATAAATCAACTCACATAGTACATCTTTACATAAACACAAGTATAACATAGCATAGTAAAATGCATGAAATGTTTCATCATTCTCTCTCAATCAGTCAATTAAACTTACCACTCAAACTAATGACTGCTTTCAAGTCGTACTTCTCTCTTCGTCACTCAAATTCAAAGTGAATAAAGGTTAGAATTCTCTACAGTAACTGAATTCTTTAATCTCAGCCCATTGGCTGGTCTTGCTATCATAAAGAAAAATCATTTGCTCACTCAGTTTCCATTAGGTCAGCGAATCTAGAATATTCTTGCCTTAGGCTGTTTACTTCAAACTCAGACACTTTCAAAATAACACCATAATGAGTGCCCAAGTTTAGGTCACTGACAAGTGAGCAACTTATATAACAATTAAAATTAAAAATAGAGAGAAGCAAATTTACTCTGTCACACATACTAAGGACAATCTGTTAGCTTAAGCACAGATCTACACAAACTTCCTTATACTTAATATGTATATTATCAACACCCATCCACCTACAATATATCCATATACTGGTAAACATATTCTTTTTTGTGTTTATCTGATTATTCTGGATTTAATGGCTAAACAGTCTTTGTCAGCTATGATCTAATTAACCTCTTTATTCTAGGAAAACCTTGCTACAGATGAAGAAGGCTTTTTATGCACCATTTCAAATTTCACTAGAACCAACAGGAATACCCCCATGCAAGCTTAATTTTATCTCACTCCCCTCTGAATATCAAGTTAAATAAATTTCAGTAATCACTATATTCATTGCAAAAAATAATTTTTCATAATTTAAAAATAAAATTACAATTTTTATGGAACATAGCTATATGTATTAGTTTCAAATACTTTATTTATAAACTAAAAACTTAAATTAGTATCCTCTAAGCCCAAAAACAGAATGTCTGTTCAATGTTTGCAATTTCAATCTCAAATTTAGCCAGGATTTTTTTCTAAACAATGAATAAAAATAAAAATAAAAATATAAAAGATTAATGTTTATTTCATAATTATTATTCTGCTGCTAAGCAATGAAATATGCTTGTATGAAGAGTTAATAGTTCACATCACCAATGACAATCACCAGGGTAATCCTTAGAAATTATAGGGCCCAATGCAGTCATTTTTAAACTGAAAACTAACAACATGCAGAAATAGTAATAGAACACATAATTAATTTAAAAAAATAAATTGTTTTTCATGGGGCCCTATGTGACTGCATACACTGTGTACGCCTAAGGATGCCCAGACAACCAGATTCTTACTGCATTGGTCAAGTGTGCTTTTTAATATGCAGCATGTATCTGTATGACTCATTTGCACATCTCCATAACCATAAATATCAGGAACTATTAACATGCAACATTGCAAGAGAATGAATGATAAGTTTGTTTGTTTTATTTCTCTCTTCAGCACAAGTACAAGCACTTTATAGAAATTATACCTTCTCACATATCTATCAACAGTTAGAGAAATTTACTATTATCTTTATTTCTTGGGAGGGCTACAGTCAGAAGATGCAGGTAGAAATATCCATTCTGTAGACAGATGTAAGCCAATGTCACCACCACCCAACTCATTGCATACACATTAAATACCTAAATAAATATACAATCTGTTAAATGCTAAAGTCTTCATTATATGCAAATATCCTGCTAGAAGTAATATATGTTTCAACATTCAATCATTAAATAAACATTACACAGAATCAATGGTTTCAGTTTATGCAATGAAATTTAATTTTAAACTTTAATCAGCTAATAAAAAAACATATAGAGTTTACATAAAATAATCAACTACTGTTTATCTCAAGTAATCAGCTAATAAAAAGCAGCTACAATGTATCTACAGTAATCAGCTAATATAATAATGAACTCACAAATCAAAGTTATTTAAAGGAACAGATAATGTAAAATTAAACTTACAGTTTGACTAGCTTGGACAATGCAGAGAGGTTTTCAATTTTTGTTATGTTGTTATTCTGTAGGTATAGGTGAGTAAGATTACAATTATGATTCAAACATGGTATTTCAGTCAGTTGATTGTCATATAAGTATAATACTATCACATTCCGACACAAAGACAGATCCTCTCCCTGTTAATAAATAAGAAAACAAAAAAAATATGTTTTTTTAAAAGCAATTAAATGCAATAAAACAACCAATGTTAGATCTTGCATGGTTGTTCAATATAAATTCAAAACCAGCATGAGTGCAAATACAATTTAAACATGATAGTTATAATACATTTTAAAGCAGTTTCAGTGCACCAGTAAAGTCACATAAAAAGTCTTTTCAACCAATCAACATATATTATATAAATTTCATCATTGCTTGTTCTTGACATTTTATGAGTGTACATGTATTTATTGATAATTCTTTTAAAGAAATAAGAAATAGATACCAATTAATGTGAATTATGCTAGCACAAGAGTTAGGAACTTATTTATTAATAAGCACATTTGAAATTACTCATTTTAATTTAAAATAAAATATGTAAATAAGTTTTAAGGCACAATTTCTTGTAAGCATCACTTGTGCATAATAAATCATTGCATTTGAAAACATGTCAGACAATCATTTACAAGGACCTGGCCATTTTTTTTTTTACTCCATTTAATTCTAAATCTATTCAAATGAGCCATGATATATGATGTGCAATTAAAAAAAAAGAAAGAACTAGTTATTTTATAAAAAATCCAATTGTCAGTATATTTCTTTTTAAAGGAAACAAATTAATTATTAAAAATTATTACCACTTCTGTAATATTCTTGTTTTCTAAATATAGATGAGTCAAACGTCGAAGAAATTGTTGAAGTGTTTCATCCTTTTTCTTCCTGGCATAACCCGATGTCCCTCTCCCTATCAAATCCATAGTAAGTTTCACCATTTTGCCCTTTTTAATCCATTATTTATCAACCTCTATACACAATAACAGTTTACTGAATTTTACAGCAGTATTACTTTCTCTTTGGACAAACAGCCATTATCTGTAAGAGACGTGAAAGAAAAAGATTATGTTTATATTGTTGTTAACATTATTGTTTCAAATGTTTGTCTTCAATACTTTATATTCTGCTGTGTCCTATAGCGGTTGTATAGCCTACTTGCATCAAAATCTTATCTGTATGTAATAGCAGAATTCAACAAGAAAAACACTGTTAATAATCTAAGTGCTGTTTTTGTTTTTATTAGCACAAAAGAATCACTGAAATTTGAAATTAATTTATACATACAGTGTTATGTCCATGTCAATGTAATGTCTACTCGAGAAGCGGTTAACACAAAATCTTATACATCATCAAATAGTTCATTCTAACATTATTTTTTTGTATACTTTTACAAACAAATCGAAGACGAAAAGAATTAAATATTTTGTTTTTACTTAATATTAGAACTCAATACAATTAAGAAGTTTCTAATTTTGTTGAGCTTGGCGGTTGCTATGCTTGTAACTAAGGACATTAACGATCCAGTATATTAGATTTTTGCCAACGGTACATACTATATATATATATATATATTGTAATAGTTAATGGTAAAAAATCCTAAATTATGCCCACACTTTTATATCAAAAAGAAGCAAAACAAGAATTAATAATAATAATAATCATAATAATACTTGTCATGACAATACCGGAAAAGCACTATTTTAGTGATTTCGGAGTCACTGACCTCTATTTGAACTATGGTCACTGTTCGCAGTGATTGTTTTCTACAAGTTGATAACCTGTTGTAACTTAGATAAATGTAATTGGTTAATTTACGTACAATAAATGAAATGACATTTTGCTAAAATACAGTAACAAAATTTCTTTTTCAAATCTCCTTTTTGTTTGTACATTCTGCAGTAAATTAATAGACATGGCGCCTACACAAGGAGTGTTAGCCAATTCTGACTTTCCTCTGTATGCAATTCAAGCACTTGGTAACACCCACTTTCTTGTTGCTGGTGGCGGAGGTCAGGCTAAAACAGGAGTACCTAATGCAATTGTATGTTGTTTGATTAAGAAGTATTTGCTTATGATGCTTAGATACACAACATCTGGCTGCATTTTAAGTTCCACGTCAAAAAAGGAACCTTGTGCACTTAGTTCGATGCAAACGTTACTTAGTAAACCATATAGGAAATTGCTCAGCATAGTCCACTCCATAGAATTACAAATAAAACATCACTCCTTAATATACTTCACAAAATTTTATGTGATCGTATTTCATTTTGCGCACAGTGTTTTGCATAATAATATTGTTTTCCAACGCTCCAATATAGGTCTACTCATAACTGACTTATAAAGTTATAATTATCTTCATATAATTTCACTGTAGATTCTGAAGCTTAAAAAAAATTGTAACGCAGCTCACTGAAATATCTTTTGATTATATCCACTAGAGATAATAGCATAAACATGAATTATATGCTATATAGTAGTGAGATAATCTCATCTATTTTTTTTCATGCAGGAAATCTATGAACTGAAACAGACTGGTGACAAAGTTCGTGCAGCTAGTATTTGTCGTCACAGTCTGGGATCAGATGCTGTAATGAACTGTGCATCATTTTATGATGGAAGAAACTTTGTTATTGCATGTGGTCAAGAAGAGAAATGCTGCCTCTACTCAGTCAAGTACAAAGTTGTTATGCCAACCAAAACAGGGGCAGGTAACTATGGATCCCATTATATATATATATATAACCCTATTCCCAGACTTAAGCGGACCAAATAAGCTTAAAAACCAGACTTATGTCGACCTACAGCAATAGGCAGACCGCCTCTTGGTCTGCCTAAGTTTCAGATTGTTCATTCTTATAAATAAAGCTTAATTTTGCCATTTTTCTCTCATAGTTTTATCTTTGTTGTTATTATCTTTGACATAAACCACTAAATTTCATATTTTAATAGTTTTTCCTGTGAGTTTTCATCGAAATTCGGGTGCGATTTTGAAGGTTGTATACTTCGGGCATTATTGATATGCTTAAAATCCAGAGTTATGTAGACCGTTGAAAAAGTGGTTGTAACTATGTAGTTTGCGTATATACTATATATTTCCTAAATGTCTTCGTTTAGAAAAGAATGTCTTTCATCGATATAACTGATTAATTTTACTAAATTCAGTTTATTTCTACATTTAATTAAGCGTGAGGTTAGAGTACCCTGTTGACAACGATTTTATGGTCACACTACGTACCTAATTAAACACAATATGGACGTGAAAAGAATGCTCTGGAAAGGTAAAACTGAAACTGGCTGATATAATGTGTATATTAAAGTCATAATAATCAAATTAGAATCTCCATACACTTTAAAATAATTTTAAAACATATTTTTTGTAACTCGACTCGAACACGTTAAATTGGATTGCTTCCCTTTTCCTGTATCACTGTTTATGGGACCAAAATGTATATTTTTATTTTCTACAAAATGGCTTAAATTAACGATTCTAGTGGCCTTTCTCTGGGTTAAGAAATTACTTTTACATCTATTATAAACAAATAGAATGCCGCTTTTGTGGTTTAAAGATTAGAATATTGCTTAAACTCGCTCAATCGAAGAACTGATTTTTTTCAAAATGGCGGCTTACGAATGTCTAGTACTGTAAGTAGGTTGCACAGAAACTATAAACTAAAATAAAGGCTAAAGGCTTATTTAAATTTCATATTAATAATGATATTTAATTTCTAAAAGGAAAAAGCTACACATTTTAAGAAGCATTATTTAAGTATTTTATTCTGAACTCGATCTCAATGTACAATGACAGCCTATATTAGTTATGCATGTAAACAACAAAGAGCAAATTAATTGTTTGGTTTAAATTTTAACAATTATTGTATTTTCAAAACGAATAAACTGTTACATTAAAAAGTCTGCTTAGAAATCAGTAGAGGATTATTTGCATAATTTTCAGAGTTTATTTTCTTGAAATCACCATTAGCTATATAGATTTTGCAAAATTATTGATTAAATAAGTTGTGGAAATATATTAGATTTTATAAATCAACATCATATGAACAATAGAATTAAATGTAACATTAACTATTTATTTTTATTTTTTTTATATGTTTATCTAATTAATACTCTTGTAATACAAGTTATTTCCATTTAAAGAATTGTGAAAGCACTAGAAGTAAAACTACTATTCAAAACAAAATTAAACCATGTGATACTTTGAAATATTTTTCAGATTTATACATAATATATTAATATTAGTATAATTTTAACACTGCAAATTTCATTAAGTCAGACCCATTTGGTACTCTGAAATCTTGTTTACAGCAGTTGACATTTTTCCTAGTGGATATTACTTGCCTCTGAAATACACTTCTAACTGGTATTTATTTGGAAAAAATAATTAATTTCTATGCAACACTTTTATTAAATATTGACTTTTACAAGGAGGATAGTGAGAGACCTGTGTAATATTCAAAATTCCTTTCAAGATAATATGTTCTTACCAACAAGAATAGCTATCCCACTTCTTTGTAATTAATTCTAATTTATACATGCATGTTTGTAAATCAATTTCTGCATCATAATAATACATTCCACCATTCATTTAACTGTGTACTGATGGATTTGACTTGTTATACATTGTCATAAATTTATAAATATCATTCAGCTTGTAAAATGCACTACTCAGTTGTTAAGCTCTCTAATTTATAGATGTATGTTGTAAATCCATTTCTGCACCATAATAATACATTCCATCATTCATTTTACTGTGAAATGATGGATTTGATTATTATACTAAATTATAGATACGTAAATATCATTCAGCTTGTAAGATGCACTACTCAGTTATTAAGCTCTTATATATTTCCAGGTCTTGAAAAAACACACTCTGCTATGTTTATAGCAGGAGTGCGATTATTACTGCTATGTAAATATAATAATTTCTAACAGTAGTAATAATACTGAAGTCCAAGAAACTGAAGAAAGATATGTCAATAGAAAAACTGAATATTTACTGTTTCCATTTAACAAAACTGTTTGAATAGTGATAGTGATAGTTAACATGTTCATAATGTATAACTGAAAGTTACAGGGCAATATTATATACAGTTAATACAGCTTATATAGCTACAAAATGATCATGGATTAGGAAAGTTGTTAAAAAATAATAGAACATACTACCAGACATATAATAGATAACCTGAAATAAGACAACTACCTTATATTCAGTTATTCAGTTAATAGTTAAATACACTAATAAAAAAAATAAAACATAAATAATAAGATTGTTGCATTGTATGAAGCAAATAAAGTAGCACTAAAGTGACAAATCCATTATGTTTTCAGCTTGTGTTGTATACAACACTTTAGACTCTCACTCACTGATCCACTATTAAAAATCACTAATCTTGTGAATACATATGAAATATTTTCTTAATAATAGAACTGACTCAGATTGGATTATGAGACTATTAAAAATATGTAATGTTGCAAATACATATGAAATATTTTCTTAATAGTAGAACTGACACATATTGGATTATGAGACTATTATTAGGCTAGTGACTTTAATGAGGGATGAGGTACAGATATAATGTATTTTAATGTAAAGGATATCCAGCAATATACAAATAAATAATAATTTAATTTGGAATATATTTTAGTGTTCCAGAATGTCAGTTCTAAGATATGAATTGATTATAAGAAATTGATAATAATAATAGTATATTACAAAATTTCACACTAAACAACAAAATTCACTAGCAAAAATGCCAAGTTCAGCATTTCAAATCTTACATATGCACATTGGATAAACTAAAAGATACATGAGAGCTATTAATAATATATGCCTACATGAGAAATTAAAACAATAATTATCATTTTAAAGTGGCTGTATCTCTACTGGTCACAAAGAAACTTTTTAAATCTTATATTTTTTAATTTGCTCTATGGATCACTATGCTATAATTGATTTATACATTTATGAAAACTAAATGTTTTCTTTAAATTAGCTGCAAAAACTAGTACTGTATTAATATAACTTATGTATATACATATATATTTATTTCAAATGTAATTTAGAGTAAGGGTGTGCAGCAAGTATTATTTCATCCAAAAGTAAAAAGAAAAATTTCAATTCGGTTCAAGTTTAGGATGATTGGAAACACAACTGTGTACAGAGATGCAATGAATATTTCTTTACTTCTTCAAATCCTTTACAACTTTGAACAATAACTGTATTAGTCTCAAGACTGTGTATTTACAGTAGCTGATGCAATAGAGTAACTTATGTGGAAACTATAGTTAGATTTAATTTCACTACAAAAAGAAATGACAATGTGTGCTATTTTTTGCAGTCCATAACGTTATTCAAAACTGTGTGGTAGTATTTAAAGTAATATTTATACTGGTAGTTTAAAAGTGAAATAGAAAAGATATAGAGCATTGTGAATGAAATGAAAATTGATTTATTTTTATATAAATAAAATACTTCTCCTTGTGGTTTTTGACTCGCACAAAAATGAAAGAAAAATAGAATACTCCTTTCTATCTTTTTTCTCTTAGCCAAATTATTTGACTATCAACATTTAGCACTGCCATATAGGTGCTACGAACTTTCTTGTGTCAGTTTTGCACGAATAGTAATTAAAAGTTTTCATTCGAATTGCACTGCCCCTTTTGTCACGTGGAGAGCTAATTCCCTCAACTCTGTCGTAGTGGAGATAATGGGCTTTCTTTTGTCAACTCAAAGAGACCATCCCTATTGTTCGTATCTTAACGGTTTATAGTGGGTTTTCCAAACACCCGGACCCCTGTCGTCTTCCTAACAGCCAGGTGGCTTATATCAAAAGTTAATCCTTCCTCCTCGCCTACACTCGTACACGTGAGAACAACAGTACCTATCTTTACTACTGACTGGCGATTGTTGTGCAAACATTTTTTTCTTCTTAGCAGTGTTAGTGAATGGCTACGCATTCTTTCGTACTTCCATCAAATCAACACTGCACACATTTATGTACACAAAGGTGTGTACGGTAGACCCAACAGCTCCATACACAATTGTCGTGTTTAAAAACAAGGGGGTCATTATACGTAATATCGAAGGAGAGAAGTTATATGACATATATCTAGATGCAAAGTGTTACTCGATGCTATTTTTACTGTAATATTTAAGTTATTAAAACACAAAATTTAACAGAAACAAAATCTAAATCAGGAATAAAAGATATATTCTAAAATTTATATTCGTTTTTTTTATTTACAGCTAATCCTAACCCTAACATTTCTCTTTAAAAAAAACACCAAAACTATCTCTAAAATTCCCTAACCATATTTTTTCTCTAACCTAAAACAAGAGAGTTGTGTATTGAGTCGCTTCTAATCAACGGTGAGCAATGAGCGGGAAAATATCAGGAAAAAAGTCACAGGAAAAAAAAAAAGTCATAGGAAATAAAATCACAAGAAAAAAGTTACAGGAAATAAATTCACAATATAAAGTCAAAAGTGTCAGAGTGTATATGTTATAATACTTATTAACAGTAAGTGAAGCAGGAAAAGGCAAGGAGGTTAACTGCTCGCTCAAAATGTGTGTGATTCAAGTGTATTTTATATACCGTATAAAAGCTTTGTAATACATACATTTAGTTAATTAATTTTCAGTGTAAGTCGGTATGCTTGCTTATTGAGTGAATAACAGTAAATGGAAGTAAGCGACGGCTCATTAGGATCCTCGTTCGATTCTCGCTCGTTGAGGGTAAATGTGTGTGTGTGTGTGTGTGTGTGTGTGTGTGTGTGTGTGTGTGTGTGTGTGTGTGTGTGTGTGTGTGTGTGTGTGTGTACGTACTTGCGAAGTTTCAGTTCTGCAGTAAATTGCTTTATATGCAAGTTGCTGGAGTCCTTTCAAGTCTTCTATAAATGTTTCAAACTTGTTCTACCAAAATTGATCAGAGGCTCCCACTTTATACAGTTTATCAGCTATTAATTATTCACTGTGTTAAATTTGTAACCAGAAAACGTTAGTTTGCCTTCACTCGTGCGTATAATCCAGCTAATCAAACGTAGGCATGACATTTTAAGGAGTGTGGCATCTTGGAAAAGCAAAGAGCACTTACTTCGCGATCAATCGATTCACCGCACTCCCTGCAAAGTAGTATGTGCTCTGTGTACATAGAAGCCTACATAACTTTTTCTTGTTTTCAGTGTTTCAAGCCGTAAGTAAGAAGGAAATACGCAATGTAAAAACCAAACTGAAACTGAAACAAGCAAACTGAAACTTACTTAAAATCATGTGAAATATTGAAACTCGATTTGACAGTTATTTCAAAACTTTAATTAAACTAGTTTATTTGATATTAGGAAAAATATTAAAAGTTTAAACTAGTTTCATATATCATCAAATAATAAGAAAGCTTCAATTAATAAACATTTCTATATGTGCCTTTGTACTTAGTAAGAAGAAGTGGCAGGAGAATGACCTGCTGTTTATTAGTCATATGCTTGAATCATGAATCTATTTTTATTAATGCTATCATCCTTTTAGTTCATTCATATGTAATGCTTGTCTGTAAATGAGGTCGTGTGGTTTGCGTGGAATGTGTACACGTTAATAAAACAAACAGATAGAGAGAAACAGAGTAGTAATTTACTAGATTATATTGTAATAATTCAGTGAATACACAAATGCGTTCATTTTTAAAGACACAAATGACATATTATCTTGCTAATCAGTATTGGCATACAGCTTAATTTTCGCCAAACATTTTTATCTATCTCTCTATTGATTTGACGTTAAATTGCTCGTAACATTGAGTAAGCAGGTGCATTTCGATACGTGAAGAAAAAAAAAAATTAAATGTGTAGTTTGTTTGTTTCCATTCTATTGGTTATTTTTTCTTTTCTTAAGGAAGATTAAATCAGCAAACATTTTTTTGTTTATAAAGTGAGTATGGAATGTCGTCTTTGTATTTAATAAAAAATGGCAAGAGAATGACCTTACAATAACTTTAGTATAATATTTTAACTTTATGCGCCCAATTATGAAAAAAACTACATTGTCTTCTTCTGCTTTGGTTTACAGAGTGACCAATAATATTTTAAAGATATCAAACGTAATACTAATTTACACCATCTCTGTTATAGAAAAATAAATATGGAAATACAGAATCTGAAATCAGTGAAACACGACTATAAAGAATAGAGTAAGCGATATCTTTTATTCAAATAAAAGTGATCATTGCTTAGAGAAACCTCTTAAAGCGTTCTAAAAGGAAATAAACATTATTTAAACTTTTATTATGTTAATTAAGTAATTGATTTAATTAAAGAATATTAAGGCACTCTGATAGGTTAATTGTCTTCTTTTGTTGATTCTGATTCTGACAAAATGGAGCAATATTACAAATACCTCTTTGAACAAACAAAATGTTTCTGCGTGTGCTGAACCCGAATCTGAAGTTAGTTTTATTAAATTCCTCGTACTATTCCGCATAATTAGAAAAATAAAATTTTCACAAAAAAAATTCATATTTCGAGAAATATGAAATATTATCGTTTCAAAATAAGCCACGTGTCTTCCTGTATTATCCTGCAAAATCTATCAAAATTTCAGCGACTTTAGTAGAAAACGCGATTTGGCGCCAAAATTTCTTTGTCTCAAAAAATCGACTTTACCTACTAATAATGCAAGGCGCTAACTGAAGTCGACATTTTGACAAAAGCTGAATTTCTACAAAACTAATTGTCAGAAAAGGACTAAAATTGGTAGGCATGAAACTAAATCCTTTGTGACTCGGAATGTAAAATAAAAAGTCTGATATTCCAAAGAACTCTAGAGAAAAACCCGTTCCTGCAAAAATTGAGTTTTCTTGATTTTTCGAAGCGTTCGTCTTTTTATCTGACGAACGCTTTACTCTACATGCATTAAATTCAGGTACCTAATGCACAACCATGGGTCCTATGACCTCTATTTATTGAGTATTTTTAGAGTAATCCATGTCGGAAATAATTAGGTTCAAACTACTTAAAATGGCCCATTTCCCGCTTCGGCTCGTTCGGATGGCCACAGTCACCTGTAATGTTACTCCTCAGCTCCGTTCTCAGGGATGATTTCGAAAGAGGAATCTATGGGCTACGTCCAGAAGTTAAGTGTATGATTGTATGTCTATAACTGCGCGCACCACAATAGGGTAATCACGATGACCAAACTTTGCAAATCGGCCAAAGGTGCGAAAATATCCAAACGTCAATTCTGACAAATTGGCGCAATATTACAAATACCTCTTTGAACAAATAAACTGTATCCGCGTGTGCTGAACCCGAATCTGAAGTTAGTTTTATTAAATTCCTCGTACTTTAAGAGAAATGCGCATAATTAGAAAAATAAAATTTTCACAAAAAAATTCATATTTCGAGAAATATGAAATATTATCGTTTCAAAATAAGCCACGTGTCTTCCTGTATCATCCTGCAAAATCTATCAAAATTTCAGCGACTTTAGTAGAAAACGCGATTTGGCGCCAAAATTTCTTTGTCTCAAAAAATCGACTTTACCTACTAATAATGCAAGGCGCTAACTGAAGTCGACATTTTGACAAAAGCTGAATTTCTACAAAACTAATTGTCAGAAAAGGACTAAAATTGGTAGGCATGAAACTAAATCCTTTGTGACTCGGAATGTAAAATAAAAAGTCTGATATTCCAAAGAACTCTAGAGAAAAACCCGTTCCTGCAACCCTCCTGCAAAAATTGAGTTTTCTTGATTTTTCGAAGCGTTTGACTTTTTATCTGACGAACGCTTTACTCTACATGCATTGAATTCAGGTACCTAATGCACAACCACGGGTCCTATGATCTGTATTTATTGAGTATTTTTAGAGTAATCCATGTCGGAAATAATTAGGTTCAAACTACTTAAAATGGCACATTTCCCGCTTCGGCTCGTTCGGATGGCCGTGGTCACCTGTAATTCTACTCCTCTAATTGTTAGAAAAGGACTAAAATTGGTGGGCATGAAGCAAAATAATTTGTGACTCTGAATATAAAATAAAAAGTCGGATATTCGCAATATCTCTTGAGATAATAAAATTCGTGCACCTGACCCCCAAATTTCTTTTTTTCGATTTTTTATTTGCTTGACTTTATATCTGTAAATAGAATTTTATACATATTTTTAATATAAAAAGACACTATCAAACAACTGAAATAGTTACTCTGATTTAGAAAGCAATATTAATCAGTTCATGCATAAAGAATATTTATTGACCCTAATTAGAAAGTCGTTTTTATCAGTCAATGATCAATCCTGCTATTTTTTTTTGTGTGAAATATATTTTAAACAACAAAATCCATCTGAATCCATCAAATTCAATATATGGTTGCAATAAAGTTATTGCATTGAGATAATTATAATGAATTTACAACCTCGTAATTTTACTCCTCAGCTCTGTTCTCAGGGATGATTTCGAAAGAGGAATCTACGGACTACGTCCAGAAGTTAAGTGTATAATTGTATGTCCAAAACTGCGCGCGCAACAATACGGTAATCATGATGACCCAATTTCGCAAATCGGCCCAAAGTGCGTGTCAGGCGAAAACAAAACTTAGCCCGGCATCACTCCATAAACATTAAAAATTTTAAATAGTAAAATATAGATACACAAGGGGTATAGGAACAATAGCACAAAATACACATTCAAATCATTCAACCAAGACACAAATTACAAGACTGACCAACCACTCCAAGACATTAGCAGGATGTTAGAGTTATACAAGACTGACCACACATGGCTAGGGCACAGGAAATGGTTAGGGATCCAAGGGTCACTTGTAGCTAACTGATAGACTCACACTGAGCTATGGGCTAGGGTACAGGAAGCGGTCAGGGGATCAAAGGGCCACTCTTAGCTAACGGTAGAGGGAGGGGTTAGTTTTTAATTCATATTTAAATAACTGCAAATCAGAAAAAGGACACACCTGGTGGATCGCAGGAGAAATAATTCCTGAGTCATAAGGAAATGTGGAAATTCATATAACTTTAGAACTTCCCGACGGATCAACATCCTTGTACCCCACCCACCACAAAAAATTACAAACAAACACACACACACACACACACACACACACACACACACACACTCACACACACACGCGCGCGCGCGCACACACACACACACACACACACACACACACACACACACACACACTCACAAACAAAATAAAAACATCTTTTACTCCGAACGAGAATTACACCATGATACTCTTGGGGGAGAGGTTATTAATTTCTGCACAATCACTTACTTCCATTTCCTGTTATTCAGTCTATAATATACGTGTTTATGGACACAATCATAACAACATATCTGAGTATGAATAAAATATATTATTAAATGTGTGAATTATAATATGAATTATTATATGTACACGATATACAAATCGCACGCACGCCTTTTTTCCCGTGACTTTTTTTCCTGTGACTTTTTCCGCTCACCCTTAGATTGGACTAGATCGTATGACGTTATTTTTATTACTGATTTTCTGTGACATTCTGGCATAGCGAACTCTAAATAATATTACTGCAGCTATTTGGTATAAATTTGCGACTTCATTATTAGTAGTATAGATATCTCGATTTGAGTAGCTCTTTTTAATAGACTATTTCATCATCACCATTTCATTGCTGAAAAAGAAATGTCCATGAAAAACTAATATACAAGCCTCGACTTTAATTCTAAAGATGCAGATATTAAGTTTATATGAGCATTTTAAGTGTGAGACCATCTTTTAAGAGACAATGACTTGATAAATAGAGAAGCGAAACGGTGTAGTTAATTTGAACTGTGGGAGCACGACCGTACCACTGTAGAACATTAATTTTATATGTGAGTTTTGTAAAAGAGAATTTTTTTAGCCATGGATATTATTGACAATAATAAGAGCGGTTCAAAATTTGTGTTTAGCCCGACAAGAAACTCTGAATATAGAGCCATACTTTCTTTGAGGAGTCGTTTGGAACATTCGCCTTAATCATGAATATTTTATCAGAAACAAAATATCAAACACTAAAATCATTCATAAATCATCCTAGCAAACGCATAATGGTAACCATAAGTAAATGAAAATTGTTTTAAATCTTAGAATCTTCAGGTGTTCAATAGCACATATAACTTAATTATGCAGATATAGAAACCTCATAAATTTACCAGGTATGTTTTGCTAATGTTGTTGAGTGTATTTGAAAATACTGTACTATTTTATTGTATGTTTTAAACAAGGCTCTCATTGCTTTACTTATTTTAAAAGCAGGGTTTTTTTGTTTGATAACTATGATTGGTAACTGTGAGTATATTATGTCATGAAGTAAGCTCACTTCGAATGAACTATACTATTAAAAATATGAATGAATTATAATTTTATTTGACTGATGAAACTTGAAAATGCAGATGTATACGAATATAAGACTTAGTTTATAGTAAGGTGTCCGTGTTGTTTATGAACGGACGCGTAGTTCCTGTCAGTAAGTGAATGCAAAAGCATGCCTGGGGGGAATGACGATTGGGGATTATTCGCGTGGCGTGCTGTTCTTCAAGCTGCATTGCCTAACTGTACATCAAAGTTATACAAAGTACCGCCAGCGAGAAACCTCCCTCCAAGCTCACTAAGTCTCTTCTTTACTGAAAGTTGATTTCACTCACACCAAGGAAGGGTTGTTTAGCCAGCGTCTTTTGTCTAAGGATTTTAAGTGGCACACAAGGCGTGAAAGTGATGTTGGAAAAATACGACAACAGAATGAATCTCTGCATGAATGCATTCCAATTCTGAGAGCGAGTAGTCCACGCTATCTATCTATCTATCTATCTATCTATTCTTATCATTAACGTTATATATTTGTCTCCTATCAATGTCAAAATCCCCTCTCTATCTGCCTGCCCGTCCGTCCACCCGTCTATCTGTTTCTTTCCTTTTCTTTTCTATCCATCCATCCACCCGTCTGTCTGTCTGTTTGTCTATCTATCTATCTTTCTGCCTATTTGTCTGTCGATCTGTACGTGCATCTGTCTTTCGATGGAACTGTCTACTCTCACATCCAAATTCTATCCATCTATTTATCTTACTAGTTACCAATCTACCTATCCATATATACTCGTCTATCTGATTGTTTTTATATTATTCGTACTGGTTGTCGCTTTGTTTGAATGTAGGATCTCAGCGAGTCTAGCTAGTACGTTATACGCAATTCGCTAGCGTTGCTTTCTATAAAAGCAGGAGGATTTTTAAAATAATAATATTGTTAAGCAGAATCAACAAATCAAAATAATTAACCTATCAGAGTGCCTTTATTTTCTTTAATTAAATCAATTACTTAATTAACATAATAAAAATTTAAATAATGCTTATTTCCTTTTAGAATCCTTTAAGAGGTTTCTCTAAGCAATGATCACTTTTATTTGTGTAAAAGATATCGCTTACTCTATTCTTTTTAGTCGTGTTTCACTGTATTCAGATTCTGTATTTCCATATTTATTTTTCTAAAACAGAGATGGTGTAAATTAGTATTACGTTTGATATCTTTAAAATATTATTGGTCACTCCGTAAACCAAAGCAGAAGAAGACAATGTTGTTTTTTCATAATTGGGCGCATAAAGTTAAAATGTTATCTAAAATTATTGTAAGGTCATTCTCTTGACTTTTTTTTATTAAAAAATTCCATACTCACTTTAGAAACAAAAAAATGTTTGCCGATTTAATCTTCCTTAAAAAAGAAAAAATAACCAATAGAATGGAAACAAACAAACTATACATTTTTTAAATGAATTTCTTCACGTATCGAAATGCATCTGCTTACTCTCTGTTAGGAGCAATTTAACGTCAAATCAATAGAGAGATAGATAAAACTGTTTGGCGACAATTAAGCTGTATGCCAATACTGATTAGCAAGATAATATGGCATTTGTGTCATGATGAACGCATTTGTATATTCACTGAATTATTATTACAATATAATCTAGTAAATTACTACTCTCTTTCACTCTCTTTCATTTTTTTCTATCTGTTTGTTTTATTAACGTGTACACATTCCACGCAAACCACACGACCTCATTTACAGACAAGCATTACATATGAATGAACTAAAAGGATGATAGCATTAATAAAAATAGATTCATGATTCAAGCATATGACTAATAAACTGCAGGTCATTCTCTTGCCACTTCTTACTAAATACAAAGGCACATATAGAAATATGTATTAATTGAAGCTTTCTTATTATTTCAGGATATATGAAACAAGTTTAAACTTTTAATATTTTTCCTAAAATCAAATAAACTAGTTTAATTAAAGTTTTGAAATAACTGTCAAATCGAGTTTCAATATTTCACATGATTTTAAGAAGTTTCAGTTTGCTTATTTGTTTCAGTTTCAGTTTGGTTATTACATTGCGTATTTCCTTCTTACTTACGGCTTGAAACACTGAAAACAAGAAAAAGTTATGTAGGCTTCTATGTACACAGAGCACATAGTCCTTTGAGGGAGTGCGGTGAATCGATTGATCGCGAAGTAAGTGCTCTTTGCTCTTCCAAGATGCCACACTCCTTAAAATGTCATGCCTACGTTTGATTAGCTGGACTATACGCACGAGTGAAGGCAAACTAACAATGTTTTCTGGTTACAAATTTAACATAGTGAATAATTAATAGCTGATAAACTGTATAAAGTGGGAGCCTCTGATCAATTTTGGTAGAACAAGTTTGAAACATTTATAGAAGACTTGAAAGGACTCCAGTAACTTTTACAGTCGTCAGAGCCAAACTTGCATATAAAGCAATGTACCGCAGAACCGAATCTTCGCAAGTACGTACACACACACACACACACACACACACACACACACACAATTTCAACACTTCCAGAGTGGTCATCGCTCTATCTGGAAAATTCAGACATATTCACATCCCTCCCTTAAGTTTTGATTCAAGTTGATTGAAGATCAGCACTCAGTCACTGAATACTCGCTAACAATTTCCCACCTGTGTTCAGTGGGTATTCCCAATCCTAAGCTGCATCCAGACAGATTAGCGCGTGCCACGCGTACACAACAATCACTGACAAATATCCGACGAGCAGCTCTCCCCCCCTCCCAACCCTTCGTTATTTCTCCTTTACTACACTTACAGGACGACTTGGAGAAAACCATTTACTTCCCCAAAAGTTTTTATTGTCGTGGAGCGAACAATTATTTTGGACAAAAGATGCACTTGATGCACAGAAATATCTGAAAAATCTAAACACTCTTTGAATCAACATCACAAACCACTGTTCATCCACTAACTAATAAATAAATCGATAATTAATAAACAACGAATTATATTTAGAATTCGAAATTGACTCAATATGCATGGACATTCACATCGCCAAGTGTTGGATTTCGAGAGCCAGGGTGATAATGAAAATTTCGTTTCTAAATTGATACCTTATAGTCCAGTAGCATGAAGTTGGGGCATGTTGTGCACGGCTCCTTACACATAGTCTTTTGTATTAGGGGAACAACTTGAGCTCGATGATGTGTATATAGTTGGAAGTTAAAGTTCACCCTCAAGTTGCTTTCACCAAAAGCGAAAATCTATGAGTGATTTGCGAGGTATTTGTTTCGATATTCATCCATTAAAACCAATCACACCCATACTCTGACTTTGAGCTAACAAATGAAAAGGTTAATTTAAACTAGGCTCTTTCCGGTCACTTGGATTATTGTAATACATTTAATAAGACCGAAACTAAAAACGTGTTTTTGTTATGATAGATGTGTGGTAAGAAACATAAAATTACGTAATTAAAGAATGATTTATATAGGTATTTTCTTCATTAGAATTTATTTTTAATTTAATGTCTCTTTCTAATGTAAGCTGATTTTACAGAGAAGCGAATTGGTACATCACACGTCTCCATCAATCTTGCGATTGATACGCATAAGCAGAGTGGATATTTTATTGCACTCAGAAAGCAGCAAAAAGTAATAGAGAAAGACTGAGAAATTGCATATGAAAAGACAAATAGTTAAACATCGGGCATACCAATATACTGTCAAATATAAAAACAGACAGATGGATGGATGGATTGTTGGAGAGAGGGATGGATGGATGGATGGTTGGAGAGAAGGATGGATGCATGGATAGATAGATAGATAGATAGATAGATAGATAGATAGATAGATAGATAGATAGATAGATAGATAGATAGATAGATAGATAGATAGATAGATAGATAGATAGATAGATAGATAGATAGATAGATAGATAGATAGATAGATAGATAGATAGATAGTCCTTTCCACCTGCGATCAAGAGATCATGTTTGCCTGAGGAGAGGTTCTCCCAGTGAGCAAAGTGTATGACGGATGAACTAAGTACAAAAATAACTAAACCACGATTGGGATGGTTTCGTGGATGAGCGGGGAAAAAATTCACGGGAAATAAAGTCACAAGAAAAAAGCCACGCATAGGAAAGAAAGTCACAATATATGTTAAGTGGAAGTAAGTGACGGCTCATTTGGATCGTGGTTCGATTCCCGATCAGGGTTAAGTGTATTTTTTTTTTTTAGAAACTTCAGTCTGACGAGCATTGTTCGACAACTCTTTTCTTGTTTAATACATACGGCTGGAATCTGTAGAATAAAATGTTCTTTAAAATATCACCTAAAAACACTACCAACAGATGTTTAGTGTGATATGACTGCTTAAAACAGGATTTCATTGATAACTTTTTATTTAGTTTCATTTTATGTCAATACGTCAGATTCTTTTCACTTCTGGAAATTTTTTCCCGATCGAAAGAAAAAAATGAGCCGTGTTAACCGTAATATTGATAGTGTTCTAATGTTCTTGTACTAGTGGGCGATAATAAAGTTGAAATATATAGTACTAATTGATCAAAACGGTCGTCATTTCTGTAAGTTATAATAACTATAAATTTGAACAGTGGCATACAACAGTTGTCCCCAACCTTTTCATCGCCGCAGACCGGTCAACGCTTGATAATTTTATCGCGGCCCGATGATGTGGGGGGGACGTTGATTGTTTATATTTTAGAGTGTTTTGATTTAATAATCTAAATTTAATTGTATTTAAACGTGCCTTCAAATTAAAATACAGTTTCACCAAAAAATGAATATAAAGTGATTTAACATTTTAACTCACTAGAACGCTAAATCAGCGAGAATCCTGAGCTTGTTTCTTTGCAACGAGAAGGTTCCATCTGGGGGTAATAGGAGACAATTACACCCGAAGTGAGTTGCTTATGTCCATCCGTTGTTTTGTTTTGGTTGCTGTCACTGCAGAAAACCCCGCTTCACACAAATAGGATTCGGAAATGGCAATACATATTTAAGTGCTGTGGTGGCCATTGTTGTATTGGCAGGTGTGTGTGTGTGTGTGTGTGTGGGGTTTACAGAGCCCAGGATAATACTACATCGTCTGTACTTAGTGTGTATGTGCGCCCAGGATGTTCACTCCCCACCCTGTAATGTTCACCAGTGGTGTTGTTGTTGTCGTTGGAGCTAAGGAGTAACATTACAGGTGACTGTGGCCATCCGAACGAGCCGAAGCGGGATGTGTGCCATTTTAAGTAGTTTGAACCTAATTATTTCCGACATGGATTATTCTAAAATTACTCAATAATTAGAGGTCATAGGACCCATTGTTGTGCATTATGTACCTGGATTCAATGCATGTAGAGTAAAGCGTTCGTCAGATAAAAAGACGAACGCTTCGAAAAATCAAGAAAACTCCATTTTTGCAGGAGGGTTGCAGAAACGTGTTTTTCTCTAGAGGTTTTTGGAATATCTAACTTTTTATTTTATATTCGGAGTCACAAATGATTTAGCTTCATGCCTACCAATTTTAGTCCTTTTCTGACAATTAGTTTTGTAGAAATTCAGCTTTTGTCAAAATGTCAAGACTTCTGTCAATATAGTGCTTTGCATTATTAGTACGTAAAGTCGATTTTTCGAGACAAAGGAATTTTGGCGCCAAATCGCGTTTTCTACTAAAGTCGCTGAAATTTTGATAGATTTTGCAGGATGATACAGGAAGACACGTGGCTTATTTTGAAACGAAAATATTTCATATTTCTCGAATTATGAATTTTTTTGTGAAAATTTTATTTTTCTAATTATGCGCATATCTCTTAAAGTACGAGGAATTTAATAAAACTAACTTCAGATTCGGGTTCAGCACACGCGGAAACAGTTTATTTGTTCAAAGAGGTATTTGTAATATTGCGCCAATTTGTCAGAATTGACGTTTGGATATTTTCGCACTTTTGACCGATTTGCGAAGTTATGTCATCATGATTACTGTATTGTTGCACGCGCAGTCTTAGACATACAATCATACACTTAACTTCTGGATGTAGCCCATAGATTCCTCTTTCGAAATCATCCCTGAGAACGGAGCTGAGGAGTAGAATTACAGGTGACTGTGGCCATCCGAACGAGCCGAAGCGGGAAATATGCCATTTTAAGTAGTTTGAACCTAATTATTTCCGACATGGATTACTCTAAAATTACTCAATAATTAGAGGTCATAGGACCCATTGTTGTGCATTATGTACCTGGATTCAATGCATGTAGAGTAAAGCGTTCGTCAGATAAAAGACGAACGCTTCGAAAAATCAAGAAAATTCCATTTTTGCAGGAGGGTTGCAGAAACGTGTTTTTCTCTAGAGGTTTTTGGAATATCTGACTTTTTATTTTATATTCGGAGTCACAAATGATTTAGCTTCATGCCTACCAATTTTAGTCCTTTTCTGACAATTAGTTTTGTAGAAATTCAGCTTTTGTCAAAATGTCAAGACTTCTGTCAATATAGTGCTTTGCATTATTAGTACGTAAAGTCGATTTTTCGAGACAAAGGAATTTTGGCGCCAAATCGCGTTTTCTACTAAAGTCGCTGAAATTTTGATAGATTTTGCAGGATGATACAGGAAGACACGTGGCTTATTTTGAAACGAAAATATTTCATATTTCTCGAATTATGAATTTTTTTGTGAAAATTTTATTTTTCTAATTATGCGCATATCTCTTAAAGTACGAGGAATTTAATAAAACTAACTTCAGATTCGGGTTCAGCACACGCGGAAACAGTTTATTTGTTCAAAGAGGTATTTGTAATATTGCGCCAATTTGTCAGAATTGACGTTTGGATATTTTCGCACTTTTGACCGATTTGCGAAGTTATGTCATCATGATTACTGTATTGTTGCACGCGCAGTCTTAGACATACAATCATACACTTAACTTCTGGATGTAGCCCATAGATTCCTCTTTCGAAATCATCCCTGAGAACGGAGCTGAGGAGTAGAATTACAGGTGACTGTGGCCATCCGAACGAGCCGAAGCGGGAAATATGCCATTTTAAGTAGTTTGAACCTAATTATTTCCGACATGGATTACTCTAAAATTACTCAATAATTAGAGGTCATAGGACCCATTGTTGTGCATTATGTACCTGGATTCAATGCATGTAGAGTAAAGCGTTCGTCAGATAAAAGACGAACGCTTCGAAAAATCAAGAAAATTCCATTTTTGCAGGAGGGTTGCAGAAACGTGTTTTTCTCTAGAGGTTTTTGGAATATCTGACTTTTTATTTTATATTCGGAGTCACAAATGATTTAGCTTCATGCCTACCAATTTTAGTCCTTTTCTGACAATTAGTTTTGTAGAAATTCAGCTTTTGTCAAAATGTCAAGACTTCTGTCAATATAGTGCTTTGCATTATTAGTACGTAAAGTCGATTTTTCGAGACAAAGGAATTTTGGCGCCAAATCGCGTTTTCTACTAAAGTCGCTGAAATTTTGATAGATTTTGCAGGATGATACAGGAAGACACGTGGCTTATTTTGAAACGAAAATATTTCATATTTCTCGAATTATGAATTTTTTTGTGAAAATTTTATTTTTCTAATTATGCGCATATCTCTTAAAGTACGAGGAATTTAATAAAACTAACTTCAGATTCGGGTTCAGCACACGTGGAAACAGTTTATTTGTTCAAAGGGCTATTTGTAATATTGCGCCAATTTGTCAGAATTGACGTTTGGATATTTTCGCACTTTTGACCGATTTGCGAAGTTAGGTCATCATGATTATTGTATTGTTGCACGCGCAGTTTTAGACATACAATCATACACTTAACTTCTGGACGTAGCCCATAGATTCCTCTTTCGAAATCATCCCTGAGAACGGAGCTGAGGAGTAACATTACAGGTGACTGTGGCCATCCGAACGAGCCGAAGCGGGAAATATGCCATTTTAAGTAGTTTGAACCTAATTATTTCCGACATGGATTACTCTAAAATTACTCAATAATTAGAGGTCATAGGACCCATTGTTGTGCATTATGTACCTGGATTCAATGCATGTAGAGTAAAGCGTTCGTCAGATAAAAGACGAACGCTTCGAAAAATCAAGAAAATTCCATTTTTGCAGGAGGGTTGCAGAAACGTGTTTTTCTCTAGAGGTTTTTGGAATATCTGACTTTTTATTTTATATTCGGAGTCACAAATGATTTAGCTTCATGCCTACCAATTTTAGTCCTTTTCTGACAATTAGTTTTGTAGAAATTCAGCTTTTGTCAAAATGTCAAGACTTCTGTCAATATAGTGCTTTGCATTATTAGTACGTAAAGTCGATTTTTCGAAACAAAGGAATTTTGGCGCCAAATCGCGTTTTCTACTAAAGTCGCTGAAATTTTGATAGATTTTGCAGGATGATACAGGAAGACACGTGGCTTATTTTGAAACGAAAATATTTCATATTTCTCGAATTATGAATTTTTTTGTGAAAATTTTATTTTTCTAATTATGCGCATATCTCTTAAAGTACGAGGAATTTAATAAAACTAACTTCAGATTCGGGTTCAGCACACGTGGAAACAGTTTATTTGTTCAAAGGGCTATTTGTAATATTGCGCCAATTTGTCAGAATTGACGTTTGGATATTTTCGCACTTTTGACCGATTTGCGAAGTTAGGTCATCATGATTATTGTATTGTTGCACGCGCAGTTTTAGACATACAATCATACACTTAACTTCTGGACGTAGCCCATAGATTCCTCTTTCGAAATCATCCCTGAGAACGGAGCTGAGGAGTAACATTACAGGTGACTGTGGCCATCCGAACGAGCCGAAGCGGGAAATATGCCATTTTAAGTAGTTTGAACCTAATTATTTCCGACATGGATTACTCTAAAATTACTCAATAATTAGAGGTCATAGGACCCATTGTTGTGCATTATGTACCTGGATTCAATGCATGTAGAGTAAAGCGTTCGTCAGATAAAAGACGAACGCTTCGAAAAATCAAGAAAATTCCATTTTTGCAGGAGGGTTGCAGGAACGTGTTTTTCTCTAGAGGTTTTTGGAATATCTGACTTTTTATTTTACATTCCGAGTCACAAAGGATTTAGCTTCATGCCTACCAATTTTAGTCCTTTTCTGACAATTTGTTTTGTAGAAATTCAGCTTTTGGGGTCAAAATGTCAACACTTCAACACAATAGTCTAGTGCCTTGCATTAATGTGTTAGTGGATTTTTCGAGACAAAGAAATTTTGGCGCCAAATCGCGTTTTCTACTAAAGTCGCTGAAATTTTGATAGATTTTGCAGGATGATACAGGAAGACACGTGGCTTATTTTGAAACGATAATATTTCATATTTCCCGAATTATGAATTTTTTTGTGAAAAATTTATTTTTCTAATTATGCGCATATCTCCTAAAGTACGAGGCATTTATTAAAACTGACTTCGAATTCGTGTTCACCGCACTAGAAATCACTTTATTGTCTCAAAGGACCATTCACAATTTTGCACGAATTGGTCACAATGGAAGTTTGAAGTTTTTGCATTTTGTGCGGACTGCAATAATGGGTCACCTCTCTTAACTCATCCGTGTACTCAAACTGTTGCGCATAGGAGCGTACAGTTAACACTCAGAAATAGCTATTGGATGACTCTTTCGAATGCATTACAGATATAGGAACCGACGCGTACAGTTGCAGATGACTTTGGCCTTCCCAAACTTCGAAAGTAGTTCGTCTTCGATTTTTAGCAGTTTCAACATGATTATTTCCGAAAGCAATTTAATCACAAGATTAAAAAAAATAGAGCCTGTAGAACAAGTAGGTATGCACGAGGTGCTAGAAATTCGTATACCTCAGAGAAAGCGTTCACGAGATATAAATTCAAACGCGTCAAAAAATATGAATTCTATTTTATGGTGGGTGGGGGTACAAGGATGTCGATCCGTCCAGAAGTTCTAAAGATATGTGAATTTCGACATTTCCTTATGACTCAGAAATTATTTCTCCTGCGAGCCACCACGGATGGCCTTTTTCTGATTTGTAGTTATTTAAATATCAATTAAAAAGTTGCAAATATCGATCCAAAATACAATTTCTTTCATTGTCATGTGTATATTTGACCCTGCTGGGTTTAATTTTGAAGGGGAAATATTCGATACGTCTCTAGTTATTAATTTAGGGGCAAAACGTATTTATTCAATGAACATGCAAGTATTTCCTAAACTACGAGATATTTCTTAAAACTAACTTCAAATTCGGGTTCAGCACACTAGAAAACAGTTTATTTGTTCAAAGAGGCATTTGTAATATTGCCCCAATTTGTCAGAATTGACTTTGGGATATTTTCAAACTTTTGGCAGGTTTACGAAATTAGGTCGTCATGAAATCGCCCCTGCCTAGTTAAGTCCTAGGTGTTAATAGGTATTTGATTTTTCACTCTTTACTAACGGAAGGGGTTTGTTCCAGTCGGCGATTCGGATGCCCACGCCTCCTTTTACAGTATTTCCGCCCAGACCGGAAGAAGTTAGAGCACCAAAAAGATTAGAAAAGGTGTTAAAAAGGATGTAAATGAACGAATCCGCTCAATTGAGGCTTGAGTTAATAAATACTCGATCAAGCCTTGCTACAAACACTTGCGACAGAATATTCTCGGAGTACAGGTACCACTCAAGCGATAATGGAGAAGAGAGATCCAGACCGATATGTTCATAATTATGTAAGTATACTTATATACTTTATTAGTTTATATCCATAATTAATAAAATTCACCGATGCCATTTGTACTGCACTTTAACTTCTGTATAGTTCCCGTAAAACTTCGGCCACTCTGAACTATGAAGGCATTAAAAGTGATTGAAATTTAAAAGTCACAGATGTAAATTAGGAAGCACGCGGTTGTTGATTAATTTTAATTATCTGAATGGAATAACATTATCGAAACTGTATATCGCGCGTAATGTAGGCTAATTTAGTGGATTGTTATTGTAACAGAAATTAGAAGGATTAGCCAGTGAGTGATACAAACGTCTTTCTAATTGGGACGCATAGACAGTCTAGACTCTATATGTATTAATTCATTTGAAATGTATGTATCTGTGTCATATTAACAAATTTAAATTTTCTTATGCTGGCTGCATTTGTTTGTTTGCTTTCATGCAGATGATAGGAGTACTTTAATTGTCTCAAAACTAAAAAAACAATAACATCTCTCATTTATTTGTTGTAGAAAAAGGCTTGGTAAAAGACTACTAAGTACTAGTACTAGTAGTAGCAATTTTATCAAAGGATAGGCATTTGAATGTAAGACTGCTAGTAGTATTAATTATGTCAGGTACATAATTACACCTGAATACACCTGCTGTGTGTGACACTATATAATCTAGCTCTTAGATCTTATTTATCTTATAGATAAATGATGTTCATTGCATGATCTACTCCAGTTTATCAATATATTCTCACAATGACATAATCATTTTTTAAACTCTTATTTAGTATATAACTTGCACATTCTGTTGCCTCATTTTTTTTGTTTGGATAATGTGTTGTCATACTAGAGGACAATTGACATATTCTGTTCATATTAACAATGAAAGCAAGTCTCCTGTCTGATTATAATTATATATGCTCATATTATAAATGCAAGAAATGTCCATAACGGAGGAATTTGGAATATGTTTGATCTTCATAGTTCATTTCAAAGTAAAATTACTTTAAATACTGGGCAATATCTGGTGATTGTTAGAAGTACTTTTACAGTTTTAGAGCCCATATAAATGATATATCTTTTAAACTTAAAATTTTAGTATGAAAGACAAAGATATGCTATAAAACCCGCATTGCAGTAGCAGCAATCATTCTCTGCTAGGCACAAGGCATCTCTCTGCAGCACAGAATCATTGTTCATGAAATTCACATACAAATTGTTTGTTAATGTTATCTATTTTTTCATCAAAGAAAAAGTATTGCTAAACAGGAATTAATTTCTTGAATTGAATGACAGACTGAATTGCTATATTGCTATACAAACATCTTGCCATTGGATCATTTTATGTTTTAAATTATAGTTATACTAAAGCTGGGGGGAGGGGGAGTTTGATATATTTATAAACATGTCAGTTGATCATGTCATAATACCAGAATTTTGAAAAAAACAATTCATCAACCAAAGATTGGCACATACATTTTTTTTTTTTAAATCTTGGATGCATTTGCTTTTAGGAATAGCTATGTATTATTATAGGGATGAGGATAAACTGACTTACTGCATACTATTTATCAGAAAGTTTAGAAAATATTGTTCTTTTTACATATTTGTTAACAAATCTTGCTTTTTTCATTGGGCATAGAAATGTAAACTTGTATTTATGTATTGTTTTGCACACACACATTCACACTCACACAGATATATATACACATTTATTTCTTAGTACTAATACTAGTACATTTATGTGTTTTGTTTTTTAATTTTTTAGCAAGAAAGTGACTGTGAGGATACATTTGAGACAGATACAGGAACTGATATTGAATACTTTCCTGAAATAAGCTCACAAGAAGGTTCTTCTGGCAGTGGTGAAGACAGTAAATTTGATTCCTTGAGCATTCTTGATAATAATATGGTGGTAGATAGTGACTCTTCATCATCAACTGTCTTTCCAAAGCTGATGTTAGATTCATCTCTAATTTTGAATATTTCAAATGCTAGTACCACCACATCATCTTTAAATTTAACTCCTATTCCTAACAAAACCAGAGATTTTGATAAGCAAGAGAGTATTGTTGTACAAGATTCAGGAGTGCACAAAACGTTTTATTGTTTATTTTGTAAAATACCTCAGAAGAAGCTTCCTAGACACCTTACAACAAGGCACAGCACAGAAAAGGAAGTTATTGAGTACATGGAAGAGAAAGACCATCTTATAAAGAGTAATATTTTGACAAAAATCAGGAATCTAGGAAACCATATGCACAACATTCAAGTCCTTCAGAAAAATGAAGGTAATTTAATTGTTGTTCACCGACCTAGAAAAAAAGATAAAACATCTTACAAGAGGTATGTGCCATGTTCTTTTTGTTATGGCTATTTCTTAAAAACAGATTTATGGAAACATAAATGTACATTACAAGATAAATCTTTATTGCACATCAAAGGACGAAAAAAGGTAGCCCATGGTATGCTTTTACTGCCTAATTCTGACATTTCTGTAAGCGATGAAATGCACATGTTTTTTCATACTTTCCGCACTGATGCAGTGGTCCTTGTTGCAAGGAATGATTCCTTAATTGTTCAACTTTTGCAGAAAGAATTTAGAAAGAATGGACATGACAGTGAACAACACAATTACATAAGAACCAAACTGAGAGAGACTACTAGATTACTGATTAAGATGCGTGAGATTAGCAACAGACCCTCTGCCAGACTTGAAGATTTTCTTACACCATCAATGTATGAAACTGTCACTGAGGGAGTAAAGTCACTTTGTGGTTTTAAACCAGTCACACAGGAATTTGGAATACCGTCTCTTGCTCTTAAGTTAGGACACAATTTAAAAAAATGTGCATTGCTCTTAAAAGCCAGCAGAATTCAGAATAATTGTATTGAAGATGAAAAAGAGACCCAACGGTTCATTGACTTGATGAATATCAAATGGACTGAAGAAGTATCTCACCATGCTTTGAGAACAATTCATAAAGTCAAACGGAACAAACCCAAACTTCTTCCCCTCACAGAAGATGTAGTCAAGATGTCTACCTATATCCAGGAAACAGCTTCCAACTGTATAAAAGTCCTTAGGACAGAATCAGCAGATGAAAATGAGAAAAGGTCAGCATGGGATGAATTAAATCAATGTTTGTTGGTACAGACTATAATGTTTAATCGCAGAAGACAGGGAGAAGTATCAAAAATGACAATCGCAGACTTTCAGTCTAGAAACAGTGTGCACGATAATGATGTACTACAGTCACTCTCTGTATTTGAACAAAAGTTGTGTACAACACTAACTCGAATTGAAATTTGTGGGAAAAGAGGTCGTACTGTACCTGTTCTGCTGACAAAAGAAATGAATGAATCTCTTGAAACGTTAATAAGTCATAGACAGAATATGAATGTTTCCCATGACAACAATTTTCTATTCCCAGTAACAAACAACATTTCAGTGAGACATTTAAGAGGTGATAAATGCCTGCGTTTATTTGCAAATAAAAGCAATGTGAAAAATCCTGACCAGATGAAGTCAACTGCATTACGAAAGCATATTGCTACAATTTCACAAGTAATAAACCTAAAAGACAACGAGTTGGATGTTTTGGCAGATTTTATGGGGCATGATATCCGGGTTCATAGGAATTTTTACAGACTTCCAGAAGCTACCTTCCAGGCAGCCAAAATAGCAAAACTGCTAATGGGAATGGAAACTGGGACACTAACTGCAGCTCAGGGATTGACTCTAGATACCATCACTGTCAATGCAGATGAAGGTACTGAAATTTCTTTTCTTCCATATTTTTAATATGTAAACAGTTTTATTTAGTACAAATAAAGTTTGCCTTGTACTTATTATAGTATCAAAAGAGATTTCTCACACTTTAAATGTAAGAAATAACATTTTTTTAAAAAAGAAATAGAATAACTATTTAATGTTATTAGTAATGAGCAACCATTTTCAGTCTTGCACATTGAATATAACTTGATCCTCAAGTGAGAAATATTAGTTATCTTGACTAATATAAAATTATAGGGCAAAACTGTACATATACTGAATGCACACATTATATCCTGAAAAAGTTTGTGAAAAATGTCATATTTAAATTTTGCATGTTTTTGTACTCAAAATAATTCACTACCAGTGTTTTTAACTTGCCAATTCAGATCCAATTGCATATTACTTTCAGTTCTAGAAGAAGTCAGCGAAGATGATAGTGTAGACACTTCTGAGGATGAATCTGAAGAAGGAACCAGTGAGTAACATTTCATGTTTTAAAAGACTTTCACTCTTTTAACAAAAAAATTGTAAAGTAATGCCAATTTATTAATCAGAGTGTCTTAGTTTACATGGAGACTACTTTGTGTTGTTGTAATATAGTATACCATAATAGTAATTAGGGGGGTGGTGTTGCTTTGGGTACTTACTGATTAATAACTCTTAGTATTATAATATTTTGAAATAAAGCTCAAATAAACTTTAAAACACATTTTGCAATCATGCATTGTCAGATTTATAAAATATGCATCAGACTATTGGTTAAGTTTTAATGGGAGTAATTCTCTTTGGGTTTTTTGCTATTGAATGAAAATCTACAAAAGCAGAATATCAGTATATTAAAATTCAGTATGACTATTGTATTTTGTTGACAGTAAGATCAGATCCCAGTAGTGTGAGCCAGTCTGTTCAAGTTCATTTGAGTGGCGTTGCCACAAAAGCTCAGCCATTGGGTAAGCCACACTAATTTTTGTTTACCACAAAATTAAATATTGTTCAATTTAAACTTTGTTTTAAGTGCTGAACATACACAAATACATGGTTTTAAAAGTGAATGTTTTATGTATGGCATCACTCACTTCAGTTCCTTTTCATTCTGTGATGGATTGATATTTTGGAATTTAGATAGTTACTATTTATTTATTAAGTGTGAGGATTAAAGACAGTAAATAAGAATCTAGGTTAATTGAGAACATAAGCAAAATCAGTATTACTACTTATGTATGTGCTTTTATTTAGTTTTAAATAAGTACAGGCAGAAATGAAAATAAAGCATGAATAAGGGTAATTTGACAACTTTCCATTCATTAAACTGTACATGGTGATAAAGATTTATAAAGACATATTCTGAATTACGCTTTCACTATTAAGTATTAAGGTCTGGATTAAAGTATCAAGATTGATTGTCCAATCTTCAATTTTGTAGTTACTTTGTGACAACCCTACTCTGTTTCTAATGAGTTTAAAACTCTGGATTAAAGTATCAAGATCGATTGTCCAATCCTCAATTTTGTAGTTACTTTGAAACAACTCTCCTCGGTTTCTAATCAGATTTTACTGATGCTATGTTTTCAACAAAATGTTGACAATCAAGCTGAAGTCTCCTGCAACTTATTTTCATTAAAAAAAGTAAAAAAATGTGTGCACACATTAATTTAGCAATAAAATTTAATCCAGCAATTATATTTTCAGGGTCTTGGCTTTACAAATATTACATTTAATATATATTATGAAAAATAATATTAGTATTTATTTAATAATTTACTTGCACATGTATTAATTATTTTTACAACTTTTCTCTGAAATATAAAAAAACTGACTGCTGATAGTAAATTAATAGCTAAATACATATAGTACTGTTATCTAAAAGTGTTTTTAAATGTACATTTTGGTTTCCAGATGAAGTACTTTTTAATCATTATAATTCTTTCCTTTATTGTAGTTCGTAAGTTCTTCTCCCCATTCAGAATTATGTTTCTATTTTTTTACTAATTTAGTTGCATAATGTTTTAATTTTATTAAAATAAAATTACTGTTTCTCTATAATCTCAGAAACTGCATAGAAGCTTCGCACTAAAAGTGTTGTAACAAAATTATATTTTACCATGATTCTATAAAGTAAATGATTGGCTAATGGTTTGAGACCACCCTCAAACCAATCTCTTTATTTGTTTAGAAATTGTATTTGAAGGCTTTACCAGACAGGGCAAACAGGTTTCAATGCACTACTAGTTTGTTGTTGGGGGCGGGGGTTGAATGGGGAAAGTATTCAAGGGTTTGCAGGACTAACTTAACAGCAATCTTAAAATGATTGGATTGTATACATATTCCTTTCTTTTAATATCTGAACCCTGTCTCTAAGTGTAAGACATATAGTTTCACAGATATGTCTACATGTATTTACAATTTCATCTTTAAGATTTTCTTTGTCTTCAGTCTGAATATGTTAAATTTGCTTGTTTGATGATTTTTTTAAACCTATCATATCATTAGCTTGTAGACAGGTGTCTGGAAAAAAATTGGGATTGAAAGAATGTATTTTAAGCCACTTCTTTGAATATTATATCTTGAAAATGTTCTTTTGCTACTCATTCAAAATTAAAATGTCACTTTTTATTTACTGTTTTACTATTTATAAATTGGGTGACACTGTAATTATAAAACATCTGAAGAAGCATATGAGTGAAGTATTTGAGTATCCCATCCAAAATTGCCTTAGTCTTAAAGAATGATTTTTCTCAGTGCTCACTCAAAGTTTAAAGCTTGAGATTACATATATTTATTATAGTTTTTAGTGTAAAAATAATCTCTCAAATTTTATAAATAAAGAATTATTATTGATTTGTTCAAGTAAGACATATTCATGAATTTATTTGTGGACTGTCTCTCTAAATTATTTTTAAGACTTGCAGAGTCAAACAATTATGTAATTTTGAATTTCAGGATTATCCAAATCAAAAGTCATTGTTAAGAGATCTTGGAAAGAAGAAGAGAAAGTGGCAGTGATGAAACATTTCAGTAAGCATATTGCTCTGAAAAAACTGCCTGGGAAGAAGGAAATTGACAAGTGCAAAGCTGATGAACATGCCTTAAATACAAGAACTTGGAAACAAATCAAGGACTTTATTAGAAACACTATAACATCTAAGAAGACACAAACACTTTTTTAAAGTCAAATTAATACAATAATATGAACAGATACTTGAAAACTAAGTGTGTGTAACATGACAACAGATTTATTTATTTTAAAATGTAATTAAATAGCTAAGTTTTTATTGCATTCATTTAGTTTGAATTTCTGCCAAGTACATTTCTATCATCTATGGTACTTAATGATGGTGTTGTGTCAAAACTAGTGTGACTCTTAACTTAGAGATTTTGTAAACTATACTCAAATTCACAGGAAAATCTATTGAAATATGAAATATGATAAAGGTAACTACAATAAAGATAATAGAAAGAGAGAAAATTGGCAAAATGAGGTTTTATTTATACAAATAAATAGTACAAGACTTAGGCAGACCACACATATCTGCCTAATGCTGTTGGTCGACTTAAGGGCTGGATTTTAAGCATGTTTAGTCTCCTTAAGTCTGGAGGTAGGGTTATATAATATATTAAATATGAAATATGTCATAGGTAACTACAATAAAGATAATAGAAAGAGAGAAAATTGGCAAAATGAGGTTTTATTTATACAAATAAATAGTACAAGACTTAGGCAGACCACACATGTCTGCCTAATACTGTTGGTCGACTTAAGGCTGGATTTTAAGCATGTTTGGTCTCCTTAAGTCTGGAGGTAGGGTTATATATATTAAATAACTATCTTAAAGATTATCTTTGATTCTGTACATTAGTAAATGTTAAAAAGTAATAGATTGTAATAAATGGTAGGACTATCATATCCATGTTCATTTCAACATAATTTCTGGCACTATATGAAAAAGTATTTTAAAAATTTTGTTGTTGCATACTTTTAGTTCTTTAAACAGCAAGAAATAAATGCAAATTTTTAATGGAATTAAATGTGTTCATTTTTTAATGTTTGATATACTGTTGGAGAGATTAGTTTCAACATATAGGACAATGTAAGGATTTTACATTTCATTTCTTTCTTTCAAATTATGTTAAGTTGAACTGTTTCATATTAGTTTTATTACTATTACTTATTATGTAGTGTAAATCTTTGAATTGGGAAAAACAAAAAAAAAGTAGTTGATTTTAGTGCATTTTCTGTTTGCATTTCAAGAAAATTAAAGTATTAATATAGGTTAATAAATGTTTTTCATATCAGAGATTTATGTTAGTTTTTCTTTTCTATCAAGTGCATGCAATAAAACTGTGTGTGGCTATATATTTCATTGTTTACCCTATGTCTTAGTAACTAGAAACACAAAATACGTGTATTGTATTTTATGTCACAGTGATTACTTACAACTATTCAATAAGGAGAGAATTTGGAATTTATCATCTCTGAGAATATTTGACTAATAATACACTGCTGACTTCAATTCATTATCATCTACTATAGCTATGTATGAGCAGTGACAGATTATATTTTTTATTACCATTTAAATGAATAATAATTCTGTTATCTTTTAAAACTTACAAATCACTTATTCATATTAACATTACATGTTAAATGCTTTGCTTACATCTAAATAATACTTACAGAGTCATTTGAAATGAATGTCCTCATTAGTTAGTATTACTTTAAATATGTGGTCTTCAGTTCTCCATACACACTGTCTGCAGAAATGTATACACATGTGGTCTCCACTTTGTATGTGTAATGTTAAGTTTTAATTTATTATTATATTTCATTTTTAAACACATAATTTAGCTCTCAGTATTATTCTAACCCTAAATATAGTTTTGATTTTTATTTAACTACAATATTATAGAAGTCTTCAAAAGTATGGTCTAGAGTTAAAGTCTTCAGAAGTGAGTCGGGCCAAGTATGTGTGTGTGTGTGTGTGTGACTTGTATATCGGAACATATTATAATTCACGCATTTAATTATATGATTTTTTCATACTTAGTTATATTGTTATGCTTGAAGTCCATAAACAAGTAAATTATAGATAGAATAACAGTGAATGGAAATAAGTGATTGTGCAGAAACTAACCTCTCGCCCAAGAAGATCGTGGTGTGATTCTCTCTCTGAATTAAAGATGTTTTGTTTGTGTGTGTGTGTGTGTGTGTGTGTGTGTGTGTGTGTGTGTGTGTGTGAGAGAGAGAGAGAGAGAGAGAGAGAGAGAGAGAGAGAGAGAGAGAGAGAGAGAGAGACTGTGTGTATGTGTGTGTGTGATTGTAATTTAAAAGAATCTGCCTCTAATCTCTCCGACACAACTCACATAGTAAATAAGATTTAAACTATAGCTCTATGTGTAACCCAATACTACAAGTGTAATTCCAAGAACGCCAAAGAACTACGCTAAAACAAAATAAGACACCAATGCAATCATATGGTTATAGCATTCAATGGAATATAAACATGTTAGATAGTTGTATGGTAGGTGAGTTTTATTAATATTGCATGTCACCGTTCAAATTTATAGTTACTATATCTTACAGATATGCCGACCGTTTTGATCAATTAGTACTATATATTTCAACTTTATAATCGCCCACTAGTACAAGAACAATAGAACACTATCAATAATACGGCTAACACAGTTCAATTTTCTTTTATCTCGATCGAGAAATAATTTCCAGAAGTGAAAAGAATCTGACGTATTTACATAAAATGAAACTAAATAAAAATGTATCAATGAAATCATGTTTCAAGCAGTCATATCACACTAAACATCTGTTGGTAATGTTTGTTAGGTGATATTTTAAAGAACATTTTATTCACAGTTACCAGCCGTATGTATTAAACAAGTAAAGAGTTGTCGAACAATGCACGTCAGATTGAAGTTTCTAAAAAAAAAAAAGGAATACATTGGTTTTGCGAGCTGCATGCTTGGTATACATAAATTCATCGAAGCACAATTATGAACCGCTCTTATTACTGTCAGTAATATCCACTGCTAAAGTTTAAGTCATATTTACTATGTAAGTTGTGTCGGAGAGATAAGAGGCACATTCTTTTAATTTACAGTCACACACATACACACACACACACTCGCGCGCGCGAGCACACTCAAACATACGTACACAAACAAAAACAAAATAAAACATATTTTACTCTGAGCGAGAATCACAACCACGATCCTCTTGGGCGATATGTTAATCTGCGCAATCGCTAACTGTCATTTATTGTTATTCAGTCAATAATATACGTGTTTATGGACTATAGGCATAAAACATGACTATGTATGAATAAATCATTTTATTAAAATTGTGAATTATAATATGGATTATAATATGTATACGACGGACAAATCACACACACATACACACACACACACACACACACACACACACACACACACACATTTAATCCCGAGGGAGAATCGAACCGCGATCCAACAGAGCCGCCGCTTACTTCCTTTTACTGTTATTCAGTAAATAATGAACATATATATGGACTTACAAATAAAATTAATACAAACAGAACTAAATGTATGATTTAGAATGCATTTATACGGTATATAAAATACACGCACGTGCACACCAAAGACAATAGCGGACATACACGCATACATTATAATTATTAACGTTTTTTCACCCCGAACTGTATTTGAACCACGCACATCTTCAGCGAGCTGTTAACCTCCGTGACATTTCGTCCTTCACTTACAGTTAATAAACAGTATAACACAATCACACTGACTTACGACTTTATATTAAACATATATTGTGACTTTACTTCCGGTGACATTTTTCATTGTGACTTTATTTCCTAAGACTTCATTCTGTGAAAACGTGAATATGTTTCAAATGGGCAAGTTATGGTGTGTGTGTGTGTGTGTGTGTGTGTAAGAGAGAGAGAGAGAGAGAGAACAAAAAGACAGAGACAGAAAAGAAATTAACAAGAGAAGAGAGAATCTAATCTCTTTGATTATCTAAGTTTCTGTGTCAACAATCACCTAAGGTAGCAAGTCTAGCTGGCGGTACTTTGTATAACTTTGATGTAGAGTTAGGCACACTCAGGCCTACGCTCGCGAAAGTGGCGGAAGCCGGAAGCGCCCCCCCCCCCCCTACACTCAATCAATCAATCAATCAGTCCTACTCTCTGCTTTGTCCGAGTACCTTCTGTTCACGCTTCACAGCGTCTTGAACAGCACGCCAACGCGAAAGACCAATAATCTTAATCCCTAATCCCTAAAGGCATGCTTTACAGTTCACATCCTTATGCGTTCACTTGCTAACAGGAACTACGCGTCCGTTCATAAACAACACAGACGACTTAATATAACTAAGTCTATATTCGTATATATCTGCATTTTCAAGTTTCATCAGTCAAATAAAATTATAATTCATTCATATTTTTAATAGTATTATAATTCAATAAAAACAATAAACTGTTTCCCGAGTGGTACCACTCACGCTGATGAACCCTTGATAGTTAAAAATCGGAAAGAGAAAACGATATACCAGAGTTTGGGCTTAAACTCAACAATTAAACTCCATGCTATTATTTCTCTTCCTTTCAAACTATACATCTTTTTGTTATCCAGTCCGCAGTACCAAGCAATACCTACCAATAAAATTCAGGCGTTTTCAGTCCTAGGGATTTGGCATTGATTGATTGATGGTTGAATGCACAGTGAACCTTTGTTCCATCCAAACCACACCTTTCTTTTTAATTGTTACCACGATCTATCTGTTCTCTCTCTAAAAGTCTCATCTGAGTCTGTGGGAAAGGGTGAGATAAAGGAGTTTAAATTTGTCATCATGTTTCGCTCTGAATAGGGAGGGCATTAAATGAATGTAAAAAAAGAGAAAATGACTGAGTAGACCCGAACTTATCAGACTTTATTTCCAGTCTTTCGAAGATCAGCGGTTTTCATCATTCAGTTCTCACACTTAAAAAAAAAAAAAGATAAAGGATCTGTGACTGTACTTATTTCTGAAACAGAAAGCATGTACACTGCAGATCGATGTTTTTCAGCTAATCTCTGCAGTACTGTCTACAAAATAAGGTAAGAGATCATTTATTTTGATTACTTTATCATTTACATGTTAGCTTTCTTAATAGAGAGAAATAGTCGGTGGCACTGATTGATGGCAAGAGCAAATACTTCTGTTCTTTTCTTCATCTTTTACGAGGCGGAGGGGTATCAATTTTATGTGCAATTATGTCAGGCAGTGAGTAACCAACGGAGACATTCTTCGCTCTTTAATTGCCAGGCTTGCACGAGCTTTAGTAAACGTAACTGTTTTAGTAAACTAACCATTTTGTTTGTCCTATTTGATGGACTAGATACAAAGCCTAGAACCTTATCTGGGGATGGGGTAAGAATCACACTATCCATCCTGGCACGAATCGAACTCAGCCCCTGAATTAAGCAAGAATTGCTGTGCCTTTGCGGTTGTTCTTCAGTTCAATAATATTGCTTCAGACACTAATTAAGTCCTTCAATTTATGACAGAGTATTTCTTAAATAGAAATTTTAATTCAAAATCCACTTCATTTTATAAGTTTTAACAGAATGGATCTTGAGGAGTCCATTCTACATTACTCAATTTTTATTTTAGACTTGCGACTTTACTGTTTTATAGTGCAAGAGCACTGGACAGTTTCTATCTATGGACAGTATAATTTACGTGTTCATTCGGCCTTCACCCATAAACAAGTGTCGCCCCAAGCCTTATCGTTCTAAATTATAATCGTACTTAAAGACAGCTCTTTATAGTTATAATTTAATTCATCACCGCTGTTACATAAATAAATCTAAGTACAGTGAAATATCGCTATAAGGCGATAATTGGGGTCCATAAAATCGGATTGCATTAATAGTGGGCTTTTTACAATATTTGACTTTTTTCTGTGAACATATACGTCTATTCATGTCTAATGTAAAAGGTTGGGTTATTATGGGACGAATATTAAATGGAATGCATTATTAAGATATATTCAAAATAATGGACGGATATAATATCTATAGGTTTTTACTTTGCGTTAAATAGTTTTACTAATTTTTATTTGTTTGTACGATAATACACATTGTCCCATAATACCCCGAGTGACGTAATATCACGAATTAGGTTACACTGTATTACAACACCGCCAAGCCCAGCCAACATGTTTGCGGCTTTAGTTCTTTGATGTTTATTAAATTGTGAAAATATTTTATCAACCACCGCATTGTCTGCTGTTTGGTTTTGTGCAACAATTGTATAATAATTAATTAAATATAATCACTAAACTACTTACTGGCCTTACTCATGGATCAGTAATAAGTAACATATCCGATAATGTTTATTTTGGAATAACACTTCAAGAACCTGGTGAAATCCTTACATTTCGGATCGTTTTATATTAAACGTAATATGCGAACTCTTCCCCAAAATGATAATACACTTTTTACACACTATGTTTCTTTAGTTTATTGAAAATAATTTTAAATAAAGAAACATGTACATTATTTATTAGAGTATAATATATGCTTATCTGCATAGCACTGGTTTTAAGCAAATATTGTCCACGTACCTCTAGTTGCATTAAACATTAATTTTCCAAACTCATCACTAAATTACATTTACTGATTTAGTGTCTCGTATAACATGAATTTGAATCTAAATCTTGTATTAAATAGTGATAAATTAAAGAAGCATTACTTTATTTATTTGAGTGACATGTATGCGGTCTGCATGTTGCTGGTTTTTAAGCACTTAATGTCCACCAAAGGATGGTTTTAAAGCATAAACCTTTTACTTTCCAATTTTAATACCAAATTAAATATGGGACTTTTCAACATACTTTAAAATTTGAACAATTTATTAAATAGTGATACAATAATGTTAAATAAAGAAACTTAGCTTTATTTATTAGAATGACATATACATGTCTGCGTATTGCTGGTTTTTAAGCAAATAATGTCTGCGTATTGCTGGTTTTTAAGCAAATAATGTCTACGTAAGGCTGATTTTTAAGCATACACTTATTTTTCACAAATTCAACACTAAATAGAAACTGTGGTCCTTTAAAATGATTTTGCATTTGAATCCTGCATTAAATAGAAATAAATTTAAGAAACGTTGCTTTATTTATTACAATAATGTTTAAGTTGCCTGCATATTGCTGCATTGCTGGTTTCAAAGTTTACATTGTACAAGTAAGGGTGTTTTATAAGCATAACACTTTTACTTTCCAACTTTAATACCAAATTAAATTTGGGGTCCTTAAACATGATTCTGAGTTTGAATCTTTTTTTAAATGGTGAGAAATTAATAGTAAATATAGAAAAAATATAGAAAAATCAAGTTATTTCCAAAATTAACTTACAGGTATGATTACTTTTTAAATTTTTTAATAGCAAATTATGCTCACATAAGGTTGTTTTTAAAAGAAAAAAGCTTTTATTTTTGTAAGTCAACACTATATTGATTTTGTGGTCCTTTAATTTAATTTTGACTTTAAACCTGTATGAAATAGTGATAAATTAAGGAAACCTTGCTTTCCTTTATTTATTTGAGTAACATATATGTTGTCTGCATATTGCTGGTATGTAAGCACATAATGTCCACCTAAGGCTGTTTTTAAAACATTTACTTTCCAATTTTAATACCAAATTAAATTTTGGACCTTTTAACATGCTTTTAAATTTGAACAATTTATTAAATAATGAGACAATGGCATTAAATAATGAAATATAGCTTCATTTATTAGAATGACATATATGTCCACATATTGCTGGTTTTTAAGCAAATGATGTCTGCTTAAGGCTGGTTTTTAAGCAAATGATGTCTGCTTAAGGCTGGTTTTTAAGCAAATGATGTCTACTTAAGGCTGGTTTTTAAGCAAATGATGTCTACTTAAGGCTGGTTTTTAAGTATAAACATATATTTTTCCAAACTCAAGATTTAATTGAGTTTGGAGTCCTTTAACATGATTCTAAATGTATATCCTGATTTAAATAGTAATAAATCAATATAAAAACTCAACAATATATTTTTATTCATACCAAATTGTGGACTTTTAGATTATAAAATGAGATACATCTATACAAATATCTATTAAAGCAAATGTATTCTTCTACTTTTGATTTATATTTATAACCAATACATTTATTTATGCAGAGTCATGGTTTTTAAAAAGATTCATTTGTTTACAACTATAAAATTGACCATTTTAACTAAGTGTCCACATAATGCTGGTTTTTAAGTATGAGTCCCATAATGCTGGTTTTTAAGTGTATGTGTTTGTCTACATAATGCTGGTTTTAGGGTTATAGGAATTAGGCAGACCACAAAACATGTATATTTTTTGTTATTTGATATTTTTTCTTCAAATTAAGTACGTTTGCTATTAGTGATGTCTAAAAGCAGAATGTGAAAAAAAAATGTTAATTTTATTATTATTATGGGATATACACTGTGTCCACCTAATGCTGGTTTTTAAGCATGGTCTACCTAACGCTGGAAATAGGGTTATATATATATATATATATATATATATATAAATATAAATAGTATTTTTCACAGAACTTTCTATTTAGTTTACAAATGATGCTAATATTGACTTATAAGAAATTATTAAAATTATGCATACTTTAATGATCAAGTTAGATAAATTGTTTTAAAAATTATTAACTACAATAATAGAAAAAATATATATCAACTGGATTTCTAACTTTTTCATGTTATATGAATTAGGGAAACATTAGAAAATCTAAAAATCCCACTTACAGCTCATGAAAATAACGAGCAGGTTATCATAAGGCAATATTTTTTTACCAAATGTGATTTTCTATCTACTTTTTAAGAAACTAATTTAATTACTGGCAATCAGTTTACTAGTGTTTCACTTTTAGGTTAGATGTGAGTCATGATTACCAAGAACATAGAATTAAAATAACAATAATAATGTATTTATATATCTTGAATGCTTGCCATGTGTGGGCGAGAGATTTGAATTTTTAGAGTATATTCAGCACATAGATACACACCCCTTTTGATGTATTTTCAGCAGCAAGCACCTTGCCTCTATCAAACATCACATGGCTGATGTGTGTTTCATCACACATTGTGTGTAATTTTCTGTGGCCTTTGTTTTAGGTTCATTCTTTTTCATTTTGTAATTGTATTCATTAAATCTTCAGTGTCTTTCTTCCCCATCCCCATTGGCATTCTTTTGCTAGTGGGTTGTCTTAACAGATTGTCAGCTACTCATTGCTACAATTTTTGAGGATTTTAATGCTAATTTTAAAATACCAAGTTTATCATTCATGTAAGGTTTTACAGATGATTGTCTAATTTTACAAATTTTGATTTTTTAATTTTAAAAAAATGACCAGTGACACACCTGAAAATGTATTGCTGTGTATTATGGAAGCATTATTTTTGTAAAATAAATAGAGAAATGTGAAAGTAAATGCAATTTTATACTGAAAATGCATGTGAATAACAGCATTTGTGTGCGTAATAAACTGCATTATCATTATTTTGCTCTTTATTGAATGTAATAAAACTGTTTTCAAGTAAACTAAAAAATCACAATGTGTGGATCCCCCACTTCCCCCCAACCCTCTGCCTATTTCATCTTACTCTACCTTACTGCCTTCTTAGATTTTGAATTGTCAGCTTGCCTTGAAATATCTGTACAGCTAAGAAAATGCATTTCAATTAATATTTTTGCATATTTTATGCATCCATTTTCATGGGTACTTAACACTGATATGTAATTTTGTTTTATTAATTATTCGAGCTATTTAAAACTTTTTCAGAATACGTTTGGTTTTATTGTCTATTCAAAATAGTAAAGGAAAACATGTTTTTAAGGCTTAATTAAATAAGAAGAACTTGAACTATAAATATTTATTGCATGTAAAGCTTCCTCTCTTAGGTGGTTTCCCATTACAGATGTCACTGATAGTGAAGGGTTGCGACAGCGTAAAGGGGAGAAAACCTCTGACGGGACTACACCAAATGGCTTGAAGCATCTCACGTTCGAAGTGCACAGTTTGAAGTCAGTACAAACAGACTTTGAAAAGGATGGGGGTTTTCAGAAAGTTGTCCGGTTCAGTTCTGACCATACGCTTGTTGTCACGGCCGGTGCGGATGGTTTTTTAAGGGTGTGGAAGGTAAATTATAATTAAAAGTTTTACATCTGAAAAAAAATATAATTTTGTCAATATAAAAAGTCAATACCCAAACTATATTTACCCCCAAATTGAAATATTGTTTGTAGATATACTTATCACACTGTTTAACCTACCTATAAACAAATTATTTGGGTTTTTTTTTGTTGAAACCTGAGAAAATATAATTTCTTGATGTGATCAAGTTCATTTATGCACACTCCAGGCAGGTCATATAGACAGCTTTAAAAAAGTATGTGATTTCACACTGCATTTACAATCTACTTCTTTGGCAGGTAACAGATTCTTACAACAGTAGGTGATTTCTAAATGCTTTTATAGTTTCTTATAGCAAAACAAATCATGGTTTCATAATGTTTAGCAAATTGTGCCTCCTATTTTTACCAGAAATATTTGAAGTTCACTACTGTCTCCCTTAAACTTGTCTCTGACCAGCTGTGCATCAAATGGCACCTTGATATGAAATTCTCCCAACTGTATTTACATTTTATGAAATACATGTAACACTATTTTGATTAAAAGAACTTGTATTTACGTTAGCTCCTATATGACAACTGTACAGAATTCCACACTTAAACAACTCCAGTTAAATGTGCCTCCAACCTGTGCATTAAATGCCACCTTTTTCTGATTTGGACTCGCTGCAAATGTCATACAGTAGACTGACAGACTGATTGTCCTTGACAGGCTTCCATTCTGGTAGACTGTTACGTTTCCAGTATTTATTTATAGACCCTGCCCTAGAATAATTAAAGACTTTAAATATAATTAATTCTTTCTCTCATATTCTATGCAGACTGGTTGCTCAATTTACTATTTGACTAATTAAATGTGTGTCTTGTAGTTCAGACGACAAATTTACAAACTAATAAACTGCGAACTTTAGCTAGATTAAAAACCGTTAAATTCCTCTAAATTAATATGCATTCATTATCAACATTCTGCTCATTCGCCCCCATTTAATCTAAGAATAATCTATAGGTCTATTATGCATAAAAATTAACTACTAAGAGGTTTTAACAAAGAAAATAAGATTTAATAAGGTTTAACAAGTTAACAATAATCAAAATACGAGCGCGAATAGTCTACTTCTCGATTCTTTGCACGTACATGCTTATCGATAACTAGCGAATTGCCGTCAACTGTTCTTTGAATATTTGCATAAGCATTTGGTAATACTCAGCTGATTGTTCTGTATCTGCTTGGTCTCTTTTACTCGGTCTGCCAATCTAATTTCACAGTTTCACTACAGCGATGACGCACGTGGCATCTAGGAAGGTGTTCCTTTGAGTTGCTAGCGAACTTGAATTTTAGTGGCGTGGACCCTCAGAAATGAACTCATACATCGAGCTCAAACCAGTTGTGACCAGGTGAACAGGGCAAAGCAAACGTAAGCCAGGACGAGGCAACGTAAAGCCAGAACAAAGCAACGTAAAGCCAGAGCCGACCTAGGGAAATAACGTGCTCCAATATACTTCCAATCTAACACGCTCCCTACTCAAGCATGACCCAGTTTAAAAATGCGCTGAATAAGAGATTTCGACCTCGCGTCGTTTTACAATTAGATTTAGAAAAAATGTAGTCATCTCACGCGTGTTCCATTTAACAGCATGACGTATGAAGCAATAAAATAGTTACAACGTTAAATTAATGTTCATACAAAGGGGTAATTCAAACCAACAAAGCGCTTCACAATTTACAATTAAAATTACACGCAATAATTGAATTACATGAGGAATTCATATCGAGCACAGCATTCTGGCTCTTAGTGAATTAAAACAATATAAATTAAAGTACAAATGGAAAAGGAGTTACAATAAATTTATATTCCGTAACTTATAGGTTTCTCAGCCATTTCTCTGGACCATGCTCAAGCATATATGGAAATAATATAATACATAGCACAAATACATATCTATAATCAAGATAGGCAAAATACTATCAGATAAAATGATACCTTTTATGAGAAGCCGAAGGTTTCTTTGTTCTCATCTGCTGCCGGCTGCCCTCATGACCCGAGTTAGCTGATGGAAAAAGCTAATGTGCTCGAAGTAAAGAGAACGGAAGCGCGTACCCATATTTATAGAAAAGCATAATGCGTATCACGTGACTGATCGCGAGGTATGTAGTTGGTTCGAGAACTGGACAATGGTCCTAAAGTTACATAACATCTTGACCTGTTCTAGAAGCATCTCGAAAAAGGAAGCTTTGAACAAAGGAGCCAAGGGTTTCAAAATTCAAATTTGAAGTAAACAAGACAAGTGGGTCACCAAGTCGGACATTTTTATCAGACTGTGACATAGACAGCAGATATAAATTAACTGCATGATGACGTAGAAGGTGTTTCTGGGCACCTACAATGCTGTATAGTTGGAAGTAAGTGTAAATCTTTTGCTTGCATCAAACTTGTTTCCAGGTCCAATAGGTTTTTCACTATGAAAGATTATTGGTGGACAGACCTGCTAAATTCCCATATCAATCACTCAGTTCTGCTTTTTTTCAGTAAATTCTACAATTGTGGATAAAGAGTCATTTCTTCTGAGTCTTCCTATAGCACATCATCCTAAAATGGATGCACACACTACTTCTCTCATGTACCAATAAGTAGGTGGAGCATTGTGCATCAGTCTGACCGCACATGTTATGTTTAACCTGTAACACAAAACCAGTGTCATAACAAGGGACATTGGTCTAATGGTGGGTTTTGTGACAGATTGACTTAATGTTTACTCAAAAAAGATTTGTCATGTTTAGTGCTTGTCAAGAACAGACTGGTTGCTTCTCTATTGTCACTGACAAACTAGTGTATTAGCAGAGATAACAAAGGAGTCTCTTTCTTGTAACATTATTTAGTTACAATAAAGCAACCAGAGTCCAGACAGAGGAGTAAATCTTTTTCGTTCCAGAGGCACTGAAAGTCCCCCAGAAGAGGAAAAACTGTTTGGGAGATGATTGCTGACACAGGTGGTTGAGGGTGGCAGACACTGTCTCTAGGAAGCGTAGAGCACTATGTTATCACAAAGATTGTCTGCACCTTATACACCTGGTGGAAGGGGTTGCTTAATGTTCCATGTAGCAAAATGGGAAGCTACAGCTTAAAGCCAAATTAATTCTTCAGATTATCCATCTGGACTTTTTATTTTCTGGTACCTGAAACTGATACACATTAAGATACATTTAGCTCAGGGGGAAAAAAAATGACATTATTTCAGGAAATAATCTCTCTCTCCTGAGAAAAATACTATAGAGTATTCTAGAATTTTTCTGGTAGAATAAACTGTCCAGAGAATGGAGATAGTTTTCAAGTTAAGCACTTTGAGGAAGTTTTCTTCATTTCCTCGCTTCAGCATGCTGTCCACCAGAATCATATACAATACCATTTTGCCAGATTTGCTTCAAGCCTAGATTTCATACTTATCTAATTTCTCATTTTTATAGACAAAAAGATCTTGAAAGTATCTCTGATTTGCATTCTGGGAAATGACACTTCACTTTTGGGCTTTGCCTTTTGGCTGGCATATCTGTTAGGTGTGGGTATTCACTAATATCATGGACATAGCATTGGAAGTATTCAGACTATTTACAGTTTTCTAGTTGATATTTTGCAGGTCCACAGAAACTCACTTATTCTGGCCTCAGACTTAGCAGACTTAAGGTTTCTGCACAGCCTAGGGTTTTAGATAAATGAAAAAAAAAATCTAATGTGATCCCAACTCAGATTTGTGTTCCATCTGAGTATGTTCTTCAGACCATGGCCTGTTTACTAATTTACAGAATCTCTTAGCAGTTTTTCTGTCTACCCTTGCACTCTTTTCCCAACTTCTGTGCACTTCACACCTATCAGTACAGAACAGAAATGTTCATAATTGCAGTGGAAAATTCCCACCTGTTCATGGTTCTCTCTCTGTATGTTTGGCTGTTTTGATGTACAAATACATTTGTCTTTTAAAGGAAAATACTTTTTTCCTGAATATTTACTAGATGTGTATATAAATAGACTCTGTCACTTATATCATGCTCTGGGCACTGGGGAGACCTCTTTGCACAAGGGGACATTAAAGTATAGCATATTTATTGTTTTTGATCCCCAGGAAGTTAATGTGGTCTCTTTGGCTCTAGAATGTTTGTGACACATTGATAATCCTACTGTATACACATCTGGTAAGTAAATATTCAAGAGAAAATATTTTACTGAGAAAAAAAAATCCTCTTAATATTTTGTTGTTGCCATTTAGTGTTTTGGAATTGTTTTCAAATTAAAATAACCCACTTTTTTAATCTGTGGCAGTATCCTGATATGAGTAAAGAGTATGAAGTTCATGCTCACAAGGGAGAAATAGATGATATTGATATAAGTCCAAGTGGCGACAAGGTAAGTTAAATTTTAGAAATAAAAATATATACCGTCTCTTCCCCCCACTCCACGGATACACACTTACATTCAAACAACATTAATTAATCAGGCAAGGTTAATAAAATATTCTCCCCCTAAACTGCACAAATGGAAAAGGAAATGAAAAAATGAGAACTTATGAATTAAAATATAAAGCAAAAAAAATATTGTGAAATATTTATTATATAAAAAAAAGCAAATATTTGTAAGGAATTTTATTAAAATATTTCTTTTATAGGTGCTGATTCACTAGTAAATAAGTTACTTTTTTATGCACTTATGCTTTGACCACTGAATACTGAGTAGATTCCATTTTATTTGTGTTTTGAGTTCCTTCGATAAAATTATTAGCACAAGTCTCCTATGAAAATAATCAGAGGCATAAACTCTTTTATTTTTATTTTAGCCTAACATCTCAAAAAGGTGTAAAAAATAGGTAATTTTATTACTGAAGTCATTTATTTATAGATTGTTACAGTGTCACGAGATGCCACTGGTATGGTCTGGAATGCAAAGAATGGCAAGAAGGAATGCAATCTCACATGGCCCATGAAGGAAATTGATCAATACCGATATCGGTGTTGTAGGTGAGTATTTTATTTTTAGCCTATTCTGGTACTAAAAGATGGTTTTATTTGTGTTGCTGAATTTATGACTGTGTAGATATGCGTGTTGTTACTTAATTTAATGTACATTTTTTATAGAAACTAAGTTAAAGCTGATAAAGATTTAAAACTTAAATTCTCTTTGAAAGATTAAAAAAGAAAAATTAAAGAGATGTCTAAATTAAATAACTGTGATTTATTGGTAAATATTTTCACTTCTTCCATTAGGAGTCCTTGTAATGTAACTTGTTAATATGGAAATGTTTGCTGTTCTTGTGACAGTTTTACTCTGCCACAGTTTAAAAAATAACTTTAGAAAACATAGTTATTGTTAATGAAGCGTTTCTAATTATTGTATGTTGTAGTAATTGTTGTTGACAAATATTAACACATATTATTTATAATTCTTTTTTTGTAAATTTTTTTAAGGTATGGTTTAGTAGAAAATAAGAAAGATAAGTTTAACCTCTACACTTTGAGCATTCCCATCAAACGATCCAGCAGTCCAGCTTCCTGTTACATTGCACTCTGGGACAGCAGCAGCTTTAAAGTAAAAAGAACTGCCAATGCAGGAACTGAGGTTCTATCGGCGCTTGCTATAAGGTGAGTTTCATTTCTGGTGTGTTAAGAGAAGATGAATATACACATTTGTCAAATGTATTGATGTGTGGGAATGAATGTGTTTTATGAAGTTATTTTTTACTTCAAAGAAATTTATATTTAGTATTCACATCAAAATGTAATTGGTATGAACTTTAGCTAATCTCTTCTAGGGAGGAAATAAGTAAACATTTTCTAAAATATTACCTTAAGATTTCTTTTACAAAGGAAAGCATTTGACTTATTAATAAAACAGTCAAACATCACATATGAAGGGCATTAAAAAGCTAGTCAAATGTCATACACTTTGAGCTTCATGTCATTTGCTTTGGATTGAGCAGAAATCTTTGAACCAATTTCTCGTTAAATATCTTTTCCTCCCACTTCACAGCAGTGACATTTTTTCATAACTTTGAATAAATATTAGTTGTTCTTGATATAAATATTCTTTCATGGTCATAAAAATAAAAAAAATGTTAAGTATTCAGTAAACATTTGTATAAAATGTTTGGAAAAAAATATCTGTCTTAATATGGGCCACTCATTTGAGTATATATTAGATGATCCAGATCCAAGTGGAATCTTTCTATTAGATCAAATATTAAAAACTCAGATATTAAAACCTTACACCAGTAATGAGTGTTGCACACCTTCATTCACAGTCATTACAATATTAATATTAATGTTCTGAATGCTGCTGTCTCAGAATAATTAACTGAGTATATCATTGCGGAGGACAAACAATTTTGAAACTGCTGTTAGTGAAAGATATAAGGGAAATAAAAGACCCAAAGAAAATAAAGCATAATTATCATAAACATTTACTCTTTGCTTATAGTTATAGCTTGTTCATTCACACAGTCTTTTTGTGGTAACATATGAATGCAATAGGTTTTTTTGATAAACATAATGACTACAGTTGTATGTTGAATGTGTTTTTTGATAAAATAAACATAATGACTACAGTTGCATATTGAATGTGTTTTTTTATAAATAAACATGACTATGGTTGCATGTTGAACATGTTTCTAGATAAATAAACATAATGACTACAGCTGCTTGTTGAATGTGTTTCTTTTGATAAATAAACATAACAACTACGGTTGCATGTTGAATGTGTTTCTTTTGATAAATAAACATTACAACTGCTGTGGCTTGTGTACATTAGCTAAATGATAATTTTATTGAAATTATTCACAGAACATATCAGTTTTTTTATATCTTGAGATCTTCAGGTTTCTTTTTTCTTTTTAGCCTTATTAAAATAACATTTGAATTCACATTATTCCCCTTACATTGCTGATAAGGAATCCAAACACAAATAACTTAACAATACATTTTTTATTTTTTCAAACTTTTAATTGCAGTAAGCCATTGTTATTTTATCAATACATGTATATATATTTAAAATTATTACATCAACCTACTGCAGTTATTCTGACAAGTTTATATCCAATTTCATCTGCTCTTATACAAGTTTAAAAAAATCCAAACAATAATTTTTAATTTAATTTCTGAAATTTTGCTGCTTGACTTTCACATTTGATTTTACAGATATGGCCACCATATTATTTTGCATGAAAAAGAAAAATAAAGTAATTAAACACTGTTGTTCAAGTAGGGAACACATGAACTGATGAAGGGAGACAGAAACAAGATGTTTCATCAGTTCATGTACCTGTCACTCTCTACTTAACACCTTGCTTCTGTTTCCCTTCATCAGTTCATGTACCTGTCACTCTCTACTTAACACCATTTGCTTCTGTTTCCCTTCATCAGTTCATGTAACTGTCACTCTCTACTTAACACCATTTGTTTCTGTTTCTTTTTATTAGTTCAAGTGCCTCTCACTCTCTACTTAACACCTTGCTTCTGTTTCCCTTCATCAGTTCATGTACCTGTCATTCTCTACTTAACATCATGTGTTTCTGTTACCCTTCATCAGTTCATGTACCAAGTACAGGTGTTAAGTAGAGAGTGACAGGTACATGAACTGATGAAGGGAAAGAAGCGAGGTGTTAAGTAGAGCATGACAGGTACATGAACTGATGAAGGGAAACAGAAGCAAATGGTGTTAAGTAGAGAGTGAAAGGTACATGAACTGATGAATTGAAACAGAAACAAATGGTGTTAAGTGGAGAGTGACAGATATATGAAATGATGCATCTGAATGCAAATAACTAAGGACCCACTGTATATGTATTTCAAGCATGGCAACAGGTTAATTGCATAATAAGGACTTGTCTATGATTGCAAGGCACTAACAGCCTCTCTTATTTTGGGAAAGGGCGAGAACTGCTAAATGGGTAGAGTTTTTAAGATGGAATGCTTGCCCAAATTGGACAGCTATTTAAGAATATATTTAAATAAGTTACTTGCCGAACAAACCAGATTTCACTGTTAAATGTTTTTTGCCAGCATTAACAATCATATTCAATGATATAAATTTTATATACTCAAAATATCTTCTTATTTCTGAATGATATGGGTGGTTGTGAGTTTAGGACACTGATTCACTGCTATTCTCTTGAGGTTAACTTGGGCACCATATTTGGCTCCCTCAAGCAGAACAGCAATTGTAGCAATTTCCAGTAACTTCCTAATATCAGAGATTTCTTGATGTAGTTAGCATACTTTGCCACTATACATCAATGGAATGTAGTGTATTCTCCACACTTAATACACTGCTTCCTATCTCTACCTTGGTCACTTTATAATCAGTAAACCAGGAGGTTCAAATCAAACACAGAAAGCCTGCTTATTCCCTGTAAAATATAATCATGGAACAGGTGCTATGTTTCCAGTTTATATGTCTTTAACCCCATTCTCTCTTACATTCAAGTCTTAACTTATGGTTTCCTGCAACAGTATTTATTAGCCCAAAACACACACATCATAATAAATACAGCATATCAATTTATGAAAGGTTGACTAGGAACAATGTCAAGTGTTAAGCATAATATATATGAGCATTTTAGTTCAAACATTTGTAGAAATAATAGTCTTCTCACATAATACATCTCTATGTAAAACGCAAGTATAACAAATCACTAGCAAAAAAATGCATGAAATATTTCTAAGTCCATTCTCTCTAAACCAGTCAGTTAACTCACCATTAAGCTAATGGCTGCCTTTCATGACCAGACTTCTTGCCACACCAAATTCAAGTGATCAGACAATAGAATTTTCTACAGCAGGTAAACCTTTTGATCTCAGCCCATTGGCTGGTCTCGTTTTTATAAATCTGAACCATTGGATAATAAAAACTACTCATCCACTTGGAACTGGTTTGCATTACATCAGCAATTTCTAGCATATATTGAGTGTTTACTCCAAAAATACCATCATAAGGGGTGCCCAAGGTGTCACTTCAACAATTAATAATTTATATAACAATTTATATAATAAATAATTTAAAATTAGGGATAGACAAATTTACTCTGTCACAGCTTTTTAACTCATTCATCTTGGAGCATCATTTTAAAAAACCCTTTAATTTTGTATAAGAAATACATATTACAAAATAATCCATTCCAGTATAAATTACATATGTAATAACAGAATTTACAAAAATCCAAATACACTATTCTAGAAGTTCACGTAAACTGTTAAAAAAACAATTTGTACTTTGTGTGGCATAAATACAATGCATTAATTTACAGGATACATAGCAGTATCATATTTTTGACAGCAATTGTCTTAGGGTGGTTATTGTCCTTTGACATAGCTATGTGCTGTAGTTTACTGATATAATTAGAATAAAATTTACAGATAGATATGTATTAAACTGATAATTAAAATAAAATTTACATATTTATTGTATACCAATAATTTAAAGAAAATTCATACTAGTAATATACAGATAGTTATGTGTTTTTATATAACATTTGCAGTGAAGATGGCATCTACCTTGGTGTGGGTACCATATCAGGCAGCATATCTGTGTACATATCTTTTAGTTTGCAGGTAAGTGCCATACTATGTATAGTTTCTTTTAGTTTATAGGTGAATGCCATAGTATATTTGGGCACTTTTAGTAGGTGAATACCATAGTATATTTGGGCACTTTTAGTTTGTAGGCGAATACCATAATATATTTGGGCACTTTTAGTAGGTGAATACCTTAGTATATTTGAGCACTTTTAGTTTGTAGGTGAATACCATAGTATACTATGGTATATTTGGGCACTTTTAGTTTGCTTGTGTCATAGAATGTTTGGTCTCTTGGTTTTTAGGTTAGTGTCTAGTGTATTTACCCCTATTTCCATTTTGCATTGTGTGTTTTGTTTTTGGTCTCTCTTAGTCTGTATGTGAATGCTATAGTGTGTTAGCCTCTTTAAATATACTTGTGAGTGTCATGGTATATTTGGTCTTTTGTAGTTTGTAGGTAAATGCCATAGAGTGTTTGAACTCTTTTAGGTTGTAGTTCAGTGCCATAGTGTGTTTGGTCTCGGTTTTTTTTAGGTGAATGCCATAGTGTTTGAACTCTTTTAGGTTGTAGTGTGTTTGGTCTCTCTTGTTTTTTTTTTTTTTTAGGTGAATGCCTTAGTGTTTGAACTTTTAATTTGTAGGTCAGTGCCCATAGTGTGTTTGGTCTCGTTTGGTTTGTAGGTGAATGCCATAGTATGTTTGGTCTCTCTTCGGTGCTTGCCATAGTTTGTTGGTCTCTATTAATTTCGTGTGAGCATATTAGTATATTTATTTCTGCTTATGAGCATCATAGTTTGTTTCTTTTAGTTTGCTTGTGAGTGAGTGTTGTTTGGTCTCTTGTAGTTTATAGGTCAATTTCATAGCGTGTTTGACCTTTTAATTTAAACAAATTAGATATAGAGTTCTGATATTTAAACAAATTAGAGATAGATTATTGAGATTTAAACAAATTATATATTATTTAACTGGTTTTAAAATAAAGTTTCTTGATAAGACATATTAATTATATATTAGTTTTATTAAAATAAAGTTTCTTGAGAAGACAATTTCATCCTTTCTTCTGTTATTCTTGTTTTAATAATTTTTTGTTTCTTGGATGGGCATGCATGTTGAAACAAAATTTTTAAAATTTATTTTTCCAAAAATGGATGTGTTACTTGTATGTTACTGGGCAGTAGTGATGATTGATGCACGCGAAAGCGGCGGAAGCCGGAAGCGCCCCCTACTCTCCATCCATCCAGTGATGATTGACTGTATGGGTTATTGGTTTGTTATTGGGAGGTAATGATGATTGGTTGTGTTTATGGTTTGATATTGAGAAGTAGTGATGATTGATTTGATGTGTTATTGGCTTGATATTGGGAGGTAGTGATAATTGACTGGCTATGTTATTAGTTTGACATTGGGAAGTAGTGATGATGATTTGAAATGTTATTGGCTTGATATTGGGAGGTAGTGATGATTGACTAGCTATGTTATTAGTTTGACATTGGGAAGTAGTGATGATTGATTTGATGTGTTATTGGCTTGATATTGGGAAGTAGTGGTGATTGACTAGATGTGTTATTGGTTTGATATTGGGAAGTAGTGGTGATTGACTAGATGTGTTATTGGTTTGATATTGGGAAGTAGTGGTGATTGACTAGATGTGTTATTGGTTTGATATTGGGAAGTAGTGGTGATTGACTAGATGTGTTATTGGTTTGATATTGGGAAGTAGTGGTGATTGACTAGATGTGTTATTGGTTTGATATTGGGAAGTAGTGGTGATTGACTAGATGTGTTATTGGTTTGATATTGGGAAGTAGTGGTGATTGACTAGATGTGTAATTGGTTTGATATTGGGAACTGGTGATTGACTAGATGTGTTATTGGTTTGATATTGGGAAGTAGTGGTGATTGACTAGATGTGTTATTGGTTTGATATTGGGAAGTAGTGGTGATTGACTAGATGTGTTATTGGTTTGATATTGGGAAGTAGTGGTGATTGACTAGATGTGTTATTGGTTTGATATTGGGAAGTAGTGGTGATTGACTAGATGTGTTATTGGTTTGATATTGGGAAGTAGTGGTGATTGACTAGATGTGTTATTGGTTTGATATTGAGAAGTAGTGATGATTGATTTGATGTGTTATTGGCTTGATATTGGGAGGTAGTGATAATTGACTGGCTATGTTATTAGTTTGACATTGGGAAGTAGTGATGATGATTTGAAATGTTATTGGCTTGATATTGGGAGGTAGTGATGATTGACTAGCTATGTTATTAGTTTGACATTGGGAAGTAGTGATGATTGATTTGATGTGTTATTGGCTTGATATTGGGAAGTAGTGGTGATTGACTAGATGTGTTATTGGTTTGATATTGGGAAGTAGTGGTGATTGACTAGATGTGTTATTGGTTTGATATTGGGAAGTAGTGGTGATTGACTAGATGTGTTATTGGTTTGATATTGGGAAGTAGTGGTGATTGACTAGATGTGTTATTGGTTTGATATTGGGAAGTAGTGGTGATTGACTAGATGTGTTATTGGTTTGATATTGGGAAGTAGTGGTGATTGACTAGATGTGTTATTGGTTTGATATTGGGAAGTAGTGGTGATTGACTAGATGTGTTATTGGTTTGATATTGGGAAGTAGTGGTGATTGACTAGATGTGTAATTGGTTTGATATTGGGAACTGGTGATTGACTAGATGTGTTATTGGTTTGATATTGGGAAGTAGTGGTGATTGACTAGATGTGTTATTGGTTTGATATTGGAAGTAGTGGTGATTGACTAGCTATGTTATTGGTTTGATATTGGGAAGTAGTGGTGATTGACTAGATGTGTTATTGGTTTGATATTGGGAAGTAGTGGTGATTGACTAGATGTGTTATTGGTTTGATATTGGGAAGTAGTGGTGATTGACTAGATGTGTTATTGGTTTGATATTGGGAAGTAGTGGTGATTGACTAGATGTGTAATTGGTTTGATATTGGGAACTGGTGATTGACTAGATGTGTTATTGGTTTGATATTGGGAAGTAGTGGTGATTGACTAGATGTGTTATTGGTTTGATATTGGGAAGTAGTGGTGATTGACTAGATGTGTTATTGGTTTGATATTGGGAAGTAGTGGTGATTGACTAGATGTGTTATTGGTTTGATATTGGGAAGTAGTGGTGATTGACTAGATGTGTTATTGGTTTGATATTGGGAAGTAGTGGTGATTGACTAGATGTGTTATTGGTTTGATATTGAGAAGTAGTGATGATTGATTTGATGTGTTATTGGCTTGATATTGGGAGGTAGTGATAATTGACTGGCTATGTTATTAGTTTGACATTGGGAAGTAGTGATGATGATTTGAAATGTTATTGGCTTGATATTGGGAGGTAGTGATGATTGACTAGCTATGTTATTAGTTTGACATTGGGAAGTAGTGATGATTGATTTGATGTGTTATTGGCTTGATATTGGGAAGTAGTGGTGATTGACTAGATGTGTTATTGGTTTGATATTGGGAAGTAGTGGTGATTGACTAGATGTGTTATTGGTTTGATATTGGGAAGTAGTGGTGATTGACTAGATGTGTTATTGGTTTGATATTGGGAAGTAGTGGTGATTGACTAGATGTGTTATTGGTTTGATATTGGGAAGTAGTGGTGATTGACTAGATGTGTTATTGGTTTGATATTGGGAAGTAGTGGTGATTGACTAGATGTGTTATTGGTTTGATATTGGGAAGTAGTGGTGATTGACTAGATGTGTAATTGGTTTGATATTGGGAACTGGTGATTGACTAGATGTGTTATTGGTTTGATATTGGGAAGTAGTGGTGATTGACTAGATGTGTTATTGGTTTGATATTGGGAAGTAGTGGTGATTGACTAGATGTGTTATTGGTTTGATATTGGGAAGTAGTGGTGATTGACTAGATGTGTTATTGGTTTGATATTGGGAAGTAGTGGTGATTGACTAGATGTGTTATTGGTTTGATATTGGGAAGTAGTGGTGATTGACTAGATGTGTTATTGGTTTGATATTGAGAAGTAGTGATGATTGATTTGATGTGTTATTGGCTTGATATTGGGAGGTAGTGATAATTGACTGGCTATGTTATTAGTTTGACATTGGGAAGTAGTGATGATGATTTGAAATGTTATTGGCTTGATATTGGGAGGTAGTGATGATTGACTAGCTATGTTATTAGTTTGACATTGGGAAGTAGTGATGATTGATTTGATGTGTTATTGGCTTGATATTGGGAAGTAGTGGTGATTGACTAGATGTGTTATTGGTTTGATATTGGGAAGTAGTGGTGATTGACTAGATGTGTTATTGGTTTGATATTGGGAAGTAGTGGTGATTGACTAGATGTGTTATTGGTTTGATATTGGGAAGTAGTGGTGATTGACTAGATGTGTTATTGGTTTGATATTGGGAAGTAGTGGTGATTGACTAGATGTGTTATTGGTTTGATATTGGGAAGTAGTGGTGATTGACTAGATGTGTTATTGGTTTGATATTGGGAAGTAGTGGTGATTGACTAGATGTGTTATTGGTTTGATATTGGGAAGTAGTGGTGATTGACTAGATGTGTAATTGGTTTGATATTGGGAACTGGTGATTGACTAGATGTGTTATTGGTTTGATATTGGGAAGTAGTGGTGATTGACTAGATGTGTTATTGGTTTGATATTGGAAGTAGTGGTGATTGACTAGCTATGTTATTGGTTTGATATTGGGAAGTAGTGGTGATTGACTAGATGTGTTATTGGTTTGATATTGGGAAGTAGTGGTGATTGACTAGATGTGTTATTGGTTTGATATTGGGAAGTAGTAATGATTGACTAGATGTGTTATTGGTTTGATATTGGGAAGTAGTGATTGACTGGATGAAATAATAATTTGTTTTTAGGAAGTAGTGCTGATTGACTGGATGCATTAGAATGCTTTACTGGCTTATTGTTAGGGAGTAGTAAAGATTGAAATAAAAGTAATGCGCCTCTGGTTTAATATTGAGGATTAGTGCTGAATGAAAGAATGTGTTACTGGTTTGATAATGGAGAGCAATGATGGTTGAAAGAATGTTGCTGGTTTAACATTGAGGAGTAATAGTGATGATCAAAAAGATGTATTTACTGGTTTGTTATTAGGGAGTAATGATGATTGAAAGGATGTATTACTGGTTTATTATTAGGGAGTAATGATTGAAAGGATGTATTACTGGTTTAATGTTATTAGGGAGAAATGATGATTAAAAGAATGTTTACTGGTTTATTATTAGGGAGTAATGATAATTGAAAAAATGTTTCACTGGTTCATTATTAGGCATTAGTGATGTTTACTGGTTTAGGGAGTAATGATTGAAATAAAAATAATGTGCTGCTGGTTTAATATTGAGGAGTATTGCTGATTGAAAGAATGTGTTACTGGTTTGTTATTAAAGAGTAGTGATGACTAATATTGTCACTCAACTAGAAGACCTTGGTTTTCATAGACCATACTAGTGACAAAATAAAAATGAAATTGTCATCTATTAGATCTAAACATTTCAGTTGAGGCTGTCACAGTTAGTGTCAGTGTTTGAAATGTGTAGAGCCCTCTTAGTTTGTTATTGTTGAATTATTATTATTATTATTCAGCCTTTCTTTGTTACTTCTGTTGACTGTTGGTTGTGATCCAAGGTCCAAGATTTTGGGAGATTCAAGGTTTTACGGAGAATGTAGGCACTTTCGAGGAGCGCTGATTTTAGTAGTAGGGCAAGTCTGTGGTTTCCAGGTAGTTTATTCAGATAGCCTTCCAACTCAGATGTTTTGCTCCCCATGGCTTCTGTCATTACAGGTATCACTTTTGCTTTGACATTCCATAGTTTCTGGATTCCTAATCTGAGATCCTAATATTTTGCTATTTTACTCTTTCTTTTGTTGTTATGTTTCTGTCAGTTGGAACAGCAACATTGATGATTTCTGCTGTTTTGTTAGACTTATTGAGAACTACAATGTCTAGTCTTTGCACAGGAATCAATTGATCTGTTCTTATCTTGAAGACCCATGGTATTTTGACTTCTTCTGTCTCGATAGCTGCTTCAAGATGGTGCATGCCTTCTCTTTCTGGGATTTTTACTCTTTAATTCTCACATAGATTTCTAAGAAGGATTTTTTTCAATATCTGTTATTATTATTATTATTATTAGTAGTAGTAGTAGTAGTAGTAGTAGTATTAGTATTTCTGATGTCGTTGTCTCTTTTGTTGTTATATCTTAGCATCATAAATATTTAGATTTACATATTATGGTTGTTGCAGCGGCTGTACCATTTGAAGGAAGCTCACAGCATTTTTGTGACAGGAGTGGAGTTTTTGCCAAGCTCAGAAGCAACAAGAGCTATTGCAGGCAAGCAAGACTTTAACCTGCTTAGTATTTCTGCTGATAACACCATACGACTTCATCAGATGGCTGAGAGGGGTCAGTGTATTTAGAAATGTTTTACTTTTTTTTGGTTTTTTGTTATGCACATATTTGGTAATTAGCTTGCTAAATTCATATGCGATAACAATCTATGACAGAACAGAATTGTCTGTCCATATTTTAAAATTAAATATTATATTACTTGTTTAATGTCAGCATGACATGACCTTCAGGGTACTGTGTATGTTGTAAGTACCAGAGTTAAAATAACTCTTGAAGAGAATATGCTAGAACTTGCTGATAAACCGGTCTTATATGGATGATAGTTTTTATTATCCAATTGTTAAGATTTACAAGAATGAGACCAGCCAGTGGGTGGAGATCATATTTTACCTGCCAAAATAATTCTGTTTTCTAATCACTTTGAATTTGGTGTGGCTGAAGTCTGGTCATGAAAGGCAGCTTTTAGCTTAATAATGAGTTAACTGATTGATTGAAAGAGAATGGACTTAGGAGTATTTCATGCATTTTTCTATTGACATATTATATTTGCGTTTTATGCAGAGATGTATTATGTGAATAGACTATTATTTCTACATTTGTGAATTAAGATGTTTGTATGTACATGTAGTATGTTAAACACGTGACATTGTTTCCTGTGAACATGTTCATAATTTATTGTTGTATTTATTATGATGTATGCTTGTATCAGGCTAATAAATACTGTTGCAGGAAACTGTTGATTTCATAAATTTATTGACCTTCTTACAGATATTGATAACCATATGTTGGAGAGATAATGGGTGGATGGGGGCTCGCTAAATATAGATTAAAGACAGATTTATCTTTTCCTTTGGTAAGAAGTTTTCCACCTACAGCCTGCTAACATTATTACTATAAACCCTTTTGTATCCTTCTGTAGATACTTATTTACTTGCTAAACAGTCCAAATTTAACTGGAAATTGTCCTTGTGTGAGAATGAACATGCAATTTTGCTAATTAGATTTTCAAATCTTATCCTCAGAATATTTTGTTTAAATTTAAAAATGTCCAAATGGCTAAGGTAATTGAGAAAAAAATAAGGGAGTATGTGAAGAATAACCACTTGAAAATTCTCATATTTAAAAATGAAATGATGAAGTATTTTTCTGAGAGAGAAATGTAACCGACTCATTTAAAAGTAATATTAGTAATTACTTATCTGTCCTTTTTCTTGCAGGCACAATTAATGCAATGTGGGTGTTGATTGGCTGCTTCTTTGTCATCGTGCTGCTCTTTATGTTTTTGGCAGAACTGGGATTATGATATTAACATTTCATAAGAAAAGAACCATTAATTACATGTTTCATTTAAAAAAAACGAAAAACCCCCAATTTATTATTTAAACAAAATATATTTACCAATTTTATATTTTTATCATTATTTGTTGCTTTCTAATATTATAATGTGTGATTCTTTGTGATAAATTCCATGTACATAATACTTTCTCTTCAAAATGGGGTCATCTCTGGATTGAATATCTTTGTTTTTTTATTCTTTCTTCTCACAGTGGCCCTTTTTAAAATGTATGCAAGGCATTACATTCCTTGTGAATTAAAATTGGTGCTCTTAACAGGTCTTCATTTTGTTACAAGTAGAAATTTAATAAAACTTTTTCTCTTTAAGTTTAATCTTACAGATATAGGCAACTTAATTTGAGGAGTATTTTGTAGCTCTGTGTAAGGATTAAGGCATTGTGTAATGTGATGAGGTTTTTATAATAACAGATTAGTTTAATCCATAATGGCAACTTATCTGAGGATTATTTTTAGTATAAGTTAAGGAAATCACCACTCAAATAGATAACTCTATTCAGGTATTTTCAGGGGCAAATTAAGCTACTTTTGAAAGCACCAGTGAGTTAAAAAAAATTCTTAATAATAATGTAGATGTCAAAAGTATACTGCTTACTTTTATTTATTAAAATGAGATTATTTGTATATTAGTAGAATTAGTTTTAAAAAAATCAGTTAACGTTTGTTTACAATAAATGACTCAGAACTGAGTGATTTGGAAGATGGACATGTAAAACTAGCTGTTTTCTTAGCTTGGCCAATCTTGATCTATAACAAAATCCTATAGGATTTTCCTGTCAAAAGTGTCATACATGTATTGGTTTTGGAGTGCTTAGCTTGGCCAATCTTGATCTATAACAAAATCCTATAGGATTTTCCTGTCAAAAGTGTCATACATGTATTGGTTTTGGAGTGCAAAAGCATTCTTGGATCTATGTTGCTAATTTGAATATTCACAGCAATCTTATTTTATAAAGCTAATCTCAGAACAGATTTATTCACTCTATTAACTAAAGCAAACAAATAATAATAATACAGAAGTAAAATTTTATATAATTCTTTCTTCATTTGTCAGTTATATTAGAATTAGTTAACTGAAAAGTTAGTGTGATTTTTGTGTATGATATTTTTTAGCTGCAGGCTTTGCAACTATCAAAACAGCCTAAGAACATTAGATCTACACTGAAAGCACAGTTTTTACTGTCATGGTGGATGACTCTCCTACCAGCCAAGAAGTCTGCTTATGGATAGTGATTCCTCTGTATCATTAACATTTTCCAGCCAGAAGTCTGCTTATGGATAGTAATCCCTCTGTATCAAAACATGCTTATGGGCATATTATCAGAGATCTCACTGGTAGTCTGTCTGCTTGTATTGGAAGAGAAATGGTTGATATTTGATCAGTTGCAGCCCAAAAGGCCATATTAACTTTGAACATAAACATTAACTTAAAAACAAACCAAAAGTAAATAGGTACAACACTAGATTGATTAGCAGAAATGAATACTGAACAGATTACTAAGATTCTTGTTTTGGTTATCAGATGGTAAAGATTAAGGCATATTGAAGCATTACTATGAGATATATCCAGTGATTGTCTCGGAATGACAAGAAGAGAGTTTTAGGGTCATGCAGTATTGTTTGAAGGCATTAGTTTTGTCAGGATGGATTTACCCAGGTATTTTCTTTTTGAAGAGACAGCTAAGTCTGATTGTTAATACACATGCATTTTATTTTAGAAGTTTTGTTTGAGAGACATTACATAGCAGAAGTAGTGTGGCTGTACTGTACTTATTACACAACAAACCCACACAAAAAATCTGCTAAATATTTTTTTAACATAAAAATCCAAATGTTTTGCAGCCTATTTTGTTGAAGTGTAATCCAGGTATTTATTGAAATTAATTTCAATAATAAGAAATGAATTCAGGAATAAAAAAGCAAGGTTTATATCTGATTGAAAAAGTAAATAATTTCTGTTATTTTTTTGAAACTATAAAACATTGCTTTCTCACATAAAATCCTTACAAATATAACTTAAAATCATCTGTACATTATTAAAATTTTAGTACTTTTTATATTAACATTGTTAAAAAAATTATGAGATATTAAAAAAAATAGGTTTCTATATTTTTGCATTTAATTTTTTTTTGTCGACAACTGTTTCATTTTGAAATCAAACTCATGGATGTAAATGTCCACATTATAATAACTGTTATGCAGAATTTTTTAAATATGCGAAAGAAAGTTAAGTGTATTGCTAGAACTTGCATTTGTTCGAGACTTGATGTGAAAAAATGTTAATTCTTCATCAAAATTGTATGACTTTCCTTAATATCCATCAGTTTCATCATTATTGTTCTTTTGTGGAAAAAGTATTATCTATAGGAGCCTTTCTCAACCTTTTTACACTGGAGGAGCCCTTGTAATAAATTCCAGCATAAAAATTACAATATCTACAATGTTTATCTTTTCATTCATGATCTCCTGGGGAACCCTTATGAAACTCTAGGGTTCTGGAAACCCCCAATTGAGAAACCCTGGTTTATAGTGACTTGACTTGGTATAACCACAGAAATTTACTCTTGTTTAGTTATTCTGCTCTGTACCTAAAATAAAGAACTCCAACTCGAATTCAAGTTTATTGGATTTCTTAAACATTACAATGAAAATAAATATGAAAGTGCCTTTAATATGCAATTTGAAATTTGAAAACTCTCCAAAGCCATGTAACTAATTTTGGTAATGCAGTTCAGAAATGCATAAGCATATAACGAGTAAAATATTGCCAGATAATCAGGTAGAAATTGCATATATATATATTTTACATAATTTTTATATACATATATATTTAAAGAATTTACAGAAAATGAATCTAGAAATTCATTTAAACTTTAATACCCTTCATAAAAGTTGTATTTTCTAATTATATCAATGACAAAATAAAATAGAGAGAGAGAGAGAGAGAGAAAGAGAACATTGTATTGTTTGCTGAAATAAATTTATATTGCTGAGGTAGTTAGAGTCACTTTAATTTTTATGGAAAGTTGCAAAACAGTAAAATTATTTTTGACAAAGATTTATTATAGAGAATAAAGTAGCCTCTCTCTGACTAGTCCATATTTACTATGAGCTTTGGACGAACTCAGGATTCATGCTGTGAAGATTTGTTCTGGGTGAATTTATTTGGGATCCTGCTAAAAGGGTTAATGACTATCTTTTGGGCCAGTTCATTTGGGATCTTGCTAAATGGGTTTGACTATGTTCTGGGTGAGTTTATTTGGGATCCTGCTAAAGGGGTTGATAACTTGTATTTGTTATTGTTTAGGCCTTGTAGACACTGCCACTATTATATGTGAATCAGCATTTAACACTGTCAGGCAAGCACGTACACATGCATATATTTATTTATTTATTTATTTTTAAAATTTTACTGGAAAAGCAAGCATTGGAAGTGTGAAAATAAAATCTGTTCACTAATTGGAAACACCCTTTACGCTCTAGTTCTTTGCATTAATGTAAAGGCTAATAAAATTTAATAAGATACAAAATGTATTTTGTATTATGTCTGCTCTTATGTCTACACAGCTTATGAGAACCATTGCATCCTTTCCCCTCTTCTTGCACACACAGACATGCATGTTGACACATGAAATATTCTTTAATTTTTTAAAAAGAGAACAGTTTACTTTGTATAATTAGCATGAACAAGGAATTAACATCCTGTGCAATCTGCTTGCTACAGTTTGATTGACTCTATCTATGGTTCCAGCAGTGTGTAGTTTGATTGTTCACCTTTGACTTTAGAGCTTTAACTGTATATTCTCAACATGATGGCGTGACCGTACTCTCACTAGAATATTAGAGGGTTCATCTTTTGCATGATTTTATTTCTAGTGCATTTGTAAACATTGGGGATTGCATAATTCTTGGTAAAGTGTATGTAGTATGTTTGTGTAGATGACGTGCAATTTTATGTGTATATAATAACTGCATCAATCGTTATTCAGTGTTGAGATTATTAAGGGACAGTACTGAGCAGCAATAGGATATTGTATTGGGTTCCTAATTGGATGTGAGGTTGTAAATAGATTTTAAAAAATAATTAATTATTCCATATTATTTGAGAATTGTTAAAATTGTTGTACCTGGGAACAGTATAATTTCACAACTTTTGATTGAGAGATGTAATTTTATTACTCAGATTGTATTTTGTAATATTTGTTCTGTTTTTATCTTGTGCTTGAAGAAATATTACACTTTCTGTTTTAAATAAAATATAATGTCAAGTCCTAAATGTTTTACTGAATTTGTTTTAGTCCAGATAAGAAATCATAATTTGAAGGGACTTTTTAGAGACACTGAACTCAAAACAGACTAACAAACAAACAAACAAACAAAAACCCAATCAAACAATAAACAACAAATGCCAAACCAGTCCAGCTTTAACAGTGTGTTGTTTTCTTTTTCTCTGCTCTTGTTTAAATTATCTCCACTAAAGCATAAGAGTGCACTTCATTCAGATGATGCATACTGGATGATGTTTAACAGCTTTTATGTGTCCTGGATGATGTATAACAGCTTTTGATGTGCATCCTGAAAGATGTATAACAGCTTTTGATGCAAGTCATGAGATTTCTGTTTTTGTTGTAAGTGCTGGGTGTTGTGTAATCATTTTGATGTCCAGTCTTCAAGAGTTCTTTATTTGTTGAAAATGCTGGGTGTTGTGTAATCATTTTGATGTCAAATTCTTACGGTGTATGACAGCCTGTGTTTTAAGTTCTTACTATGTACAACTGTAAGTCCAAGTTATTTTACAACATTCTGTGAAGTAAATTTCTACTGTGTACATCAGCCCTTGATGTAAGTTTTCTGTAACACTGTAAGTCAAGAATTGGTACAAAAGCCGTTGATGTAAATTCTGACTTTGTACAACTGAAAGTCAGTAGCCTTTGATGTGATGTAAGCCCATATTAGTACAGTAGCCTTTGATGTAAGTCCATAATTGTACATTAGCTATTGATGTAAGCCCATATTTGTACAGTAGCCTTTGATGTAAAAACTGACTTTATATAACCGTTGTTCCTGACTTTGTACAACAACCTTTGATATATATATATATCCCTGCTTTGAAATCAGCCTTTGTTTGCTCCGATTGATACAGTTTTTGATGCAAATCTGACTTAGTGCAACCGTTTTTGATGTATGCTCCGAATTGATACCAGCAGTCTTTGATGTAAACCCTGACTTTGTGCAGTAGTCTTTGCTGTTCTGTATATTGTATATATTGTATGCTGTAGACTAATATTTAAAATGGCTGTCAATATTCATTTCGTTCAAAGCAGCCCTTCAAAACTAAATCGGAAAACCTCTTCCTCTCAAGTCTTTTCTCTTTTCTTACTCACCAGAAACAGACACAACATTATATTAATTAAAATAATTATTAGAATTAGATATAATCATTCTCTCTGTAGTTGTTGTCCAGCTACATAAACATCAGATACAGTTATACTAAAAATGTACAGTATTTGAAGGATTACAATATCCTTGTACTTTTATGACTAGTGAAACCATTTGAGATTGAACCTCAACATCCAATCAAAGACTTATAATTTGAACAAGTTTACCTTTATACAGAAAACTGCCCCACCCCACACATCCCATCCTTTCCTCCCCGACTCCATCTCAAAACTTGTGCTTGAGATCGTACGTAGGATGCCATAGAAACCACAACCTCCCTGCCTCCCACCTCCAGAATCGAACGCAGGAACTCTTCTTTGTTGTGCACCATCGATTGCTTGCAGAACATTCAGAAGTAAGGGACCACCATACACCGCCGCACGTGTTGACTCTCTCTGGACTCTCGTGCCCCGTGATGTGGTGCTAGCACTTTCATTTTGCCCCACTATTATGGAACCTCGCATTGGGCGCTTAGATAACGATTGTTTACACATTAGGGTCTTGCTGCGAGGACTCACGTTTCGCCTCTTGAGTTTAGACACCTCCAGGATATCTATCATTTAAGAGTGCTTTGAAATTCACGTGCCAGTGAGAGCACAGTATTCTGGTTTTTCGTCATTAATTGTTGTTAACATGCCTCGTTTGTAAGTGGTCTTGTTTTTATGCCCCCCACCCCACCCCATCAACTAACTACCTTACCCCACCTAGCCTACCCGCCATTTTAATAATTTGTATTTTATATTTGTATAGAATGTTCAAGCTCTAAAACCCAAGTGCTAGACGTTACGAACACATTTCTAGCGAACGAATTACGAGTTCTTAAGGTCGTGTGCAACATTTTTGTCCATGTATTTATTGTCACGTGGACAGACTTCGTCTGCACAAATCTCGAACTACACGCCATGCAGTCCAGTTACATACTTCTAGCGACACGCGATGCCGGCCAGTTACATACTTCGAGTGACACGCGATGCCGGCCAGGTCAGTTACATACCTCGAGCTAGGTATAATAGAAGCCAGTTACATGCATCGAGTTATGTAAGATAGAAGCCAGTTACATACTTCGAGCTATGTAAGATAGAAGCCAGTTACATGCATCGAGCTATGTATTATAATGGTCAGTTACATACCTCGACCTTTGTATTATAAAGGTCAGTTACATACCTCGACCTTTGTATTATAATGATCAGTTACATACCTCGACCTTTGTATTATAATGGTCAGTTATATACCTCGACCTTTGTATTATAATGGTCAGTTACATACCTCGACCTTTGTATTATAAAGGTCAGTTACATACATCGACCTTTGTATTATAATGGTCAGTTACATGCCTCGAGCTATGTATAATAAAGGCCAGTTACATACCTCTAGCTATGTACGATACAGATCAGTTACATGCCTCGAGCTATGTATCATACAGGTCGATTACATACCTATAGCTATGTATGTGTAGCAGAGTAAATTTGCTTATCCTTATTTCTAGACTTTATTATTATTTAAATTGTTGAAGTGACCTGACCTTGGGCACTCCTTATGATGATATGTAAGTGTCAGAGTTGGAGTAATCAACTTGAATTGAGAATATGTTAGAAATTGCTGATGCAATCCAAACTGGATGAGAAGTTTTTATTATCCAGTGGTTAAAACTTACTAAAATGAGACCAGCCAATGGAATGATATAAAAGTTTACCAGCTGTAGAGAATTCTATTGACTAATCACTTTGAATTTGGAGTGGCAAGAATTCCGGTCATGAAAGGTGGCTGTTAGCTTAATGGTGAGTTAACTGACTGATTGAGAGAGAGTGGACTTAGAAATATGTCATGCTTCTTGCTATTAATATGTTATACTTGTGTTTTATGTAGAGATGTATTATGTGAGTAGACTTATTTCTACAATTTTTTGAGCTAAGATGCTTCTATATAATATGCTAAACACTTGACATTGTTTCTAGTGAATGCACTTATAAAACTGATATGCTGTATTTATTATGCTGTGTGTGTATATCGGGCTAATAAATACTGTTGCAGGAAAATGTAAGCTGAGACTTGAACGTAAGAGAGAATGGAGTTAAAGATAAATAAATTGGAAACTTAGCATTTGTTCCCTGATTATATTTTACAGGGAATAAACAGCCCTTTTTTGTTTTACCTGAACCTCCTGATTTACTGATTGTAAACTTCTATGACTATGGTAGACATGATAAGTATATACCACAGTGTAAGGAATACACTGCACTTTGTTGATGTATGGTGGCAAAGTATGCTGACTACATCGAACAATTTCTGGTACAGGAAAGTTACTGGAAATTGCTACAATTGTTGTTCAGCCTGAGTGAGCTAATATGGTGGAGCACCAGATGGCCTCAAGAGAATAACACTTACTCAGTGTTTTACAACATGAAAAGGGAAACACGGAATTTAGAGTAATAACGTGAACAATAAACTTGTGACTTTGTTAAGTAAAGCGCACGCAAAGATTACTATGGCTTCACCTAGAGAAAGTTAAATAGATATTATTGCTTTTCTCTAATTACTCCAGTTCTGTTCTCTGAGAAGAAGTATTCTGTGACCGGTATTGACACTAATGTGTTGAATTTTGTGTTTTAGGATATAAGACTGGATGGGTATTAAAATTATTCGAATGTAATTTTATGGAAATATTGATGTCAAGTAATCTTTTTTCATTGTATTTGTTTTAATATATATATGGGTGATTAATTAATAATAATAATCATAACCATTAATTTGGTGGCGTTGGCGTCACATTATGATACAGGCCATTTGCAAGCCTCGAGCTATGTATGAAACAGGCTAGTTGCCTGACTCGAGCTATGTATGAAACAGGCTAGTTGCCTGACTCGAGCATTATGTAATGCGAGTCTATGATGTACTTTCGGTGTATTTATCGATATAGACGCTTTATTTGAAACAGACTTAATTCAATTTCGTTAACATCTTGAAATAACATTTGATTTTATGTACATGAATATCGTTACCATTTTTAAATTGCAAAACGTGAAAGTTTCATTTAATTTTTACTGTCTCGAATTTATTTTATCTAAAAATATAAAGATATCAATTAAGGAAATAATAAATCTTCAGTCAATTCAATTGTCCTGTGACATACCAGGAAGCACTTTAAATAAATACAATTTTAAAAAGTGAGATTATTATGCTTGCTAAAATAACAAAATATTTATTGAAGTGAATTATACGCAGTCATTTTTATTAATGTTTTTATAAATGTCTACTACACTCCCTCCCCCCCCCCCCCCACATACTGAAACACACTCTCATCCCCAACAAAATAAATAAATATTTAATATTTCATAAAGCAGAAAAAAATATCAAAGACACTTAAGAACTTATCGCGTTCAATCAGGCGAGAATCTTATTTATGGACAAACAGATAAAGGTCTCTGGGCACTGGAATAAAAATGGGGGTTCTGTTTAAATAGCTATACTTTTCAGTAGCTGTTCTGATTATATAGCTATGCTCGTCAGTAGCCGTTCTGTTTAAATAGCTATACTTTTCAGTAGCCGCTCTGTTTAAATAGCTATACTCTTCAGTAGCCGTTCTGTTTAAATAGCTATACTCTTCAGTAGCCGTTCTGTTTAAATAGCTATACTCTTCAGTAGCCGTTCTGTTTAAATAGCTATACTCTTCAGTAGCCACTCTGTTTAAATAGCTATACTCTTCAGTAGCCGTTCTGTCTAAATAGCTATACTCTTCAGTAGCCGTTCTGTCTAAATAGCTATACTCTTCAGTAGCCGTTCTGTTTAAATAGCTATACTCTTCAGTAGCCGCTATAAATAGCTATACTCTTCAGTAGCCGTTCTGTCTAAATAGCTATACTCTTCAGTAGCCGTTCTGTCTAAATAGCTATACTCTTCAGTAGCCGTTCTGTTTAAATAGCTATACTCTTCAGTAGCCGCTCTAAATAGCTATATTCCTCAGTAGCTGTTCTGTTTAAATAGCTGTACTCCTCAGTAGCCGTTCTGTTTAAATAGCTGTACTCTTCAGTAGCCGTTCTGTTTCGATGGAATTACTCTACTGACAGAAATCGGGATAGGCGAAATGTTATAAACTAGACTGAAATTAGTCCAGCATTAGAGTCGCTAGAAATATGCTTTAGCGGATCGAAATTAGTGCAATCAAATTTTCTACAAGCTAGAATTGCACGTGAGAGCTCAGCAAACTGTCGAACGGGTTGTCAAAAGTACTGCTTAAACAGCCTGCTTAATAGTTTAAATAGTTTGTCAAAATGTGTACTTTGCATTTAGATACAACACTGCTAAGTTACTTAAATAACCTCTTAAAACGCATCATTCAAATGACGTTAAATGACATTAAGTTGACGATAAATTGCTTGAGATTGTCTTAACACTTAAAAAGATGTGATGAAGTAAAACCAGGAAGAAGTATGACGTCATATGACAACACGCAGTTGGTGTGTACTTGATCGAATGTGGTGAGGACTGAATTTGGGTAGATAAAGAATCTGTGTTGAGCTTTGATCAGATAAAATAAGAACTGTATCCTACCACTAAGATGTTTAAAAAAAAAAACTAAAAAAACAAACAAACTACCACACGGAATCTCTAGATCTAGCCTGACCAGTTGCTGCTAAAGAATGACACATAATATTCCTTTACGTACGACACACACAATCAAATCATATTTAAGCATTTAATGCGGTACAGGATTAAAAAGCAAAAGACGCGAAATGACTGTACAACATATATTCAGTGTTATTTAACGTTTGATTTAAATTGTATGAAATTGTCCTAAACCGAAATCAGATAATGGCGAAGTATGATTTCAAAATAACTCAGTCCAACTGATTTGTACGAGTGGTCTCCAGTTAGATTGCAACTACAAGGGGGCATAACTTTAAAGCTCTGGTTTCTAAAGGGTTATTGCTCTTATACCTCTAGAAGCACACCTGTGCCCCCAGTCTCGATTTTTCTAAAAGGGACAATGGCTACATTAAGTGTAACATGGATTAAATGAATAGTTTGATGGTGGCAACACTGTGCTAAATCTTGATAACTGAACACCTTTTGCCCATAAAATTACCACTTTTTGAAGCAAAATGCAGATAAACAAATCGCACGGTTGTCACCATACATAATAATATGCATACAGGACGGGGTGTTACACTACGTAAGTATGACGTCAAACTCTCAGAAAGCCGGTGAAACTATTTGTAGCACTGTCAATAATGGCGGCCGAAATTAAGAAACAAAGAAAATTTGCTCGTCGGAAGACTCTTTCACGGAGTTGGCCGACTATAAATGAACAAGAAACAATCGAAAGGCAATGAGTCATAAATAAATCTATCCCTTAGTCTTGTAGATCGTTGGGGCACCACTGATGACCTGACAACCAGATTCCTCCATTTCATTCTGTTCTCTGCTAATCTTACCGTATTGCTCAGTTCAGTCCTGTCCACTCTGAGATGTTATCCTCCCATCTTTTCCTCTATCTTCCTCTCCTTCGCCCTCCTTGCACAGTACCTTGCATGATTGTCTTGGCAAGCCCTGTTCATCGTGTGACATGCTCATACCATTTCATTTTGCGTTTTTTTCACAATGGCCAATTGCTCTTCATAGGGCCAAATGGCTTGCCTAATTCTGTTTCTCATTTCCTCATTCGTGACATGATCTCTATACGAAATGCCAAAGCAGCCTTCGAAAGCATCTGATTTCAGTAGCTTGTATCTTCCTTTCGAGATCCGTATTAAATACTAATTAGTACGGAGTTTATGCTTGTAAAACTGAGACGAGTGTAAACCATTTTGAAAAACAAATCACAAATCACGAGGAGCTGGAATGCCACTCTACTCAACAGTTTTTTTCTCTCTCCCGCTCTCCTAACGCGTGACGATGGTCAGGTGGATAGAAGACTATTACTAGCTGACATTTGTTTAATAGATATTCCAGACTCCATTCTCAAGTATTAATGGTTGAAAAAGTAAAATATGTGTAATGTACGTTAATAGATATTCCAGACTCCATTCTCAAGTATTAATGGTTGAAAAAATAAAATATGTGTAATGTACGTTTCAAAGAAATAAATTAAATGCGGGCATTTTATGCTTTCCAGTGCAGTTATGTAGATTTAAACTCTTGTCTTGTTTGACATCCTCCCCCCCCCCCCAAACAAACACAAAACATCACGAAGCATTCTAATAGACCGTTTTTCAGAGTATCAAACCTGAATTACATTTTTTTCTTCAAATGAGTAGGTCGGAGATTGTTATTGCTCAAATCTAGGTGGATAGTTATTGTTCAGATCTAGCTGGATATTATTGTCCTAATCTAGCTGGATAATTATTGTTCAGATCTAGCTGGGTGATTATTGTTCAAATTTAGGTGGATAATTCTTCTTCTGATCTAGCTGGATCATTACTGTTTTTTTTTTCAAGCTGGAGCATTGTTTGTTTACGTCTAGATTTCGATTCACGAGGACACGGTTCTCTCTTTACAGACAACCGTACAAACATATCCCACACAATCGTACAACATATCCCACAATCGTACAATATATCCCATACAATCGTACAACATATCCCACACAACCGTACAACATATCCCACACAACCGTATAACATATCCCACACAACCGTACCACATATCCCATACAATCGTACAACATATCCCATACAATCGTACAGTATATCCCACACAACCACACAATATATCCCACACAACCGTACAATAAATCTCAAACAATCGTACAACATATCCCACATACAACCACACAATGTTAACTTATGTACAACCGTACAAAGTATCCACCACACTTTGATTGGGCGATGTCAGCATTACTGTAAACATCTTTATAAAACTTTGTTTCTTTTTGTTAGCTATTTAGTTGTTATAGATTTTACATTTTGGATGTGGATTAATTATTTTGTTATACTATTTTTATTATTTTTGTTGTTGTTGAAGACATTGTGTATTTCATATGTAAACATCACTGTAAGCTTTTATAAGAATGAGCACTTTACTGTGCAATAATAATAATAATAATTTTTAAAAAGTACGGCATATGGCGATTTTTGTAGACATCATCCATCAGGCAATGCTGTAGATTTTGCAGTTTTCTTGCTGCGCAGTTTGAAAAATGAATGTTCACAGAAAATGACATGTCTCATCTATCTTTGTCTGTAGCCCCATTGTATCGATGGAAAGTAGAAAAGTCTCGTCCTTTTTATTTTAAAAAAATGGGTAGCAGTTAGTGATTACTATTGGTAGGAAAGTACAGCGATGTTGCTGTGGTGTGGTTTGCAGTGCTAGCTGTTTAGCACAATGAGTTCAAAATCAGCACAAGACTTATCTAAAACATTCACTGACATGGCATCAGTATTTTGTCTTCTGTGATTAAACTACCATCTGTTGTCTGCCTTGGGTGGTACCTAACTTGCCTAGCTGTCCTAATCAGGTCAACCTCTGTATACCGTGAGCTATCAGCCTCCTATAGGAGAGAGCTGTATGGAGTTACCTACCCTGGCAGAGCCGTGAAAACACTACGATATGAGCAGGATTCGAACGCACAAGTTTGGGATCAGCTATTTCTTATAATCTCTTCCATAGACGATTGTAACAGTGTAGTGTGTGTGTGCCTCAATAACTTACGTATGATGGGCCCGTTACTAATGCAGTGTGTGTATTTATATATGTGTGCATGTTTGCGTGTGTGTGTGCCTCACTAACTTACGTATGATGGGCCGTAACTAATGCAGTGTGTGTGTGTGTGTGCCTCACTAACTTACATACGATGGGCCGTCGCTACTGCACTGTGTGTGTGTGTGTGTGTGTGTGTGTGTGTGTGTGTGTGTGTGCCTGTGCCCTCAAAACTTACATACGACGGGCCGTCGTTACTGCACTGTGTGTGTGTGTGTGTGTGCCCTCAAAACGTACATACGATGGGCCGTCGCTACTGCAGTGTGAAGACTGACAATATTGAATTTTCTTTTTAGATGCACCCCGTATTGTGCTCTCAATGACGTCACATCTCTCAGTTGACAACATCGCAAGACCGCTGTGTTTAAGGCAAGGACTCAAAACGTAGTCTGGTACCCATCGCAAGACCGTTGTGTTCATAGCAAGGACCCAAAACGTAGTCTGGTACCCATCGCAAGACCGTTGTGTTCATAGTAAGGACCCAACCCTGGTTTGATGCCCATAGGAAGACCGACCATTCTTGGAGACTGCTACATGATAGAACTGTTCACTGCCAAATCACACCCATCTTGACAAAGTCCGTTTGCTAGTTATCCACTACTGCAGTTGTTATCATTATTGTTATTAACAGGAACATTAAAGCATTGACATTGTTTGAACTGACAAGTTTGTATTAGAATTTAAAGTAGAACAGTGGTTTTTTTTTGTTGCCTTAGTTTAGTTAATTCACATTGATTATTATATTATTATTGCGGAGTGGAATTGTAATTTAATTTTGTTCTTGAATTTATTAGTGATGTCGGTCCCTGGGATGAATATATTAGATAATCAGGCTTATGAATGACAGAGTGTGTTGTGTTGTTGAAGTCCCCACTTCCAGTACTAGAGTTGAGTTTAGAATTTTCATAAATATATTTGTTTCCTATACTTTCATATTCATAAATATCTTTGTTTCCTATACTTTCATATTCATAAATATCTTTGTTTCCTATACTTTCATATTCATAAATATCTTTGCTTCCTATACTTTCATATTCTGTGAGTGTGTGTATGCAAGCGTGCATCGCTTTAGACCTGGTAAAAGCTCATCTAAGCTCTGCATACAACTCATTAATTGTCACGCAAACAATCCTCATATACAGACCACCGATACACCATAACCTCTAGCAAACAAACAACGTGACATTAGTTGCTGCACAAATAACGTAACAGAGGATGTACTGTAGCACACGTAAAAAGTTGAACGCTGGTAAAAGAAAATATTCTTGCTCAGCTGAATAGAATTCGCGCTAATCAATAGAAATATTCTAGCGTCGGAGGGATATATATAGAGTGTGCTTTGCTGAGGAAGTACTGAATTTCACTTGGTAATTTAAGCCCCTTTTAGACTCTCACTATACGTGATAGATGAACTGTGCTTAAAAAGTCGTTCCTTGGATGCGAGGAAGCGTTTTATTTTGTGTGTAGTTTTGTTTTTGTTGAACACAGGACGTAACTGGTATCAACTGATAGGTCACCAGTTGACCATGATGACTCGACAGGATTAAGTGAGGGGTTGGGGGAACATTCTTTTTCGACCTTTTATAAGACTCGATAACTAACTTTATCATGTGAGGGTTAACATTGTCCGAGTGGTCATGGATAGCAGTGCTGCATTATTTCTCGCTGAAAAATTTCTATTTAAGTCTGTCTCGTCGATGGCATCTGAAGAGTTCACTCTTTAAAAATACACTGCACACAGTAGACTGGAGTCAAGAGTTGACAATGGATTCACGAAAGCTCATGGTGCAATTTACCCGAATACCATTTACAAAAAGGTAGTAAATATTTACACAAAGCATGAATGTTGTTTATCTGATATTGATCTGTGTACAGCTGACACTAACTAGGAATAGACTGTACAGTAAGTGTGTGTGGGGTGCGCTTTGAACTCAAATGACGTCATTGCCTGTTAGTCCGAGTATATATAGGCCTATTGATGTCTTCATATTCCATCAGACAAGGCCACAAATAAGAAACCAAATCAAACACCACATAAATAAACTAAAAAACAAAGGAACCCAAACTACAATCTTATGGATACCGAGTCACATTAACATCACAGGAAATGAAGCAGATGGAGGAGGAGGGGGGCAAAATATGGCTCCTTACATGGGAAACAACTCTGTACTCCATCCAATCCATAGAATTGAATTAGAAGTACACATTAAAAACATATACAACCACCCCCACCCCAACACCAACCTTCCTAACATATCCCATAATAGAGCAGAATACAGGCTTAGACTTAACTCCATAAAATATACGCAAATTAAATCATGAACCAAAATCATGTACACACTGCAGAACAGACAACACTTTTCAACATTTCCTTCTACAATGTTGGTGGTCACCATAAATTAATTACAATCTAGGACAATATGACTTGTGGGTGACACACCCTCCCAGCGACTCAAAGAGCTCCCAAGTGAATTATGTCCCGCTACATGTAACAGAACAGAGACATTACATATATTGGAAGATGAATGTACATAAAGTGAAGATGATACAAAATGACATGAAAATGAATGAAAAATTAATAAAAGATTTATAAAAGAAAATAAATAACAAGTTTATCAAAATACATATCAATTACAATTTAAATCATTAATATAATTATCTCAGAGGATTCTAGCCTATCTCTAAAGTCAGTTTACTATCTGCAAATTATTTCCCCAAAGTTTGTCATTTGTCTATAGAGCTTGTTCTCTTGAAGTAACAGTTCTCTTGATACTAAAGTCTGAGTGGAAACGACACACGTCTTGACACTAATGTTCAGGGCAACACTTATCCTATACGTCACTCAGGTGGTGAGGCCAACATGTGGTCCTGTGTATATCGCATGCTAGTCTGTCATTTGCACATGCTCTCATAACACACATGAACAAGCACAATGTCACAAAGAATTCTCTCACACACTTCCAACCAAGAAGGAACTTAGACTGGAGACTAGATCTAGATTGTAGCATGAGGACCAATCAGAAATCAGAAACTAAACTGGAAGAGGAAAACCTTGCAGCCAGTGGGTCAGTATTCGATACTTTGCCACAAATAATCAACTGTGAACATGTATCAGAGGCAGACCTGTTCACTACACAGAAAAAGAATTATGGATTAAAATATACACAGTGCTCTATTTAATATTATATGGCTGATTTATTGACACAACAAACAAATTAAAAAACCCATCCAAACTTGTGTTTTGTTTATTGAGTAGTCAAATACCTCCACTTACAGAGTGCAAAGGAAATTCCAGAAATTCCAGAAGTGCTTTAAAAGTGTTGCGTATTGTGCGAGCAGTGATTAGAGAAGAGGTCACAACATTTAGAACTGATGCAATTAGACTGCTTACAGTTCAAGGACGACAACAAGCATTTCTCTTTAATACTCTTTTGTGACACCACTGCCACCTAGTTAATGGTTATAATAATAATAATAATAATAATAAAAATGTTATTAATAATTTTCCAGCAGACTCAACTCGTCTCTCTCGGCGGATATGAGAACACTGTAAACGTTTTCTCTCTTCCACAACATTAAAGATAAACATTTACCATCACACAATATTTCCGTAGGTGGAAAACTCTTACTGAAAGAGAAAATAATCCATCTTGCAATCTATATTTAGCGAGCCCCCATCCAACCACTTTCTTCTCCAACATAAGATAATTATGACAGAAGGTCAATAAATTTAACAATAAATTTATTAAATCAACAAACAAATATACATTTAACAAATACAATGAAAAAGAATAATTGTCATCAATATTACCACAAAACCACGTTCAAAGAATTTTAACACATATACAGTCTTATATCCTAAAACACAATTCAATAGATTAGTGTCAATACAAATCACCTATACAGTCTTATATTCTAAAACACAATTCAACTGATTAGTGTAATACAAATCACGTGATAGTTCCTATCAGATAACAGGAATGGAGTTATTAGAGATAAGCAATAATAGTTTGTAAATAACCATGCATAGGTGAAGCGTCAATAGTCATTTTGTACACTTTTCATAACAAAGTCAAAAGTCATTTTGTACACTTTTCATAACAAAGTCAATAGTCATTTTGTACACTTTTCATAACAAAGTCAAAAGTCATTTTGTACACTTTTCATAACAAAGTCAAAAGTCATTTTGTACACTTTTCATAACAAAGTCAATAGTCATTTTGTACACTTTTCAAAACAAAGTCAAAAGTTTATTGTTCACATTATTACAGTAAATTCCACATTTTTCTTCTCATGTTGTAGAACACTGACTAGCACTATTCTTTGAGGCCATTTGGTGCTCTGCCATACTAGCTCACTCAGGCAGAACAAAAATTGTAGCAACTTCCAGTAACTTCCTTGTACCAGAAATTGTTTGATGTAGTCAGCATATTTTGCCACCATACATCAATGGAGTGTAGTGTATTCCTTACACTTACACACTGAGGTAGATACTTCTCATGTCTGCCATAGTGGTTTATAATCAGTAAACCAGGAGATTCAGGTAAAACAAGAAAGGCTTCTTATTCCCTGTAAAATATAACCAGGAAACAAATGTTCAGTTTCCAGTTTATTCATCTTTAACTCCATACTCTCTTAAATTCAAATCTCAACTTACATTTTCCTGCAACAGTATTTATTAGCCCGATACATGCATACAGCATATCAATTTTACTAGAAACAATGTCAAGTGTTTAGCAGATTATATACAAGCATCTTAGTTGAAACATTTGTAGAAAAAAAGTCTACTCACATAATACATCTCTATGTAAAACACAAGTATAACATATCAATAGCAAAATGCATGAAATATTTTAAAGTCCATTCTCTCTCAATCAATCAGTTAACTCACCATTAAGCTAATGGCCACATTTCATGATAAGACATCTTGCCACTCTAAATTCAAGTGGTTAGACAATATATTTCTTCTCAGCTGGTAAACTCAGCCTATTGGTTGGTCTCATTCTCATAAATCGTAACCATTGGATAATAAAAACTACTTATCCAGTTGGACCCTGTTTGGATTGAATCAGCAATTTCTAACATATTCTCAAAATAAAGTTGTTTAATCCAACTCTGACACTTAAATAAATACCTTTATAAGGAGTGCCCAAGACTGGGTCACTTTGACAATTAAACAATTTATATAACAATTAAGTCTAGAAATAGGGATAGGCAAATTTATTCTGCCACACCTTTAAAGTCAAAAGAGGGTCATTTGAGGTCAAACTCTACCCACTCATTAGGAATATATACAGTTATTTTTGAAACATGAACTTAAGACTAAAGACTGCACTTTTAACATGAACTTAGGACTAAAGACTACTGTTTGAAAAATGAACTTAGGGCTAAAGACTGCACTTTTAAAATGAAATTAGGACTAAGGACTACACCCTGAAACATTAACTTAGGTCTAAAGACTGCAGTTTAAAACACGAACTTATGACTAAAGACTGCACTTTAAACATGAACTTAGGACTGAAGACTGCACTTCGAAACATGAACTTAGGACTAAAGACTGCACTTCAAAACATGAACTTAGGACTAAAGACTGCACATCAAAACATGAACTTAATACTGAAGACTGAGCGTCCAAGATTGATTGAAAAATGCATTGCATCCTCACATTTCGATGGCAGAATGCAGTGTGTTGGTCGTGTTTCTTATTATTTGCTGACTTCGCATATTTTTCTTTCGCTTAAATAAAAATTAAGGCATGTTCATTAAGCAAGCAAAAAGCGTAATAAATTTCTGTTTTTATATCCTTATTTGCATTTTCTTACGGGTCTGTACTGGGATTTCAAGAAATTATAAAGTAGCATGTATGTAATGTTTGCATAAGAATAATTTTGAATAAATCCGATAAATATTCTAACCTCTTCCCTAATAATTACATTATTGAAAGCATAATTTGTATGTCTATTAATGTAACATTAAAAAAAAAAAGATTTATTTTAATTTCTTTCTTCAGGAAAGTTATCTAATTATTTTTTGTAAAACTGACTCTGAATAGTGGAAGCATAAATAATATGACTGATGACATTTCAGATGACGTACTTATTTATCTTTGAAACCCTTTATATCATAGTAGTAAGCCTTTTTCTAGCACAGTCTTAAGTTTCTTTCTATTATAGCCATAAACCTCTTTCTAGCGAGGTCGAAAGACCCACTTATTTAGCATAATAGTAAACATCCTTTTAAATAGAGTCATAAAACCCTTTCTTAAGTCATAAACTTAAAAGTAATTTCATATGCTATATAATGTTCTTATTTTGTTGTTGTTCTTCTTCCTTGAATATCGTAAAAGTGAGCGATTAGTATTTAAAAGAAACCACAAAACATAAATTCTACAAATTTAATATCATTGCATTTCATTAACAATAATTGTCTCTTTTACTTCGGACTAACTGATATTTTCTTTTCTTACTCTCATGCTGAAGGTCCCCAAAATGAAAAGCTCACTTATATCTGGATAACATATATGCGTGACTAGGATTCACTTCGTCTACATTTCTTCAGTTCTTCAAGTGTACTGTCGCTCCAGAAATAGGCCGAAATGGAATAGCGGGTCATTTGCATTGGCCGCAAGTAAAATCTGTCCCGGTCGCGTCACCCTGAGGGCGCTTGGAACGATCGGGTCCTCGTTGGAGATTTTGCTAACTTGCTTACCCAGCGTTCAAATTGGACAAAGTCTTCGCTGGTCAGCATACCGCGCGCCTCTGTCCATCGCTCCTTTCTTCAAACTAATTTCATCGGGATTGCATTGGACCGAATAGGAAGGATCTGTAATTAATTTTGCCCAATCGATTTTTCCGTCTTGCATTTTACTCCTGTAGCTAACAGGCCCGTCGGTGCACGCATAACAAACTCCTATTTCTCTAGACCTCTCTCCACCATTCTCACCACCCAACCCCACTTTCCCCTCCCCTCGTTTTCTCCTGGTCCTTTTTTCTCTGGATCCAATATGGCGCTAGGTGTTGCCAGAAGAGTGTCGAGCCGAGGACCAGTTTTCCGACACTGCCAGAAAACGGAAGGAGGGTGTTTCGCGACATGCGCAGACTACACGTAAAGTCATTTGAATGGCGCGAGAGCACGAGGGCATGCTTTGGCGCTTTGCTGTACTGAGGACCCCACACCCCTCAGTCCCTCCTCACCTTTTCTCTGTCCCAAGAGTTGCGCTCCTGCCATAGGCGTGATATAGAGTTTGGCAGCTTCCAGCGTTTGATCCTATACTTTGGGAGCAAAAAAACTGTCTCTTGAACTTAATTACCAGTGTGGATGTAAGACATTTGTTTTCTTTTCACTCAAAGTTCTGTCTATCTATCTATCTATCTATCTATCTATCTATCTATCTATCTATCTATCTATCTATCTATCTATCTATCTATCTATCTATCTATCTATCTATCTATCTATCTATCTATCTATCTATCTATCTATCTATCTATCTATCTATCTATCTATCTATCTATCTATCTATCTATCTATCTATCTAACTATGAACATCGATTTGAACTGAAGAATTAAAAAAATAATTACACATCATAAAGACAAACAAAAAAAACCCCAGCTAACCACCACCAAAAGAAAAATACCCCTTCCTCATAAGAGAAAGAAGAATGAACATCTAAAATAAAAAAGAAACAAATCCACAAAAAACCCGAACACAACAAAACAAAACAGCACCCCACATCCCACCCCCCCAAAATACAGAAACAAAAAATAAAAAAGGAAAAAATACAATTCCTCCGACACCGCCACCCTCCCCTCACCCGAAGAAAATAAAATGATATCCACAATAATAACCAGTCGAAACAACAACCCATCCTAGTCCAACTCAACCCAACGCGAAATAAACTATACAGAAAAATTAACTTTTAAAGGTTGTACAGCATCCACTTCCCTCAGCAACAACTATCCCCTCAAATAATCAAGAAGTCAACGACCTAATATAATCGTTGAATAAATGCGAACCATGTTATCCTTCGCTTGACAGAAGTAAACAAGACGTGTCAGGAAAATAAGCCAAACTGATACCTAAAGGAAAACAGACCAGTTTTGAACCATAACCAATCTGATATCACAAAGAAAGCAAGCCAGTTTTAAATGTGATATAACCAAGATGAGATCGCAAGAAAGCCAATCTTAGATCTCAAGAAAGACAAACCAATCTGAGATCTCAAGAAAGACAAGCTAGTTTGAGATCTCAAGAAAGACCAGCCAATCTGAGATCTCAAGAAAGACAAACCAATATGAGATCGCAAGAAAGACAAGCCAATCTGAGATCTCAGGAAAGAGAAGCCAATCTGAAATCTCAAGAAAGACATACCATTCTGAGATCTCAAGAAAGACAAGCCATATATGAGATCTCAACAAAGTCAAGCCAATCTGTGACTTCAGGAAAGTGATGTCAGTCTGGGATTAAAAACAAATGACAATGTAAGACCTCACCAGTATTTATTAAGTTGAGATATAATCTAAGGACTCACGAAAGAGAAAACAAATCTGAGAGAGAGAGAGAGAGAGAGAGAGAGAGAGAGAGAGAGAGAGAGAGAGAGGGAGGGAGAGAGAGAGATGGGGAAAGAGAGGGGGAGAGAGAGAGTCAGTCTCAATCAAGAAAGCCAAGCCAATCAGAGATTTCAAGAAAATATGCATCAATTCATATAGCAAATCGACTTCTTTAAATCGAGGCCATCAGCTTCCAGATCAGCAAAGCAAATCTTCCATTTAAGTGGCACACAAGTATAAAGAAAAAAATACTTACCACAATATATTTATTTCGAGTACAGAAACAAGCAGCTTGCATTTTTACCTGGACCCTTTTAAATCATTGAGAAGAAGCACGGTTTATTACGATGTGATTAGAATCAGGAGTCACCTGCACACGACCTGTACTTGGCTTGCTTGAAGCTTAACAAATTCGACAATTTTTATTCATTAAAAAGAAGTGCTTATGTTTCTAAAATGGTAGCTGGTTCTCGTTTCTCTGGACGCAAGGCGCGTGTCAGTCTCGGGACTATAGAACTAGAAAAGGTCAATATATTTAACTCCGAGACATCGAAACTAAATGGACTTTGGACACAGCATCTTACTATAAACGCATCACGTGTTAATGACAAAACTTACATACAAACAGCTGAAGACACACCTAAGACATATCTCAAGAATGATATGAGTGTCAGACAATATAAACGAAAATGCATGAAGTCTTTTACAATGGCATTTGGAATGAGTCATTGAATCACGTGATCATGTCTGAGATTGCGCGTGATTAGTGTTTCGGCACTGACACGCTACGGAATATTTTCATGAGATTTATTTTGTCTCCCTACTTCCGGTGCATTGCCCAACAGGAACTTCAATGACGTCACACGAAAATGGCCGAAGATCAGTCAGAGCTTAGGAGACTAAGAGAAACAGGCAGTCATGGCAACGCCTTACTGACTAAGAGCGCTGCATTGAGTTCATTGACCTGACGGATCGGTTCCGAAATGTAAAGACACTTAACTACTGCATATATATGCTAATTTGTTATTAGTCTGTATTGCTACCAATTTATTTATCAGTGGATGATTGAAAAAGGAACACTTCTGTGTAATTAAAGAGTAGAATGCTGACAGAGGCTGCCACGTGTTTTGTTTAAGAAGGCTGAAAGAGGCATATCTATGTGCTTGTTTAATAATAGAAAGCTGAAAGAGGCCGTGACGGACACGCCACTTAGATAATGAAAATTATTATTATTATTAATTAATCTTTCATAACTAATTGCAAGTGGTGAGAGTATTAATTTTATTATTAATGATCCTCCAACAGACACCACTCGTCTATCACTTGGGGGATGTGCGGGCGCTGTCAACGTTTTCTCTCTTCCACAACATAAAACAACATTTACAATCACATAATGTTTCAGTGAGTGGAAAGGAGAAGACAAATCCGACTTTTAATCTATTTTTACGAGCCCCCTCTACCACTTTCTTTTCCAACATAGGATTATCAATATGTTTAAGAAGGTTAATAAATTTATTAAATCAACAATCAAATATACGTATGGCAATTACAATAAAATAGATTACTTGACATCAATATTCCATGACACATTCCAATAATTTTTACACAGCCTCTCTCTAAAAATATAATTATAGTTAAACAATAGAGTCACAGGTTAGTCCTATAAGAGAATAGAAATAGAATTATTAGAGGTAAATTAATTATTGTACTTTTTTACATGGCCTGGATTAAGCATTGCTTCAACAGTCTTTCACAGGCCTTTGCAACAGTGTCAATTTCACAAAGTCCGTTAATACTGTCTCCCGCCACATACATGGAAACCACTGATGCGCTGTTCTGTCATTGACAAACTTGAGCACTCTCCCCAGCATGTTGCTTCCTTCAATCAGAACACAATGATTACAGTAATTCTAGCAACTTCAGTATGCTAGAATTCTCCCAGTGTGTCCAGCATATATATCAAGGGTGTGTAGTGTACTTCCTCACATACTCACCACAACAGATGCTCCTGCTAACGTTCTCTCTAATATTTTTTCTCTCTGCGTGGAACATTTTCCTGTGTGCTAGGAACATTTTCCTGTGTGTGCAGAATGTTTTCCTACGTGTGAGGAGCTGGCAGTTGTTTGAACTTCCTACCAAAACTTGTGAGCAGAAGTTTGAAACTACTGTGTGGCATTTTCTAATGAGTTGCACAGTCACACACCTTAGAAGGAAGACTTGTTCCCGTGCTTTCCAGGTTATACAGATCTATGACCAGTGAAGGGTATCTGGAAAATTAAAACTTGGAACTCAAATCAAACTCAAAGCCTGAAGCCCAAAGTCAAAGGGTCACTACAAAATACAATGAAGGAGCAAACCTAAGTTTCTCGTTTATTGCACTATAACGCCACTTCACCTCACACTCCATTTTCAAGTTACAATTTCCTGCAACAGTATTTATTAACCCGATACATACACCTGGTAAAATAAACACAGCATATCAAACAATGTCACATTTTCTTAGCAAAATACATGTGAGCGGCCTATTTCAACACTTGTAGTAATAAATGTCAACCCACATAGTGCGTCTCCACATAAACACAAGTATAACATATCAAAACTAAAAATGCATGAAATATTCCTAAGTTCATTCTCTCATAATCAGTCAGTTGTAACTCACCATCAAACTAATAACTGCCTTTCAAAGCCAGACTTTCTTCTTCCACTCAAAATTCAAGAGTGATTAGAAAGCAGAATTTTCCATAGCAAGAGAACTCCTTAAGCTCAGCCCATTGGCTAGTCTCGTTCTCGTAAATCATGATCATTGGATAATAGAGAACTACTCACTCACTTTGCATTATGTCAGCAATTTAGAATGTTCTTGCCTGGAGCTGTTTACTTCAACTCAGTCACCTTCAAAAATAACACCATAAGCCATAAGAAGTGCTCAATGTCGGGTTACTCTGACAATTTAGCAATTTATATAACAATTTAAATTTAAAATAGGGAGGGGCAAATTTACTCTATTACAGGGGCACATCGATGTTTTGTTTAAAAATAGACGGCCGAAAGAGGCACATCTATATGTTGTTTAACAATAGAAGGCTGAAAGCTGAAAGAGGCACGTCTATGTGTTTTGTTTAACAATAGACATTTGAAAGAGGGACATCTATGTGTTTTGTTTAATAATAGACGGCTGAAAGGGGCACAGTTTGATTATTCTGCATAACATTAAAAGGCTGAAGGGTACTGACTAATTATTTTGTTTGAGAGTAGAAGGCTGAAATAGGTATAGCTAAGTGTTTAAAAGTCCAAAAAACTGAAAAAGGCACATCTATGTGTTTTACTGAAGCCTGAAAGGAGAAGCATTTTGAACGATAGAATGCAGAATTTAAAAAGTACAGCTCTGTATATCTATATATAATTATTTATTTTGCAAGGCCGCATCCTAGATAACGACCAGTCAAAGAGAAAGGTACTTTAGTCTGTAAGTACACATTTTTTTTCTTGTTACTTCCTCGTTGCTTGTCTGACGACTGCCCGAGGACACGAGAGCAGACAAACAACTTGCAGAGTTATTGTGGTGCTGCTAGATGTTTTGAGATTTGTAAGATGAAATCTTGAATTTAATGTAGTGGATTTAGCTATTTTAGATATTAGAGTAGTATTTTTATTTCTAGCAGCAATAGGTATGCGATTGTAAGATTAAATCTTGAATTTAATGTAGTGGATTTAGTTTAGATCTTAGAGTAGTATATTTCATTTCTAGCAGCAATAGTTATGCGATTGTAAGATGAAATCTTGAATTTAATGTAGCGGATTTAGTTCAGATCTTACGAGTACTAATTTTCTTTTCTAGCAGCAATAATTTTATGCGACTGTAATAAGGTCTTGAATTGAATTTGGTGGATTTAGTATAGATCTTAGAGTAGCATGTTTCGTGTCTAGTAGCAATAATTACGCAACTATGAGATGAAATCGTCAGCTTAGTTTAGAGGAATTTAATCTAGATCTAATGAATAGTACTTTGTTTTTAGTAATAATGACTATCAGGTTAGTTTAGAGGAATTTAGTCTATTTCTAAAGAACAGTACTTTGTGTTTTTAGTAATAATGGCTATCAGGTTAGTGAAAAAAATATTGAGCAGTCTCTTGGGTTCGAATCTAAGGATTGCTATTTTAAAAATTTATTATGTATCAATTTTGTAAATGTTACACTTTTGGTATTTAATACTAGTTTGTAAGATTTTGACGTACATTCATGGGCATAATACATTGGATGTTTGGTTCATCATCATCATCATTATCATCACCACCACCACGACCATCATCATCGTCGTCATCATCATCATCATCACCAATTTTCAATACTTACTGAGTTAGTGTTGTGATTCTACTCCACACTTATACTGTACTGGTTTTCAATATTTTGTCATTACATTGACTCTCGTTACGCATTGCATGGCTAAATATAAAAATCTTTGCTCGTTGTTATGATATTACTGGTTGTTGTGGATGAAGCCGATGAAGCCAATACATGGTTTATAGTTTATTTGAATGTCACACCCACATACACGCATACACACGCACACACAGATGCCTACAATTATATGCATAATTTGCAGAATGACGGCATGGCTTTTACATTTCTAAGATGCGCGCGTGTGTATGTGTGTGTATGTGTGCGAGTGCGTGGGCGTATGTGTGTATGTGCGTGTGCCGCGCGTGTATGAGTTTGTTATGTGGGCGTTGGGCTGCCATGTTTTGGAACTGGTTACAGGCAGAAGTCTCAATGGAGCTGTCACTTGCAGAACTTTAATTCACCCTGAAGTGATATCTTCCCTCAAAAAAAAAAAAAACAACAAAAAACAACCAAAAAAAACCAAACCAAAACACCCCAACCTCTCAGTAACAATGACATTGTGAGCTATTATGACTTCAGTGTATTTCTGAGTTTAACGACAAAGTCTCTTTGAAATTATTTACTGGTAATTCAGGTGTACAACGACAGAAGCAGTCAGTAACGGATAAAATACCAAATTGTGGTGCTGCCATTACAAGCATTTAGAAAAGCCACCATGTTCTTCTCACGTCATGGCAATTCATGTCTTTCTAATGAGTTAATTATAGTTATCAATATTGAATACTGTTTGATTCGGTCTTAAGCAGTTACTTAATTCTTTAGCATTCAAGAGGAACACATTTTTAACTCACTGATAGTGCTGGTCGGACCTTACCTACACGACATAATTGCCGATTTGCCATTACATTGCATGACCTTGGAATTCTACACTTCCGCCAGATTTCCGACATCTCAGTCCATTTACTCCTTGCATCTGCTACTTTCAGGAGGGGGTGGGAAAAGATATAATCCGAACTTTAACAAGGAAAATATATATTAGCAAACACAAACTCACAGCATATTAGGCCATTAATAAATATTTCTTCATTTTGTGTACCTCAAAGCTAGTTGTGATAGCAATCCTAAATCTTTATTTAATATAAACATGGTCTAGATGTGATCACAGCCTTCTTTATACAAAATTCGTTTTATAGAGTATATGAAACAAATCGGAGGTGTGTTCAAAGCCTTCTTATATCTAATTCTTTGTTTAGTAGAATATTGCCTAATTGTGCCCACAACCTTTTGCGTATCAATGTTGTTTAGTAATAACAATGATAATGCCTAATTATGTCTATAGACTTTTTTATATTTAATTCTAATTATGTTCACAGCTTATATCTGATTACAATGTGTCTACATCTTTAAACTTAAGCCGTAGTTAATTAACAACAATGGCCAATTGTGTCAACAACCTTCCTTAGAGTAATTCGTTATTTTGTGTAAATATGATCGAGGTAAGTCCTACTAACATTATCGCCAGTTATCCACAGAAGGAAATCATCCTCTGTATATATTACTGCAAAGATCGGCACTTTATCTTGGATGTCATTTTATTCTGGAGGTGGTTTTGACGAACACTGAGCTGCGAAGAAGCACCCACGGACCAGAGGCAGTTCCACGGACCTCGTGTGTGACTGTATATATATATATATATGTAAGGATTGCTTTATATAGTTAAGTAAGGATTTACTGTATACAGTTAAGTAAGGATTACTGTATATAGTTAAGTAAAGATTACTTGATACAGTTAAGAAAGGATTACTTTATACATTCATGTAAGGATTGCATTATACAGTTAAGTAAAGATTACTTTATACATTTATGTAAGGAACACTTTATACAGTTAAGAATTACTTTATACACCTAATTTAAGGAAGGATTACTTTATACATTTAAGTAAGGATTACTCTATGCATTTAAGTAAGGATTAGTTTATACAGTTAAGTAAGGATTCTTTATATACAGTTAAGGATTTTTTAAACTTTAGTTTATGTATTCAAGTAAGGATTGCTTTATACAGTTTAGTAAGGATTCCTTTATACTGTTAATGATTACTTTAGTCTATACAGTTAAGTAAGCATTAGTTTAGTTTATACATTTAAATAAGGATTAAAGAAGAACAATGGAGTGCAAAACAGATTTGACAGTGCACAGCGAAGAGTTGCTATTGTTTGCTCAGACAGACTCGTTCCCGACCACATAATACCAGGGATAAATACGTCGTTCAGTTTTACTGTCAAAAACAAAGAAAGAATGCATTTTCCTTCACTGTAATGGGTCTTTTAGTTGTAAAGAAATCTGTTAAAGAGGCCTTTTGTCTACTTCTAAATAGCTTCCTCGGGCAATAAAGTCAGGTCTGTGACAAATGATATAGAAATGGCTCCTACAAAAAAGTACGTGTAAGTTACACCTGCACAGAAAACTAGCTTCTTGCGTGAGTGAAATCGGGTCCCTTAACCTTGAAGAGAATACAGCCAATAACTACATTTGATATATCAGAAAAAGGGAAGGAAGACTGCGTGGCATTATGTGCTCCCCAACCAAGTACTTTAGTTTCCAGATAGGAATTTATTGCACAGTTTTGAGTTGACATCAACTGCCTTGATCTTTGTCCAGGTTTGTCGGTAACAAATGAAAGACTGAAAATAGATCACCCTTTTAAAGACGTTTTAAAGACACTGAAAGACACTTGACGCACAGAATTCTAAATGTGAACTGAAATAATGTTTTGATATTTTCTTTATTGATGTCTTTTGGAGAAAAAAATATGTCATTTGTATTTATAAACTTACCCCTTCCACCCATACGCACATACAAAGTGAACGCGAGAAAGAGAAGCGACAAAACAAAGAAACAAACAAAGAAACAAGCGAACAAAACCATCCTCTCAATCCTCCCCTAAAAATATTCAACAACAAAAAAAACCATAACCAAGACAAAACAAAACAAAATTGCAGCAGTGACAGCATCAAAACTCATTAACACAAGAGTCTTAACCTCTTAGGTGATCTGACAACTGAGCTGTTTGAAACTAAAATAATTCGAAACCTCACAAATAAATGAATATTGATTTAAAGACTGAGTGAAGAGGAATATTGGTTAACAGTGGCAAATGAGTTAGGCCTTGTTAGGCCATTAGATTTTGGTGTTCTGATAATCCAATGAACTGTGCAATGTAAGTATCAAAGACACGTAACTCTGCGAGATTTCCGGTGGTGCCAATGTACACAAACGAGCTTAGTGACGATACAAGGGCCAAAGCGTTACTCTTTTATATTAAAGATATGGCACTCGACAATCAAACGAGCTTAGTGACGATACAAGGGCCATCACTCTTTTATATTAAAGATATGGCACTCGACAATCAAACGAGCTTAGTGACGATACAAGGGCCGTCACTCTTTTATATTAAAGATATAGCACTCGACAATCAAACAAGCTTAATGACGATACAAGGGCCATCACTCTTTTATATTAAAGATATGGCACTCGACAATCGGAAATGAGCTCTGTGCGAACGTCTCGCATTATTTACGGAACAAAGAAAGAGCCTTAATTGGACTAAGCCGCTTTGTGTAGTCACGTGGTGATCTCGTGAATGAACGAGAGTTTTGGTTTCGTTTCCACTTTTAGCACTAAAATGATAATGCTACTGAAAGTTTGCCGAACCTATGGAACTGTTGATATTACTCAAGCGCCTGTTAATAAAATTAATAAATATGTGTTTGTAGTAGATTTTTGTTCTCTTAGTCTTTAATATTTTACATACAGGGATATATTTTAAGACAAGGCTTTGGGTACAAGCATTCAGTCTCGTAAAAAATAGTTATTGTTCCTGTTAAATGAAGTCATGCATAAACATTAACAGTCTCGTAAGAAACAGTTATTGTTCCTGTTAAATGAAGTCAAGCATAAACATTAACAGTCTCGTAAAAAAACAGTTATTGTTCTTGTCAAATGAAGTCAAGCATAAACATTAACAGTCTCGTAAAAAACAGTTATTTGTTCCTGTTAAATGAAGTCAAGCATAAACATTAACAGTCTCGTAAAAAACAGTTATTGTTCCTGTCAAATGAAGTCAAGCATAAACATTAACAGTCTCGTAAAAAAACAGTTATTGTTCCTATCAAATGAAGTCAAGCATAAACATTAACGGTAATTCTTGTGCTTCTTTTTCTTAAGCACTTTTGCGTTTTGTTTCAATGTTTTTAGGACTATCTGACCGACTAACATTCTCGTTGTACAAGAAAAAAAATATCGTACTACCCCGCCCTCATCCGAAACAAAATTCGAACCCGGCCCAGCCCTATCAAACCTTCCATCTTAGTTCACCCCGATTTTGACTCTTTATAAATTTAATATAAAATTTAATAAAATTGTAATTAACCTTTAATTTTTATAAATTTAATAAACCGCAAGACAGTAACTTTAACTTACAGAATTTATTCAAGAGTCGTTACAAAAAGTAAAAAATTGTAAATAGTGCTCGCTTTTAGCAGTCTGCTCTCATTACCTTTCAATTCTCTCAAAAAGCCAAAACAAAATAACAAAAATAGTGAATAAAAGCCCTCCTTGAAAAAATAATAAAAGCCCTTTCAATTCTCTCAAAAAGCCACAACAAAATAGTGAATAAAAGTCCTCCTTGAAAAATAATAAAAATCCTTGCAATTCTCTCAAAAAGCCAAATCAAAATAGTGAATAAAAGCTTTCCTTGAAAATAATAAAAATTAAAAAAAATAAGGAAGTAAATAAAATTATCATTGATGAAAGGGTATTAAAATTAGAAACCATAAAATTCAGACCCTGAACTTTGTGATTTCATATTTGAAACACGTGTATGGATATTTTGCAATTTATTGTGCAAGTGGTTTACCACACACACACACACACACATACACACACACACACACACACACGCACGCGCGCACACACACACACGCACGCGCGCGTACACACACACACACACACACACACACACACACACACACACACACACACACACCTAATAGATAATCAATACGACGCAATGTCAATATACTTGATACTATACCGTCTTGAAAATGCGTTTTATTATGTAAGCATTATATCTCAGTACACAAATGGAACAAAAATACTCATGAATCATATTTAAGACCGCTCGTGCTTGGCTCAGCAGGTTAAAACTACTATTCATATGAAATAACTCAGTAGGTAAATATTACAATACATTATACACATGAATGACACTTGTGCACCTCATCTGTATTGCACAACTCGTAAACAGTCGAAATGGTACTCTTAAATCCTCGATTTTACCCGCACTAATAATTAGTTGCTTATCTTGTGAGGCGATGACAGAGTATATCGCACCAAGTAGAGTGACAGAGTATATTGTACCAAGTAGACTGACAGAGTATATTGTACCAAGTAGAGTGACAGAGTATATTGTACCAAGTAGAGTGACAGAGTATATTGTACCAAGTAGAGTGACAGAGTATATTGTACCAAGTGGAATGACAGAGTATATCGCACCAAGTAGAGTGACAGAGTATATTGTACCGAGTGGAATGACAGAGTATATTGTACCAAGTAGAGTAACAGAGTATATTGCACTAAGTAGCATAATACATGAATATTAAAGACTCGAGACTAAAAAAAATATGATCTGTCTTTATATAGGAAATGCTATCTGTTAAATGATAGCAAACACATTTATTCAAACTAAACTTAATATCTAGAGCCACCTAACTGATTTCTTTAGAATATAGTTTCAATATTTGTTTCATGTAGCTTCTGTAACCTAACTTTATCTCTGCTAGAATGTAGAGCGTAGTTAAATCGGAATCCTAAGCAACACTATCAGCCTCACATGCTTATGAAGAACGGAGTTATTCCAAAGGAAGTCATGTTAAGACGCAGGCGCGCACACACATACATACAATTGAAGCCCAGATATGATGCTGTTACAAATGATACAAAGAAACATACGCATGAACATACACACACATTTTTAAGACAAAGACCTAAATATATATATAAAACAAAACCCAAAATACATCATAAACATTGACAAAGACAGATATAGACAATACAAAGACAAAATCAAAAACATAGACATAAACATTGACAAAGATAAAATCAAAAAACATAGACATAAATAAAAGCAAAATAACAAAAAACCGTAGAAATAAACAACGACAAAGACAGAAAATACAAAGACAAAATTACAGACAAATCGATAAAGACAGACACAGACAATACAAAGACAAAATCAAGGACAAAAATGAGATAGACAGACCAACAAAAAGAACAAAGCCAAGGAAAAAAACATGCACATAAACATACACACAGGTGAAGACAAATAAATATGCAATCGAAGTCCTAGACAAACAAAGTAAAAAACATAGACGATCCTAAAACAAAGACATATACATAGACAAAAGTGAGTGCGGGACTCTATTTCGGAAATAAAGGCTGTATAATTGAACAGAAGTAATAAAGGAAACACAACAGTCTGAAAGTAAGGCATTTGATCTACAAATCTTCCGCAAGATGTCGCCTGAAGTTAAAGTTTTTTCTTGTTACCCATAATACATTTCAAGAAAACGTAATCCTGCTTACTAAGCACTCTGTAATCAGAGGTCTCTTGTAAATCGTCCATTATAAAAATATAAACCTTTAAGAGTTTCTCATAAGAAAAATCGCTTATTTATTTATTAATTTTGTAAAGAATGGAATAAAATTTTAAAGATTGATCGAGAGTTTGTTTAAGTTCTTTGCAATGAAATATGGAGTTTCTATAATAACAAGTGGGTGCCAGCCAAAAGTCGATAGAGAGAATGAAATAAAACGTCGCCTTTTGCGGACAGTGACTGGAAAAAATGGATTCAAACCGAGTGAAACGAGTTCTGTCAGTTTCCATCCATCGTTTCTTCAGAAGTACGATCGAAAGACGCCAAGTTCATATAAGCTGACGTGAATTTGCTGACGAGAAGTAGATCCACTGACACACGCACACACACACACACACACACACACACACACACACACACACACACACACACACACACACACACACACACATCACTTCTGTCCTTATCCAGACGGAAGTCACACACGCTCTATGGTTATCGAAAAGACGGAAGTCACACATACGTCACTTCTGTCCTTATCCAAAAGACGGAAGTCAATGAAGGCGAAACCATGAACGAGCAAGCTCACAAATCACGCACACGGTACACGCGTTCTTGTAAATAATTACATTTTAGCTTACTCGTCTGCAGTTTCAATGGAACAAAGTTAACTTGATATGTAGGGAGGCTCGAAACAGATATATATTTTCCTCTTATCATGTCCTTGCCTTCATGAATATTTAGTTAAAACAAAAGAAAAAGACACCCCCAACCAATCCCAATCTTTAATCAAAACAAAAACAAATTTTAACATAAAAATAGCAAAGTAACCTACAATTTTTAAAGCGTGCCAAAACCCATCTAAACCCACGAAAACCACACGCACACAAATCATCATTATCAACAACAAAACAATTTTAAAGAAAGAATTAAAAATCAATAAAATAAAATTTAACAACAACAACAAAAAAGTACCTCCCTTGAATGACTTATTTAGGATGATGGCCGATGTTTACTCTTTAACGATTTCGCTGCCTGGTGCGAGCAATACCGCTGCTAAAGATTTTAAAGTGAGCCCTGAAGAGGGGAATGAGAATAAAATGATGATAAAGAGGAGTTGCCAGTTTATCCGATGCAGGATGACTTTTTATCTGGATGGTAAAAGTCCGAGAACGAAGGGGTGATCAGTAGGCCGTTCTATATTTGGTTGCGCAGTGGTTGTCGTCAGGTCCAAGTTAGTACTTGGTGGACACTCACGCCTGGGAGAAATCCTTTTGTTCTTGGCTAGCTTAGTCTTCTCGTCCTTGCTGATTTATTTTGTTGTTGTTGCTATTGCTGCTACCATTGAGATTTTGGCGCCAGCCTCTGGTGATTTCCGCAAGGCCTGGCTTGTTTGTTTTCCTCCATAGTTGCGGTGGTGGTGCTATTATAATTTGCAGAATGTCTGCGAAGGGGTGTTTAAAATATTTCCATTGGGATTGTTGATAATTTAATTGATGCTGTTAAATAATTCTGTTAACAATGTAGCTGCTTTTGTGGTGGTGGTTGTTGTTGATTCAGGTGTTGTTAATCTCCTTCAGCGTGGTAGAAGTCGTTTTGACGTTTTCGACTGTCTGGTTTTCCTTGTTTGTTGTGGATTTCTTTCTGCTTTGTTTCCTGTTTCTCAGGTTCAAGATGGGGAACGTGAGAAAAAGGAAAGGAGAGCAGGTAGAGATGGGCAAGTCAAGATGGAAGCTTCTTCTTCAGACGACCATCTTTCTGGCCAATGTGATTTCTGAGAGTCCAATTCTTTCGTTGAACTTTTACTGTCTTTGAAGTCAGAGTCGATTAGGTTTCCCCTCTGATGGTCCTCCACCCCCAATTTAACCGTTTTGTCCACCCAGTCCAAGTTTCATTACCTGTTTGCAATGCGTCTTTGCTACTGCAAAATGTTTATAGACTGATTGAAAGAAAGCCTCGAATAATCATCTGATAAATAGATGAACAGAAAACTAGACGTTATAATTAGTCTATAACTGAAATTTATGACAACAAACATAAAGAAGTTATGCTACACTAATAAATACAGAGGCTGAAAAAGCTAACAATATTTTAAAAAGAGCAAAGCAAAATACATTCTTGATCCTATTTTCTCGTTACTGACATTTCAAACTAAAGTTTAGTCACTCAACTCTACACACAGACGTGTAGAGGTCATGGCAATTTAGTCACTAACTTACACAGTGATGTGTAGAAGTCATGGCAATTTAGTCACTAACTTACACAGTGATGTGTAGAAGTCATGGCAATTTAGACACTAACTTACACAGTGATGTGTAGAAGTCATGGCAATTTAGTCACTAACTTACACAGTGATGTGTAGAAGTCATGGCAATTTAGTCACTAACTTACACAGTGATGTGTAGAAGTCATGGCAATTTAGTCACTAACTTACACAGTGATGTGTAGAAGTCATGGCAATTTAGTCAGTAACTTACACAATGATGTACAGAAGTCGTGGCAATTTAGTCACTAACTTACACAGTGATGTGCAGAAGTGGCAATTTAGTCACTAACTTACACAGTGATGTGTAGAAGTCATGGCAATTTAGTCACTAACTTATACAGTGATGTGTAGAAGTCATGGCAATTTAGTCACTAACTTACACAGTGATGAACAGTAGAGTTATGGCACGGATCAGTTATGTAATAAACCTCAGTTGAAAATCTGCAACTGTAGTGGAGCACATTAGTTCAAAACAAAGCAAGTGCAGTGTTGGAAAACAGTGTAGTTAGCAGTGTCTGTAAGAAATTCATAGGACCCATGTGGAAAGTGACAAAGTATGTACCCACCAAGAGAGAGTTGAGGCCTTAACCGGACACAGCAGTGTCCTGGGTTGTCAGCCCGTCGAAAACGCCCGGAGTTTAGATTAAACAGCGATATTCTTTTGTTATTTGTTGTGTGTCTTTCACAGACCTGGAGTCGGGCCTTGATCTTCAGAGCGGATATTGTTAATTTGGTGCCCAGACGCGACTCTTTTACATGAGCTGTCTAAGCGCACCTTAATTCCAGTTTTTCTCAGTGTGACTGAATCGGAATCAGCACTCACTGATATCTGAGGACTGACCAGACGTAAAGTTGTCGGCAGGCCTCTTTGAACTTAACATCAAACAGAGAACGACGTGCCGCCCGCCCGACAAACCCAGATCTAGTTGTGAGACGTCAAAGCGGCATCGAACTCAAGGTCTTACGTTATTGGCCCTACAGGAAACCAGGATGTCGTATTTAAACTTCTTTTCTCAACGCAGACTGTTTTGAGTAGCATATTTATTAAAAGTCAGTTAAATAAAGCTATCTAAATGGCGAAAATATGGAGCATCACGCCTCACCTTTACAGTCCATTGTAACTAGAAGAAATAACAGAAATTATGAAAGAAAATTACACACTGAACTGACGGTACAGACAACAATCATTCCTTAAAATAAACTATTAAAAGAAATGTTTACTTCACTTTAAAACGAGAGCGCCCCCAAACGCTCAGGATGTAATAGAGGTTCTAATCCTTAAAACGTTACCCAAGTGCCCGGGAGCTAATAAAGGTTAAAATGCTACCAAGTGCTCAGGACCTCAGGTTCAAATCTTTATAGCGCCAATAAGCATATGTAAACTAAAACAGGTTCTAATGCTTAAAGCATCACCAAGCACCAAATATCTAAACAGTTTCTAATTCTTAAAGCGTCACCAAGCGCCCAGGCCCCCAAACAGATTTTAATGCTTAAAGCGTCACCAAGCGCCCAGGAACCAAAACGGGATCTAATGCTTAAAGCTTCACCAAGCGTCCAGGCCCCCAAAGAGGTTCTAATGCTTAAAGCGTCACCAAGCGCCTTGGTACTAAAATGGATTCTAATGCTTAAAGCGTCACCAAGCGCCTTGGTACTAAAATGGATTCTAATGCTTAAAGCGTCACCAAGCGCCTTGGTACTAAAATAGATTCTAATGCTTTAAAGCATCACGAAGCGCCCAGGACCTAAAACGGGTTAAAATTCTTAAAGAATCACTAATCGCCCAGGACCTAAACGTGCTCTAATTCTTAAAGCGTCAGGACCAAAACAGGTACTAATTCTTAAAGTGTCACCAATCGCCCAGAACGTAGAACTAGTATACTACTTAATGTGTCACCTAGCGTCCAGACTTCTACAAGTTCTAATACTTCAAGCTCTATGAAGAAAGGCGTCCTCAGAGATTAATGTTTATGATCAGTATTTTTGCTGAGGGATTACATGCATGTGTGTGTGTGTGTGTGTGTGTGTGTGTGTGTGTGTGCGTGCATGTGTGAATGCTTGTGTGTATATAATATATGTGCACATATATAAATATATGTATGTGAGTTCATGTATATGTGTAAGTGGAAGGGTAGGCTACTACAACCGCTCAAACTATTGGAACGAAAATGTCGCGCGTCTGAAATAAATATTTGAAGACGTTTTTCAGTCATTCTACAACAGATTTCACTTACTACTCAACAGATTTCACTTACTACTCAACATATTTCACTTACTACTCAACAGAGATTTCACTTACTACTCAACAGATTTCACTTACTACTCAACAGATTTCACTTACTACTCAACAGAGATTTCACTTACTACTCAACAGATTTCACTTACTACTCAACACAGATTTCACTTACTAATACTACTCAACAGATTTCACTTACTACTCAACAGAGATTTCACTTACTAATACTACTCAACAGAGATTTCACTTACTACTCAACAGAGATTTCACTTACTAATACTACTCAACACAGATTTCACTTACTAATACTACTCAACAGATTTCACTTACTACTCAACAGAGATTTCACTTACTAATACTACTCAACAGAGATTTCACTTACTACTCAACAGAGATTTCACTTACTAATACTACTCAACAGAGATTTCACTTACTAATACTACTCAACAGAGATTTCACTTACTACTCAACAGAGATTTCACTTACTAATACTACTCAACAGAGATTTCACTTACTACTCAACAGAACTATTGCATGTAGTCAGTTAGCGAATCAACAAAACATAATACAAGTAATGTGCCGTAAACTGGTGCAACAAACTTCGGAATGAAACAGAGTAAAACAATTTAATTTACTTCAAGCGGAGAACTATTTTTTCTCCAGATATATCCATTACTACAAAGTAATGCTATCAAGTGTCAGACAAGAGTTAACACATCAACATCGAATGCTTTAAAGTCAGAACTATCTGTAAATAACTCTGTGTCGAAGAAGAACAGAGTAAAAGAAAAATCAGTGGCATTACATTCGTGGCTAGAGACGGTTATAGGCTAAAACAATTAAGAGAGCAAATATTAAACAAAGACTCTTTTGGATTGCTTATTTTTAAAAATAAGTTTCAATCCAGAAAGAGACACGCGAGTTCTAGTGTCGCCATCTGTTTTTTCCCATCACAAAATTGTTATGATGTAATCCGATTATTTTATAATGAATGTGAGAGATGTCTGATGTCTCAAGGTCAACAGTCAACAGTGACAAGTCAACCAGTCCGTCCTATCTATCTATCTATCTATCTATCTATCTATCTATCTATCTATCTATCTATCTATCTATCTATCTATCTATCAATCCATCCATCCATCCATCCATCTATATATCTATCTATCTATCTATCTATAAAGCAGAAGAAAAATCTCGGTCATTATATTGCTATTACCCTTTACTGAGTGTTTCTGGATTCGAACCCCATCTGTCAATTTAAATGCCACTTGCTCAAGACATCGTCCATAGTGGTCTGGGTCTTCACATTTTTTCTTTTCCTTTGGTGGGTAAAGTATGTCTGTTATCTGCCACAAAACCCAGGCTACGGATGTATAGAAATGGTGAAAGGGTTATTTTTGAAGAAATGTCTAGACTAGGAAAGGATTAAAAGACGTTGAAAATGTAGGCAAAGTTTACCAGCACCAGACCAGACGAGAAAGTCAAATGACTTCAAATGACTTGCTAGACAATGCACCCTCACTTGGAAACCAAAATGCTTTTGTACAAGACAAGACAACTCTTTGCTCTACGCATTATGTTAGGTTGGTTTGCTGGAACATTGGGACAACAAACTTAGCAACAGAGCGACATATTGTGATATACTGAAAGGGAAAAGCTAGATGCTAACGTTTAGTGCAACAGAATCGTGTTCTTATTTATTCTCATCGCTGGAATAAAATGGCCACCAAATTTTGTGGTGACTCAGTCGGAAACTATAGGCTTGAGAAAATAGTCCTGATACAAATGTAATTTTGTGGTGACTCAGTCGGAAACTATAGGCTTGGGAAAATAGTCCTGATACACATGTAATTTTGTGGTGACTCAGTCGGAAACTATAGGCTTTACTTGAGAAAATAGTCCTGATACACATGTAATTTTGTGGTGACTCAGTCGGAAACTATAGGCTTTACTTGAGAAAATAGTCCTGATACACATGTAATTTTGTGGTGACTCAGTCGGAAACTATAGGCTTGAGAAAATAGTCCTGATACAAATGTAATTTTGTGGTGACTCAGTCGGAAACTATAGGCTTGAGAAAATAGTCCTGATACACATGTAATTTTGTGGTGACTCAGTCGGAAACTATAGGCTTTACTTGAGAAAATAGTCCTGATACACATGTAATTTTGTGGTGACTCAGTCGGAAACTATAGGCTTTACTTGAGAAAATAGTCTTGATACACATGTAATTTTGTGGTGACTCAGTCGGAAACTATAGGCTTGAGAAAATAGTCCTGATACAAATGTAATGCTGCCAAAAGCCGATGACCCTGTGAATCAGTGTTTTGTATGACACCAGACTTTTGCCAAGTGATAGAACTAGGAACTGTACAATTATATGTGTTTACAGATTTTTAACATCAGTTTTAAAAATAAAATGTCACCACTTTCTTCTAGAACGCTAAAGGTACTGTCACGTGATAATAATAATGATGTCAAAGCAGTAAAAGTTTTATAATAATTATAGAAACATACTCAAGAAACAACAGTACAAAAAACAAAACAATAAAATGAATTTACAAAAAGTATAACAAATAAATGTATTTGCAAAAGAAAAACATAAATAAACTAAAATTTATGAAGGGTTCTATGTAACAATGTTCAACTAATTCCAACAATTTTAATTATTCACATAACACATAATTCAGCAGTGAGATTAGTATCAAAAATATATCACAGGACTATTGTTATCATAGAAAAAAATGGAGTTATAGAGTGATATGATAATAGTTTGTACAATAATAGTTTGTACAATACCTGTTCAGTGACATAAACCGCAGCAGTCCTCGTCATTTTTTATAACAATGTCACAAGTTTATTGTTCACAATAAATAGTCAGTCATCTACTGCTATGTCACAAGTTTATTGTTCACAATAAATAGTCAGTCATCTACTGCTATGTCACAAGTTTATTGTTCACAATAAATAGTCAGTCATCTACTGCTATGTCACAAGTTTATTGTTCACAATAAATAGTCAGTCATCTACTGCTATGTCACAAGTTTATTGTTCACAATAAATAGTCAGTCTTCTACTGCTATGTCACAAGTTTATTGTTCACAATAAATAGTCAGTCTTCTACTGCTATGTCACAAGTTTATTGTTCACAATAAATAGTCAGTCTTCTACTGCTATGTCACAAGTTTATTGTTCACAATAAATAGTCAGTCTTTTACTGCTATGTCACAAGTTTATTGTTCACAATAAATAGTCAGTCATCTACTGCTATGTCACAAGTTTATTGTTCACAATAAATAGTCAGTCATCTGCTATGTAACAAGTTTATTGTTCACAATAAATAGTCAGTCTTCTACTGCTATGTCACAAGTTTATTGTTCACAATAAATAGTCAGTCTTCTACTGCTCTGCTAAGCTTGTTGTAGAATGTTCCAACACTATAGATCTCTTAAGACTAAACAAAGACACACTTTTACTTTATTAGCTTCTTGAGAAGTAATCACAGTAACAAACTTTTAACACTCCTTTAGCTAGAAATTTCCACAGTGGAGCTGGACACACTTGCTGACGCACCGCACACAAACAGGGTGCAATGAACCATCACAACTACCACACTCTAGGATGGAAACTTCTCGAATCCACCACAAGTGTACAAAGAAGAAAAGGCTTGCTCCATTTTGAAATATTAAATAAGGAAGCAACGCTAACTTCCAAGTTTAATCATCTCTATTCTCCATTTTTTCTTACAATCATTCTCAACATATATATTCCTGCAACAGTATTTATTAACCGATACATCCTTGCAACATAATAAATACAACAAAATCAACTACATATGCGTTTCTGCTAGAAACAATGTCACGTGTTTAACTTATTACATATGCGTATTATAATTCACAACTGTAGAAATAATATTTTCTTCACATAATACATCTTTACATTAAATTACAAATGCAGTGTGTCAGTAATAAACTGTATGAAATGTTTCTGTCCATTCTCTCTCAATCAATCAACTCACCGTAAGCTAAGATTGCCTTTCATGTCCAGAGTGACGTCAAAATCAAAGTGTTAAGAATATAGCACTTTGTTCAACAGATAAATTTTGGTCTGCAGCAAGTGGCTAGTTCGTTACTTGTAAACCTTAATCTATTCATTAGCAAAAATTACTCATCTGCCCTGGACTGGTTTGGATTATATTAGAAAGTTCTAGCATATTGTTTACCTGAGTTGTTATTTTAACTCTGGTACTTACACAAATATCATCATGTGCAGTACCCGAAGGTCATATCACGTTGACATTTAATAAACTATATACATGTAATAATTAAATTTAAAAATAGGAACAAGAAAATTTACTCCGGCACAGGAAGTATAGCAAGTGACAGCAGCACATAACGTAAAAGAAAAGAAAATAATTCAATGTATTTAATACATGACATTTAAAACCACATGGACGAAAAGAAATATAGGTAAAACATTGGAAGAGAAAGGAGGTCAGTTCACGAAAAATATTAATTATTTGATTTTTAATTCCATCTGACAGCTTTGGTGGACTATTTGCGCGTCAGTCGGTATGTGATGAACGATGTTGTCTACAAAAGTTGATAGCTTTGCCGGGGAGTGGTGATGGTGGTTGTTTTGATGGGGGCAGTGCTCAAAGAAGAGTAGGTCTATACAATCTCTTTGTATCGAAGTTGGAATTGGTCGGGCCAGAAAAGGAAGAGGAGAGATTTTTTTTCTTTCCTCGGCTTAAAATGAAAATGTTGAACTAGAACGAAAAGCGTTTGGAGCTAAATGTAAAAGAAAAAATAATTAAAGAGAAGTAGAGCGACGTGGGTGTTTGCGGATTGAGGAAAATTAATAATACTAAACTGGAGACCTTTGTAAGCTGGAGTTAACGAACTTTTGTGTCTATTAACTGATTTCTAGCAATATTCTTTAAGGACAAAATAGAATAAATGAATAAACAGGGAAGAAATGAATAAACTGCCAGAGGACCACTTTCTATCCCGTTTCTTTCATTTCGACTGAATATATTTATTTTGTATATCCGCGTAGTGCCCATAGTCAAACTAAAAAGATGCTAAAAACACCCTTCCTCAAAATATCAATCGAAAAGTTTGTGTAATTTTTCCACTCATTTTTTGTTATGATATTATTCGAAAGTTAATCGTATTTTATACTTTCTTAAGGCTTTTTTCTCCTTTACTATTCTCTCTCTTTTTCAGTGTCATGGGTCATTATTTCGTTTTACATTTCATTTTAAAGTTACTGCTTGCACTGAGAGCGAGTGTCGCATGTCGATGAAACTCGAAATAGAAGGTTAAGGTCATTCGCCTGTTCAGAGCTGGACATTGCCCTGGAGTGGCACGTTGGCCGGACAGGGACAGCCGGATGTGTTAACTTTCTATCACCCCCTCCCTTTCGTCTTTCACCACAAGGGGATCAGCGGTCAGTGACAAAATGGTCGTGCGTTGATTGACGACCTCGATTTTGCTGATGGAGTCGCTCTTGCATTTGAGAGTTGTCCCCCCTTCCCACGCACAACCGACCCTCTCAGTGCCGTCTGCAGCTGATGATCTAATGGTGCAAATTAACCCCCTTGTGTGCAGGGTCGTGAAACTTTACTTAAAGATGCAGCCGTGGTCAGAAAGAGACGCCAAATACATCTGCAGGATCGAACTCAGTGGCCACTTTTGTCGAGAAAATGCCCGTGGACCGCAATGTCTGACATCTATTGTGCTATAACTTAATTGTGAAAAACTTACGCGTACAACTAAACTGGAAAATAAATGAATATACATGCACTGCGCAGAAAAACAAATGAAAACGTATACTAAATGGGAAAAGAAATGAATATATATATATATACTGAACAGGAAAACAAATTAATACATTTATATTGAACGGGAAAAATTAATACATATATACTAAAATGAAAGTATACACAGAGCAGTCGTAAGAAGAGCAGTTATTGAACAAATATCAGGCCTCCTATTGCCTGCGAGGACACTGTCTTTAGTCATCACATTATGTAAAAGCAAACTCAACCAGTCTCGGTGGGGGTGGGAGGATAGGATAGTGGGGGTCACCACATTCAGCATCCCCACTTTACACGTACTTTGCGGAGGTTGTTGTTGTCTGAAAGGCTTAGTTCTTGAATGTATTAATGTCGACTCTAACTCCCTCTCGCGATGCCGACCGCTGGCACATTTGCAACTGTTGTCTGCAACAGTCGTACGTCTGTGACTTCGATCGGTATATTTAACTAGCACGACGTCGCACGCCTGAGTCATCGTTAATGTAATTTGTTGAGTAACAGGCGAACTAAAAAACCAAAAGCGAGTTTGCTATTATGTGAGGACGGCTATCCTTTATATACTTACATGCCTCATCGCCCTAGAGGAAAAGTTGTCCAACGCTCGGTGGAGTGACTGACAAGCAAGTCACCAAGTGCAAGCCATCAGTATATATATATATATAAGATAAATTATTTGTCCCCAGGCAAATCGTCTCAAAGTGTGGAGAAGGGTAGGAGGCTAAGATGGGTATACTAATCTTAATTACTATTTCAACATAATTTAATTTGCAGTCTCAGAAGACTGACCTACTTCGCGAGCCTACTGCCAAGGCTCCCACGTTTTTATTACAGTCATGTGACAAGCAACGGAGAACGCTCTAAATAATATAGAAGAGAAACTTTATTGCGATATCTCAACTTTACCTTATAATTACAAATTCAATGCAGTAAAACTTTATTTTCTGAAACTGCAAGATAACACCTCTTATAAAAAAAAAAACAACAACAAAGAGACTCACTGAGTTTCGAACGTCAGAACTGTAATACAGTTTGCAGCAGAAGTAACAGGTTACCACACTATCAAGCGAACCTCTGAACTTTATGGCTGCATGTAGCACACCACAAGAGATGTCAATGTCATTAATATGCCTTGCTGCCCATTGCTACATAATGTCACATATGGAGGAAGAATAACGAAAGAGTTTCTTTATCACTACCATATTTTCTCTCAAAGATTATGTTCCTCCACCATGTATGAACTGCTGTCTCAAGCTCACACAAGTCATTATTATCATTAATGAATGTTTTTAACACATTCGTACACAAACGTGCACAAAGAACACTCACAATCACAAGCAGGTGCAACATGCACTCTTGTAGGCACACACATGCACACACACAAAGTGACTGACATGTACAGGCATGTTAAATGTTTGTTATGAAAGTGATAGATCTATTTTAAGAATTTTAAGAATTTTAAATCTATATATCTGTCAGCTAAGTATTGCAATCAATTAGAACTGTTTTAAAGTTTAGGTGCTCCTCCTCTTCTTCACCACCACCACCACCACCACCACCACTATTATTTTCATTGTCATTGTCATCATCATTGTGACATGTCCACACACCTTCTCACACTTTTATTATGATAATAAAAGATAAAATTATCTCAATTCATAATACTATTTCAAATATAATAATATTAATTGAAATAGCCATAATAGTTTTGACTTTGTCACTTTAAATCCTTATAAACAATGTTTCCATATTGAAGCCCTGAATTTTATTTAGACTTAGTTTTGAGCTTCTCAAATTGCCAATTATATAACCCCTTGGTCAAGCTTGTAGCTTGCTCCGATCCCTGTAAGTTTACATAGAGCCTTAGTGTCCAATTGAGAGGACTGTCTCTTGGCCAGCATACACTTAGGATTGGATATAAATGTATCAACTAAAGTAAATTAAAATATGGACAGCAGCTGTTAAAATATGTAAGTAGGCATGATAGAGAGATCCAAGTTTAGCCTTTTGGACACACACAAGCATCTCCTATAGAGTCATTATTGCCTACAGTAATTTTCCAGACTGAAATTATGAGTCTGAGGACTAGTGGAAATTCCTGGATTTTGTAATTCAGTGATTTATTGCCAGCAGAGACTGGCACTTTGTATGGTCTGACCAACCGGGAAAAGAGCTGCTCAATTGCTACTATTATGTAATTCAGGGGTCTGCATCAAAAACAGCGTCAAACCACACTTCATACTCAAGGACCCAGGGGACTAAACTGCTGATGCTGTATTCAAGCAGAAGGAAAGGCTTTCTTCTTGTCCAGATAAGTTAAAGAGGACTCTCTAAGGATATTACCTTGCACTGCATTACATTAGAGATATTACCACAGCTGTCATATGTACACTCAAATCCCTCACTAATTGTGATGTCAAAGAGACACATTTTATTCTGATCACTTATATATTTAATTCATTGTTTCATATCTCATTTCCTTCATTAAATTCTTTCAAAATTATAATTTGTAATTCTCTGTACAGTGGTACTTTGACTTGCAAGTTTAATTCCTTCTGTGACCAAACTCGTAACTCAATTTGCTCCTATATCAAATCGATTTTTCCCTTTGAAATTGATTGAAATGCCATTAATCCATTTCAGACCCCCCCCCCAAAAAAAAAAAAGATAAAAAAACCAAAAAAAACAACCCCAAACCCCTATTTTTGGTTGCATGTGTTTAAATAAGAAAACTTTATTTTTAAATAAGAAATATTACATAAAAACATAATAAAAGAGAATGTAGAGAAATAAACTGGTTTTATTATGAGGAAATAGGTGGCAACAATTGAAAGAGTTTGTTTTGTGCTTTTACAGTCACTTTCGTTTGTCATAAACTGTATTGTTTAATAGCTTAACCTAATGCTACAATTGAAATAATTTGTTTCGTGCTTTTTTGGTCACTTTCGGTTGTCATAAACTGTATCATTTAATAGCTTAACCTAATGCTACACTTCATTCTGAACTTAATTGCTACGTGTTTTTCACTTTTGCATAACTTAATTTTCTTCACTGGCTTTAGCCTTTTTTGCCACACTTTCATCATTTTCACCTGCAAGGTATTTCAATAAAATAATAATAATAATAATAATAATAATAAGGTAAATTGTTTATTCTGCGCTTTCAGAATGTTTTGGAAATGAGTTAGGCAAGTGTAATTAAATAGCTCTAATGCATGACCAGTTGCAAGTTTCTCTGGGTGTTTGTTGAAAAGAAACCCTGAAAGTCTCTCCCACATTCTCAACATTTCCTTTATCTCACTTAGCTTAGACATAATTTTAATGGCCTTGGCTGGCATTGCAGCCTTTATTGACTCCTTCTGTCAGCATGGTACATATTGTAGACATGATTTTAACGCCCTTGGCTGGCATTGCAGTCTTTATTGACTCCTTCTGTTTCAGCATGGTACACATGTAGACATAATTTTAATGGCCTTGGCTGGCATTACAGCCTTTATTGACTCATGTTTCAGCTTGGTACATATTGTAGAAGTATTACGCTCATACTGCTTCGCCAAGTCTATTACTCGCACACCCCGCTCATGTTTTTCGATGATTTCACGCTTTCATTCAATGGACCTCCTCCTCTTCTTCTTCTCACCACTGTTCTTTGCACTCACTTCCTTAGGATCCATGGTTATAAAAAAAAATTGGTAAAATATAAATGCACAAAGTGCGATCAAAGCATGGTAGAGATGCTTTCATGGCAAAAAAAAAAAACATGCGCTAAGAATAACTCAGGTGAGGGAAAACTGGGAAGGCATTGAGGAAGATCAGTGCGCCAAATAGCAGTGGCATATCTGAAGCTCACTTGCTCATAATTCGGATTTTGGCTTGCAATTCAAAGCAAAAAAACCCAACCAAGTGATGGCTCGTATCTCAGAAAACTTGTAAGTTGAGGCACTCGTAAGTCAGGGTACCACTATATATCAACCTGTTATGCTATGTGTATCTACATTATAGAGAATGCATTCACCACAGGAGTCTGGGGGCTTAGAGCTAGTTATTAGTTATTACATGTTTACCTTAAGACTAGACAGTTCACCAATAGAGCTAGTTATTAGTTATTACGTGTTTACCTTAAGACTAGACAGTTCACCAATAGAGCTAGTTATTAATTATTACGTGTTTACCTTAAGACTAGACAGTTCACCAATAGAGCTAGTTATTAGTTATTACGTGTTTACCTTAAGTCTCAACAGTTTGTGACACATCATCTCTTCTTTAATGAAAGGAAATACATATCATGAGGAGCAAGACGAGGTAATGGGGTAATGGGGTGATGTCACTTAAAAGGACGTTGAAGAGGAGGAAAAGGAGAGCAAATAGCGATGATGATGATTATGATGATGATGATGTGCATCCTTTCATCTGTTACTAATTGTGTGCACATGTAGCTGAGAAACGGGGTTAGTTTCCAATAAGCAAGAAACAGAGTAAATAACCAGCACCGTATTTCTCTCGTCTTTATCCCCTCCTGCATTTACTCGTAACAATATGCCACAATCATCATCATCATCATCACCACCACCACCACCACCACCACCACCATCATCATCATCATCATCATCATCATCATCATCACCACCACCACCATCGTCGTCGTCATCGTCATCATCATCATCATCATCATCATCATCATCATCATCAGGACGACCACCACGACCACCACGACCACCACCACCATCATCATCATCACCACGACCACCACCACCACTACCACCACATCATCATTATCATCATCACTACTGCTCTCCTTTTCTTTCTCTTTAACGTCCTTTTAAATGCCATCACTCCATCACCCTCGTCTTGCCTATCATTATGATATATATTTCCTTTCGTTAAGGAAACTGTCGGCTCTTTAATGCATTATTATGCTCAACTAACAGAAACTCTGCCATTTTGTAGGTAAACACAATTTCGTTTCAAGTAAAGTGGATAAATGGATAAATAGGACTCCACTTACAAACTAATTTTTTTATCGTTAGAGACAATTTATGCACCCACGTACGCACGCACACACAGGTTTACTTTTGTTTTGACAGTAGCACTGAGTAATAATGACTTGGTGGGAAATCAATTGGTGTTGAACACAAACTGATGGTTACTATGGAAACAAATAGCATAGTTAAACACAAGGAACGTGTACTTAAAGGCACTGACTCCACTAAACGTTAAATAAGGAAATAAACTGAAAAGGTTGTATGCTTCTGACAATTTCTGCCAACTTAAAAACCCCTTTTACGACTCTTACACCAGTCTGTTGCTGATCAAAGTTGAAATATTTCTCATCCGACTATATACCCATATAACCAGGTTGAAACAGAGTGATCCTTATTTCTTTATCAGCGGACAGAGCTCCACCCGTACCACCTAACTCTTTCCCTCTAGTCGGGAACTATTTTGAGCCATCTGCATTTTTGCAGATATGATTAACTAATTACATATGTAAATAACCTAACCCTAGCGTTAAACCTACCTCTAACTACAGTTTTAATCATTTTAACATATCTTTAATATGGTTATCTCTGAAGATAGCCGTGTGACAAAAATAGTGTACAATAGTGTTCAATATGAATTAGACCTTGCTAACAACCATTGCTCATTTTATTCATGTTTTTCTACAGCATGTCTGTCAGGTGAAAGAGTCCCACATTATACATGACATTTTACAGTTCAATAATCTACTCTAATAAAGTCTGATATACACCATTTATTATATCACTAAAGTAATTTACCTAGTTGTGTGTGTGTGTGTGTTTTGTGTGTATGTGTGTGTGTGTGTGTGTGTGTGTGTGTGTGTGTGTGCGTGAGCGCGCGCGTAATCCAGGAAAGTCTTCTTTGAATTAAATTTCATAAAAATACGAACTATGTGTAAAATGAAGAAATGTTCAGACTGTCATTCAAAAGTTTAGTCATGAATTTATTTGTAAGAGGACTTTTAGCACTGACATTAGGAATATGTGGCAAATTATTTATCGTTTATTATTATTATTATATATTCTTAAACAGGTGTACAATTTTGGTAAGCTCTGTTTTTACTAAAATACTATATATTTTCTTTGTGAAATAAGGCAGAACAGATAAAAATGAGTACAGCCCCACTTTTCGACTTTCTTACAATCACCAAAGGAAAAGGAAGACATTTAAAAAAAAAATGTTCTCTCACTGATGTCCAACCTGATTTGTAGATTGTACTCGCCATACTCTGTTTTCAGGAAACAGAACTCCGGCATGGAGCACTGCACAGAATTGCCTAAATATAGCCAGCATTGTCTGAAAGTTGTCACTTTCAGTTGAGGATGTTGTCTGAATAATCCTGCCATGGTCTGAATTGATAGGGCTTTACTGAAAAACCTTATCTCGCTGCCACGTTCGCGTCACATTAAAATCTTCATCAGAATAATTCCGCCATTGTGGGGTCGAGCATATTTGACGTCAGTTCAGCAAAGGAAAAGTGAAAGACAACAAGGGATGTAACAGATTTTTGACCTCAACACAGCGAAAGAAGTGTGGAAGACAACAAAGGAAGTAACAGATGTTTGACCTCAATATAGTAAAGAAGTGTGAAAGACAGCAAAAGAAGTAACAGATGATTGACCTCAATTAAGTAAAGAAGTGTGAAAGACAGCAAAAGAAGTAACAGATGATTGACCTCAATATAGTAAAGAAGTGTGGAAGACAGCAAAAGAAGTAACAGATGATTGACCTCAATATAGTAAAGAAGTGTGGAAGACAGCAAAGGAAGTAATAAATGTTTGACTTCTCTACAACAAGAGAAATGTGGGAAAAAGTGTAGGCAAAGGAAGTGGTGGCAGAGTAAATTTGAATATACCTATTTCTAAACTTAATTGTTTTATAAATTGTTCAATGTCAAAGTAACACGACCTTGGGCACTGTTTATGATAGTATTTTTGTAAGTGTCAGAGTTGGAGTAAACAACTCAGGTTAGAATATGCTAGAACTTGATGATGCAATCCAAACCATTTCGAAGTGGATGAGTAGTTCTTCTGACTAATAGTCTCACAATGGCTCATAACAACTTCATCCAATGAGGATGGACGGAAACTATTTGTTGAAGGAGGTTCTGTATTCTAATCACTTTGATTTTGACATAACTCGAGTCCGGTCATAAAGGTGATCATTAGCTTATGGTAAGTTAAAGGAAGAATAGACTTAGAAATATTTCGTACATGTTTGCTATTGATCTATGATTTGAACTGGAGAATGCTTATGTAACTGAATCATTATTTCTAATTGTTAACTAATTTGATTACATTGTATATTATACTTGTGAATTTTGATAGATGCCATATTTCTAATGCTACGTGTTATTGGGCTAATGAATATTGTTGCAGGATTTCTAAGTTGAGAATGTGTGTAAGGGAGTAAGGAGTTTAGAGATGAAATATGCCTGAAAGTTAGTGCTGTCTTAATGTGAGTTTTGCAGAAAGGAGCGTACCTCAGTTTTATTTGTAGTTTTGTACCGGCTTCAGACTACAGTGACTACTGTACTCTACCAATCATGTTGGTGTGTGTATCCATCATTATCATCGAACTTGTCAGTAAACATGTCGTTGTAAGTTGATTCTTGTCGAGAGCCAATACAGCGAAATTTGAGTTTGGTCTCGAGAATTCACGAAAGTCTCTTGATTCCTCGTGTTGTGCTTGAGTAGTGCACATGAAGATTCTAGAACACTCCTCGTGATGTGCTTGACAGCACATACGAAGATCTGGACGATTCTCCATGGTGTGCCTTGTGAGCACATCGAAGATTCTGGAACAGTTGTGTAACATGCCAGGAAGGGGTACGCTGGACTGTCGCCTAATAAAAAAGAAAGTGACTAGTGCAAAGCCATGTGACCACAACAGCTGCCATCTTTGAAAAGATTATGTACATTGAGAATAATTATCCCTCTGAAACTCCACTCTCATTTCTATGATGAATTATATCAATGAACTTGATCTATCTATCTATCTATCTATCTATCTATCTATCTATCTATCTATCTATCTATCTATCTATCTATCTATCTATCTATCTATCTATCTATCTATCTATCTATCTATCTATCTATCTATCTATCTATCTATCTATCTATCTATCTATCTATCTATCTCTCTCTCTCTCTCTCTCTCTCTATCTATCTATCTACCAATCTATCTTTGTTGTTAAGTGATGTAAATGTAATTGATTATATTCATATGTTGTATATTTGATCGTTGATTTAATAAACTTATTGTAAATTTTATTAACCTTTTTGCACCTATTATTAAACTATATATTGGAGTAACAGTGGGTGTATAGGGGCTCGTTAAATATAAATAAAGATTTTTAATACTCCTTTTGTAAGAAGTTTCCTCCTGCAGTAACATTTGGTCGGGCGAGCAGTAAGATTACACTCTCTTAAACGTTAGAAAAACTTCCATAACACTTGGATGTGTTCCTCTAGTGTCTTGATAGCTAGTAATACGTCATCCATGAAATTAGATACAGATTCATCTTTCATGGGTTGGATGAGCAATCTCATCAGCTTGGTGAAAACAGCTGGTGCTGTGAGGAAACTGGCATCATTTGAACCAGGAGATAAAAAGCCCCAAACAGCAGATAGCGAGACCCACACGTCACCCACCAGCACGTGTCAAAAAGAAGGGCAAATGCACAAATTGTATAGAAAATATCACAATGAACAATAGTGAACAACAACAGAAGGCCAGCTAACAACAGAAGGGCAAACGCACAAATTGTATAGAAAATATCACCAGGAACAATAGTGAACAACAACAGAAGGCCAGCTAACAAAAGAAGGGCAAACGCACAAATTGTATAGAAAATATCACCAGGAACAATAGTGAACAACAACAGAAGGCCAGCTAACAAAAGAAGGGCAAATGCACAAATTGTATAGAAAATATCACCAGGAACAATAGTGAACAACAACAGAAGGCCAGCTAACAAAAGAAGGGCAAATGCACAAATTGTGTAGAAAATATCACCAGGAACAATAGTGAACAACAACAGAAGGCCAGCCAACCACAAAAAACATCAACAACAGAACAGGGCCTAAAAGCACCACAGCACATCCGAAAGCAATAAAAACAGCCGCCGCCAGAACAACAACAGCAACAATGCTATAATTATCACCACCAACATCATCGACAACAACAACAATGGCAATATTATGAGCAGCAGTGGGGTTATTTCAACCATCCTGTTGCGGACATGATACAATTGCTGCTCGACCATCCTACAGCGCCCTTCTTTGCGCATCCCAATGGACACCGGGGACAGCCACAACATCAGCAATGACAACACCACCAGTGGAGAAGCCAGGGGTCTGTACATCCAGGGTGCTTGTACACATTAGGTACAGACTCGGTGTGTTACTTGCCTGGGATCTGTAAGACACCCCTCTTCAACATCCGGAACGACAGCAGAAACATCCAACACAACTTTAACTCATTGATTACCTTTAGCAACGGAAAATAGGCCACTTTTCATCATCACTGTCCTTTCCACCCCGTCTTTCATTATATTCAACTCTACCCACAGAGGCACACCAAGTGCCAGGGGACGAAATCAGCGGAAGTCGCAAAACCCCTGTCACCCAAATATCCATCCATCCATCCATCCATCCTTACAGCGAGGAAAAGTGAGACAGCAAGTAAAGAATGGATGTTTGACCTCAAAACAGCGAAAGAAATGTGAAAGACAGTAAGTAAAGAACAGATGTTTGACCTCAAAACAGCGAAAGAAATGTGAAAGACAACAAGTAAAGAACAGATGTTTGACCTCAAAACAGCGAAAGAAATGTGAAAGACAGTAAGTAAAGAACAGATGTTTGACCTCAAAACAGCGAAAGAAATGTGAAAGACAGTAAGTAAAGAACAGATGTTTGACCTCAAAACAGCGAAAGAAATGTGAAAGACAACAAGTAAAGAACAGATGTTTGACCTCAAAACAGCGAAAGAAATGTGAAAGACCTGCAGGGAAAGTAACCAATGGTAGCGCGTTTGTATTCTGACGAACTACGCTTTAAAATAAATATAAAGGAATGATTTTAAATTTTATGTAATTTTTCTTATACCTTTTAAGTAAGACAACAGCCCACATTTTCAACATTAGTAAATAATGTACTGGAAAGATTTAAAATTATAATAATAAAGGTAGAGGCACATGAAAAACAAAACTCTGAAAGAGAAAACATAGTTGCTGCCATGTACACACTATAACAAAGACGAATGAATGGAGCACACATATACACAATTTAAATATAGTTCGACGGAATTTAATATGTGTGACGCCAACGCCACATAGTTAATGCTTATAATTATTATTAAATAATTATTTGTCCATGAGTAATTACAAGTGATGAGAATTCTAATTTTTGTTATTAATAATTCTCCAGCAGGCACCAGTCATTTCTCTCACCTAGCGGATAGGCGGGTGCTGTTAACGTTTTCTCTCTTCGACAACATTAAAGACAAACATTTACCTTCGCACACTATTTTCGTAGGTGGAAATCTTCTTACTAAAGGAGAAGACAAATCCATCTTTTAATCTATATTTAGTGAGCCCCTATCCACATGCTTTCTTCTCCAACATAAAGTAATCAATATGTGTAAGAAAATCAATAAATTTAACAATCAATTTATTAAATCAACAAACAAATATACATATAACAAATACAATGAAAAAGATTACTTGACATTTTCCTTTCCATGAAACCACATTCAACTAATTTTAATATCTATACAGTCTTATATCCTAAAACACAATTCAACAACTTAGTGTCAATACAAATCACAGGATAGTTCTTATCAGAGAAAAGAAATGGAGCTGTTAGAAATAAGCTATAATAGTTTCTATGTAACCTTGTCTAAGTGAACCTGCAAAAATCTTTTCATACACTTTTCATAACAAATTCACATGTTTATTGTTCATGATATTACTGTCAATTCCATGAATTTCCCTCTCATGTTGTAGAACACTTATTCGTTGCTAATGTCTTGAGGGTCATCTGGCACTCTGCCATAATTAGCTCCCTCAAGCAGGACAACAATTGTAGTAATTTCTGTTAACTTCCTTGTACCAGAAATTGCTCGATGTAGTCAGCATATCTTGCCCCCCCTTGCATCAAGTGCACTTTACTCCTTACACTTAAATACTGATTCTATCATGGTCCTAGTAAACCTGGAGATTCAGATAAAACGAGGAAAGGCTGCTTTTCCCCTGTAAAATATAATCAGGGAAACAATAAGATTCCAATTTATTCATTTTTAACTCCAATTCTCTCTTACATTAAAATCTCAACTTACAGTTTCCTGCATCAGTATTTATTAGCATGATACATGCACACAGCATAATAAATACAGCATATCAATTTTATGAGTACATTCACTAGAGACAACGTCAGGAGTTTAGCATACTATATACGAGCATCTTAGTTCTAAGATTTGTAGAAATAATAGTCTACTCACATAATACATCTCTTAGTGAAACCTCACTATAACATGATATTTGGAGTCCATAAAATCGGATTGCATTAATAGTGGGGTCGCGTTAATGTGGGTTTTACAATATTTTCCTTTTCCCCCGAGAACATATACGTGTATTCATGTCTAATGTAAAAAATAGGGTTATTGTTGGACGAATATTAAATGGAATGCATTCTTAAGATATATTCAAAATAATGGACGGATAATATATTTATAGGTTATTACTTTGCGCTAAATACTTTTACTAATTTTTATTTGTTTGTACGATAATGCACACTGACTGATTATACCACGACTGACGTTATACATGAATAGTGTATCAGCACAGTATAATGCCATCATGCCATGCAATTCATCCATAATGCATGTAATTCCATTGAAAAATCACACAGATTAAAAATATTCAATAATTTTGTCACAGATCATAAATTTCGGAGCCCATGCCACGATCGTGTTATATCCGAAATCGCGATACCGAGGGGTTCCATTGTATAACATATCAATAGCAAAATGCACGAAATATTTCTAAGTCCATTCTCTCCCAATCAGTCAGTTAAGCTAATGGCTGCTTTTATGACCGGACCTCTTGCCACTCCTAATTCAAGTGATTAGACAATCAAATTCTCTACAGTAGATAAACTTTTGATCTCACCCCATTGGCTGGGCGCGTTCTCGTAAATCTTAGCCACTGGATAATAAAAACTACTCATCCAGTTAGAACTGATTTAAATTGATTGCAACAGCAATTTCTATCATATTCTCAACTCGAGTTGCTTAGTTCAACTCTGACACTTACAAAAATACCCTCATAAGGAGTGCCCAAGGTCGAGTCACACCGACAATTTAACTATTTATATAACAATTAAGTCTATGGGGATAGCAAATTTATTCCGCCACATTATGTTTAACTATTTGATATTTTGTTAGGCCATGCAATGCAAAATGTGAAAGTTAATGATGGGATGTGGAAGTCACTCTCAAATTAATATTTATTTTGAAAAAATTGAGTAGAACAGAGAGTAATTATGTAATTAATGTTCGGCGTATGGGGCGCAGTTACAGTCTGCTTTAATTACTGTGCTCACGATAGTTACCCGATAGTTACATTCAGTATTTGATAGTTACCTGTTAGTTACATTCAGTATTTGATAGTTACATTCAGTATTTGATAGTTACCTGATAGTTACATTCAGTATTTGATAGTTACCTGATAGTTACATTCAGTATTTGATAGTTACCTGATAGTTACATTCAGTATTTGATAGTTACGTGATAGTTACATTCAGTATTTGATAGTTACATTCAGTATTTGATAGTTACCTGTTAGTTACATTCAGTATTTGATAGTTACATTCAGTATTTGATAGTTACCTGATAGTTACATTCAGTATTTGATAGTTACGTGATAGTTACATTCAGTATTTGATAGTTACATTCAGTATTTGATAGTTACATTCAGTATTTGATAGTTACCTGATAGTTACATTCAGTATTTGATAGTTACATTCAGCATTTGATAGTTACCTGATAGTTACATTCAGTATTTGATAGTTAACGTACGGTCATTGTCATGAATTTGTGGTAAATTGACTTTAAAAAAACGTTATTGTGATTTTGTACAATATATTCCCTCAGAAACCCTTTATATTTTCCTAACTATAGAAGTATAAACGATAAGATGTTACAGATAGGAATATAAACAGGAGACAGCTGGGCTTACACATAAACAAAATGGAGAACAACCAGTTTCCCATAATGACCCTAAAGCTATCATTGTAACATGTCCATTGAATAATTTACAAACAGTAATCAATTCCAAACAACAGAATCTACACAGTGCGACATGTTATAACGGCTGCAGGTTGAGCAGTTAGTTCCTTAGAAGCTGTTTTTAATATTTACTGGATAACGTTCCCAAGGATTTGAACATTGTTACATGTACTACTTTATTTGTCTGTTGACGGAGTGAAGTCTGGGTGCGTCCACCTTGACTGACCTGGCCGAGTTTAAAAAGTGTTTGAGAAGGCCTTGAGCTGTTGTCAAGATCATCACATTTTAAGTTTATCTAGTAGCATCTTTGCTACTTTAATAAAATTACATTGTTCAATGACCCAACTTTCTAAAGAGACGTCATGAAATAATCTCATCTTCTACTGTTTTTTTTTTTGGTTTATTTTGCTTGGCGTCATGTAATATTAGTTACCATTGATTTTTGTTTGGGAATTTACTTCTGCTAGGGCTGCACAATTGCTGCATTAAGAACTAGAAAGAAACAAGTGCTTGCTTTTCTATAATTTCAAGACACCAACTTGCTGTTTTTATTTGTACAAGTTCCTTTCATTCCCAGTGAAAGAAAAGTTTCCAAAACGACTTTAAAGACGAGTATTATGTGTCGTAAAATCGAAGCGCGGAGGTGAAAAAGTAACAGGCAAATGTCATCTGTTGTCAACTCGTAAACAAGGAATAATACTGTTAAAGGCAAATGTCATCTGTTGTTAACTCGTAAACAAGGAATAATACTGTTAAAGGCAAATGTCATCTATTGTTAACTCGTAAACAAGGAATAATACTGTTAAAGGCAAATGTCATCTGTTGTTAACTCGTAAACAAGGAATAATACTGTTAAAAGCAAATGTCATCTGTTGTTAACTCGTAAACAGGGAATGATACTGTTAAAGGCAAATGTCATCTGTTGTCAACTCGTAAACAAGGAATGATACTGTTAAAGGCAAATGTCATCTGTTGTCAACTCGTAAACAAGGAATAGTACTGTTAAAGGCAAATGTTACCTGTAGCAAATACGAAGTGTGGAAATACTACTGTAAAGGACATATGTATCTGTCGTAAAAAGGAAGTGTGGAAATAATATTATGAAAAGCAAATGCTATTTTTGGTAAATTAGACTTCATACAAATAATACTGTACAAGACAATGCTGATGCAAACTGTACAAGACAAACACAAAATACATAGTACTGTACAAGACAATGCTGATGCAAACTGTACAAGACAAACACAAAATACATAGTACTGTACAAGACAAGAGACAGGACTGTACAAGACAAATACTATTACACAAGTCATGCACAAGACAAATAATACCGTATAATACAAATAATACTGTACAAGACAAGAGAATAGGACAATACAAGACAAATAATACTGTACAAGACGAGAAATAGACAAGACAAATAATACTGTACAAGACAAGAGAAATAGATAAGACAAATAATACTGTACTGCAAGGCAAATAAAACTATACAAGACAAATGCAAGACAAATAGTACTGTACAAGACACAGCACACAGTAGCTGAGTCAGTTTCACTCTCAAGAATAATTAAGTCGTTTGGCCCGGAGATGGTCATGCGTGATTTTCGGTGGATCAGCGATAACTGAGTTTAACATCCAACCATTCATGGCCATTTTACATCCTCTAAGATGACCTTTAGTACGGTCAGACATTGGTCTGAATGTTGTCCCCGCACGAAGGTTCCCCTCCCAATCCGCAGACTTCCATTCAAACCGGATCTGCCTTTACTCAAAGATATTTGCCTCCGGATGCCGGGATTCTTCACTGTCAGGATATCAAGAGATGACCGATAAATCCGGAGTTTCTAAATGTTGATATATCGATGGCGTCCTGGTGAACGTCGGCTAGTAAAGGGACTGATGACGTACAAAAAGTAATATAACAGTGACTGGTGACGTACAAAAAGTAATATAACAGTGACTGATGACGTACAAAAAAATAATATAACAGTGAATGATGAATTACAAAAAGTAATATAACAGTGAATGATGACGTACAAAAAGTAATATAACAGTGACTGGTGAATTACAAAAAGTAATATAACAGTGACTGGTGAATTATAAAAAGTAATATAACAGTGACTGATGATATACAATAAGTACAAGAACTGCGCTCGCAACTGTCTTTAAATATTTGTGAGAAATAACCAAAGCCTTTTGTTATTTGTTTACACTAGCTTTTACAGTAATGGACTACTGTCGTATTGTGAAAATGATAAATAACAAATTATCTACCTACCTATCTATCTATCTATCTATCTATCTATTTATCTATCTATCTATCTATCTATCTATCTATCTATCTATCTATCTATCTATCTATCTATCTATCTATCTATCTATCTATCTATCTATCTACCTACCTACCTACCTACCTACCTACCTACCTACCTACCTACCTATCTATCTATCTATCTATCTATCTATCTATCTATCTATCTATCTATCTATCTATCTATCTATCTATCTATCTATCTATCTATCTATCTATCTATCTATCTATCTATCTATCTATCTATCTATCTGTCTGTCTGCCTGTCTATCTATCTATCTATCTATCTATCTATCTATCTATCTATCTATCTATCTGTCTGTCTGTCTGTGTGTCTATCTATCTTTTTCAGTTTAAAAGCGATGAGCATCTGTTCAAAACGTGTTTCTGTTTAACTGGAACATCATGCTTTGCTAATAACAAAAGTACATTCTGATTATTGAACTTAGGCTATTAATATAATGTAATTAATTAAATTGATATTACTCAATTACGATTTCAAAATGACATTGCAGTCTGATAATACGAGACAAAGGCAACAGTTAAGGTTTTTGAATAAGAAAATCGATCTCTTTTTACCCCCACCATCCACATCCATCCGCACCGAATGCAAACGTGACCCCACCAAAATTATTTATAACATCAAATGCAATAAATTAATTGTGTGCACCACTTAAATAAACAAGCATTTTTCTAACTATGCAAAAAAAAATCAATTTGAATAATAGTTATTACATATTTAAAAAGACGAGCATTTCTCTGAATTTTTTATTTTTTTTTTGTTGTTAAAGAACTCAGCCGGTTCATTTTCGTTATACGCTTCTCTGGGAAAGTAGGTCAGCACTCTGTCCTGGCTGAACTAACAACAAGACTGGCATAGAGCGCGGTGCCAGCACATTTCCAATTCCCTGACAGAGAGTCCCATCTTTAATTAATCATGCTCTGGTCTCATCGCCGGACGTCTGTGGTGGTGATGTAGTTATTGGGTTTCTTATCCTTGCGGGTCTGGTCAGGAGTGCTATGGTAGCTTCATGTAGAGAAGGGTCTGTAATTTAGCGAACGACTTGCCCTTTTAATATTTTGTTGTCTTGTTTGTCCATTTGTCACTGTGTCTACTATTTCTCTTTATTGATCCATCGATCGATCCATCCATCCATCCATCCATCTTGCAAGAATATAACATGTATTTTTTAAGATAATATTTTCTTTCTATTATTTTTATAATAAAGACAGAGATATTTTTTTGATGAGTGTAAATCAATAGTGCATGTGCATTATGCTCTTTCATAACTCGACACATTAACAACAACAACAGCAGCAACAACCACAACAATACTACTACTACTACTACTACTACTAAAACCGTAAAACCTCGGCTCTCCCAGAATCATGGTAAGATTCTGAGATCTTGGTTCACAACCGACAGTCAACAGAAGTCGTGGAAAGAGGACTAACAATAAAAAGTAATAAAAGTATTCCTTATAAAAGTAATTATAATAAAATTAAAAATAATAATAAAACCCCGAGATGCAAATATACAACAAATAATAATAATAATAATAATAATGAAATAATAAAATACCCCCCAAACAAAAACAGCAAATGCACGCCAACAAGTCATAATAAAATAAACCCACATCCATGAAAAATACAAACATCAAATGTACAACAACATCAAAATATAACAAACCAGTAAAATAAGCACTAAATAACATTTTATCAATTCAATCAAACAAATCTAACCAATAGCAACAGCAGCAACAACAACAAAAAGAAAAATATCGTGATAAAAATCCGTAACAGCAATATTTTTCAAATCGAAGAAATCATGCTTAGTGCAGTACATTTTGTGAAATAGTACCAATATTGCAGCAGACGATTTGTGATGATCAAGTGAAACACGTCACTGGCTACACTTTAGGAATTTGCATCAGGCAAACTCACTTTGCTAAATGAAATAATGTACATTTTACTAAATGAATGCAACTCAATAAATGTCAGCCATGGACATAGAGAGTAGTTTTTAACCAATGAGGCTAACTGATCTTCTGAAGGAAATATACACTTTAGGTATAGTTTAGAATTGTTTTGGTTCGTTTCTTGCTGTTTTTGGTTTGATTTCTCTGCCGTTTTTGGTTTGATTTCCCTGCTGTTTTTGGTTTGATTTCCCTGCTGTTTTTGGTTTGATTTCCCTGCTGTTTTTGGTTTCATTGCCCTGCCGTTTTTGGTTTGATTTCCCTGCCGTTTTTTGTTTGATTTCCCTGCGGTTTTTGTTTGATTTCCCTGCTGTTTTTAGTTTCATTTCCCTGCTGTTTTTAGTTTCATTTCCCTGCTGAGAAACAATCAGCTCGACAACATTTGACAGTGTAATCAATAGCACTGTTTTAACTGATTGTTTTGTTTCTGATTGCTGATCAGTGGTCTGTCCTTGGTACGTGGTATAAGTTAGAAAATGATGATTGCAAACTCAAAAGTATCATCCAGTCAGAACGAGTAAAAAAATATTAACTTATTATTTTCGTGTGATTGACTTGCTTTGTAATAAGCACAAATGGCCATACTCACGTCTTATAACAGGCCTCGTCATGTTGCTCATGTGTCATTGACATTTATAAGTGTTCTGTCTTAATGACGGCTACGTAGCCGAAATCTCGACCACTGTAATATTTTTGTTCGTATTGGGTACTTAAAAGTAATTTTGATTATTCACGCTGCATTGGTTACTAAGTCAATATTATGATTATCCCAGACACTGTGTACAAAGTCATGAGAACTTAAAGGGAAGCTACTGACCGTGTACAAATATTAAATATTTTGGGAAAGAAAACACGCATGGTTTAAGTAAAACAAGAAAACAAAACAATAACTGTATTTAATAAGCCAGAAGATTTTTACCGATGCTTTGGAAGAGAGGTCAGTTATGGTTAAAGTAGGAGAAGAAGACTTAGCAATACCTTTATTTATTAAGATTGAAGGTTTTCATTGATGCTTTGGAAGAGAGGTCAGTTAATAATGATAGATACAACTTCATGATGCTGTTAGTAGAACATAACACACCTTTAAATAGTATGGGGATCCTAAAGTATTTAAAAGGGATTAGTGATGGTTTGGTTACCTCAGCTACAATTGTGGTAATCAAAACTGTATGTTAAGAAGCATAAAGTCAACAAGGTATAATATACATCATTATCCTGACCTTCACAACTACCACCACCAACACCACCATCAATTCAAACACGCACACAAATACACACTCAATAGAAGCTGAGGAGGTGAATTTATGTAATACGTGTACTCTGCACATGCAATGACACTACAATTGCAGAACAACACAATATAATAAAATATATTACATCAACATGAGAACACAACAAAATCATACAAACTCCTCCCCCACTTATGAATACCCCCCCAAAAAAAAAAAAAACAAACAAAAAAACCAACACCCAGAAGCAAAACAAATCCCCCAAACCAAAAATCACCCACCACCACCTAAACAACTACAGCAACTTGACGAAATCCCCTAGCAAACAATCTGAAACCCAAACCTTAAAGTCTAAATCTTTGGCACGTGTACGGCATGAGCTCTCTAGAGCCGGAGAGTAGCTCGAGTCCTTGATGAATGATGAATGGCCGGGTTAATGGAGGTTTTACACGGGCACGGTGCAGGCACAGCTTGAAGCCAAGACCTCCATCTATGAACCGGTTTTAAAAGGCGAGCGCTTCATCAGCAAAACCATCAATCTTACGGAACAATCTTGTGCTGGATGGATTCCCCACTACGACACCAACAAATCAATCCAGTTCAAGTAACAATAGTATGAAATAAAAGCAGTCCAAGACTAAAAAACAAAACAAATCAATAATTAAAAAGCTAAAGAGAGTAATACTGGCCGGCTGTAAGGAATTCATATTGTAAGGATTCGTAAGTATTGGCTCGGGCCCCAGTCAGCAACGAATCTCAGCACTTCTCCAGTGACTATCCGCTTTCTCCACCTGCCCCACCCTTTCTTCGTGTATTACCCATGAAACCCTCTGTATCAGCTTCCATAATTTTATGTCAGCGACTTATTTCGTTGGCAGGTCTCTACCCTTGCAACAAATAATCGACGAAGGTAAATGAGTGGTACAACTCTAAATGAAGAACTTTGAGAAATAGAAAACTACAACTAGTCTCGTAATGTATATGGTGAAATAAAACGAAGGAAACGAAGACAAGAAATATTTATGATCGTTCAGAAGTTTGGCCGTACATAACGCGTGCTGCAAAATTCCACATATCAGGTAGGACAAAGCTCTTTCACATATTTATAAAGCACTTCCGCTGACGTTCTAGTGTGAGTCACAATAATACGTAATATGTTTCTTTCTGTTGTAAATTAACAAATTGCACCAACGACAACGATCTAGACCAAACATAATCCTTAGTGATTGTGTATCAGTGGAAAGCGACGCACAGACCAAATACAATGGAAAGTGGTGCACAATCCACATACACTGGAAAGTGGAGCACAGTACACATGGTGCAAAGTCCACATACACTGGAAAGTGGTGCACAGTCCACATACACTGGAAAGTGAAGCACAGTCCACATACACTGGAAAGTGAAGCACAGTCCACATACACTGGACAGTGGTGCACAGTCCACATACACTGGAAAGTGAAGCACAGTCCACATACACTGGAAAGTGGTGCACAGTCCACATACACTGGAAAGTGAAGCACAGTCCACATACACTGGAAAGTGGTGCACAGTCCACATACACTGGACAGTGGTGCACAGTCCACATACACTGGAAAGTGAAGCACATTACGTACACTTTGGAAAGTTGGTGAAGAGAGTTGTTGGACTTTGCTATATTTTATTGTGGATGATGGGGGTAGAAGTTTCTGATAGTCACTGTAATTCTCTTCTTGTGTTTCACTTGCAACTGTGTTGTGTCCCTTGACTCGTAATTTGAGATTGATAAAGAACTTTAATTCCCGAGGGATTAAACTAGGTTACATCCTACGTCGCTCCTGGCTTTATATTACTTTGCATAAAATGTAGTAAGTATTTAATTAAGAGCAAGTTTGTCAATGCATTCTTTTTAGTGTATGTGGACTATGCACTACTTTCCAGTGTATGTGGACTATGCGCTACTTTCCAGTGTCTGTGGACTATGCACTACTTTCCAGTGTCTGTGGACTATGCACTACTTTCCAGTGTCTGTGGACTATGCACTACTTTCCAGTGTCTGTGGAGTGCGCACTACTTACCACCGCGCTAACCCCTCCAAAAAAAGAAAAAAAAAGAAAAAAGAAAAAATAAGAAATAAAAAAGTAAACAATTCCAACCCTTTCAAGAAAAACAAAAACCCATGCAAATAAAAAATGCAAACACAAGCGGAAACAAATGACATTCCTTTATCCTTCGGACACGCCCACCATCGCCACCACCCAGAACACACTCACCCCGCCCCAGAACCTAATGAGATAAAGAAATATCTGCAGACAAAGTGACAGAATGGTAGCACAAATATTTCCTCCACCAACCCCTTTACCAACCCCTCCAAACTCTACTTTCCAAATCGAGTTTTGACCAAATAGTCCAGACGACAGGTCACTTTGTGTAAGATTGCTAACTTTGTTACAAAGGGAGACAAACCATCTGGCATCACAAGATCCTACCAAATTGCGTGCTTCTGGATATGAAAAGCTAAATTATATATTTTGAAAAAAATGTGCAAGTGGTTTTCATAACAAACTAGGTCATGATAGGTTAGAACCCCTCCTCTCTTTTCACACTTCAAATATTAAAGAGTAAAAAAAATAAAATCAAACGAAGAAAGAACACAAGTGAAAGACAGAAAAGTGACAGGATAAAAGGTCAAAGGTAAATCATGTAGGAAGTATGCATGTTTTTGTTTGTGAGCGGAGCTTTTGAAAGAAACAAAGTTAGTTGCATTTGTTTCGAGCATTTCTTGGGGGGAAAGAATTTATTTATTTTTTCTTTCTGCGACTAGTGCATCATACCTTTGTCAGCAGCAATTGAAACAGTAAAGTTATTACCTACTATTCAACAGATTAGAACATTATTGATTTATTATTTCGGACTAATTTAGCAAAGATAAAGCTTAATTGATCGAGATAGGTAAGTGATGTTATTTACATTGGTGCTTGATACTAGAGTGCTGTCAGAATATGAGAAAAAATGTGAATAAGTGTGTGTGTGTGTGTGTGTGTGTGTGTGTGTGTGTGTATACGTGTACTTTTAGGGAACAGTCAGAATACGATAAAGATGTGAATAAGTATATATATGTGTGTGTGTATCTCCACGCCTTATGCATGAATATATTCGCAAATTACATTACTGGCCACATACATATGTCGAAAGACTTCTCGCACCCAGTCACATTAATTATGCCTAGTCAGGCGTAAGACAGTTAAGCAGAGAGTGGAGACAAAGGGACAGATAAGAGCACTAACTGTATTATTATATTAAACAAAAGACAAACGTATGTCTATTGTTTGCACAACAGATATACACAAGCTTATATGTAATAAATACTATAGCAATATTCATGTGTGTGTGTGTGTGTGTGTGTGTGTGTGTGTGTGTGTGTGTGTGTGTGTGTGTGTGTGTGTGTATGTGTGTGTGTGTTATACTTTTAAGTGAGCGAGAGGCTGACGTGAATCAATTTACAATATCTTATACTGATGTAAAGTACCTAATATAATTGCACTGTGATGTAAAGTTAAAGTACCTAATGTAATTGTGCTGTGATGTAAAGTTAAAAATACCTAATGTAATTGTACTCTGATGTAAAGTTGTAGTGTCTAATGTAATTGCAGTATCTAATGTAATTATAGTGTGACTTAAAGTTGTAGTGTCTAATGTAATTTTTAAAGTTGTAGTGTCTAATGTAATTATAGTGTGACTTAAAGTTGTAGTGTCTAAAGTAATTGCAGCGTAGTAGTCTTGAATTGCCTCTTATGCCGCAATATTTACCAAATGGGGTGAAAGATCGTAATTACTAAATTATTGATTGATATCAGACCGTTGCCACAAAATAATTAATAATTAATAAAAGTCTGCATCGGCATTGGTATGTGACTTAGTGCACTACTCGTAAAGAATATAACTAATTGCATGAATAACCCTCCCCCTTCCAGATACCACATGGCACTCTAGCTTCCGGGATGTAATGACCCAGACTCGACTTTTCACCGTCAGTAAATGTTGAGGTCAATGCCAAGTCAGAATGATTGTTCAGTTTACTGTAGAGAGATGAGTGCCATTCGCCATGCTGTCAACAAGCTAAGTACTATTATACCATCCTCTCCCATCCCATGCAAAAAGAAGCAAATAAAAATATGAATAAATAAAGGATGATAAAATCCCAGTCAACATACCATCCAGTCAATTAACAATGCTAACTGCCAAACTAACTTAAAGACAACCAGCATACTCTTCCAAACCAACCAACATACTCTACCAAACCAACCAACATACTCTACCAAACCAACCAACAAACTCTACCAAATCAACCAACATATTCTACCAAACCAACCAACATACTCTTCCAAACCAACCAGCATACTCTACCAAACTAACCAACATACTCTACCAAACCAACCAACATACTCTACCAAACCAACCAACATTACCACACCATCAAACATAAAATCCACCCAGTAGCAACTGCAATACAGGTTTCACATTATTTAAAAACCTCGATAGTGAAGAAAACAAACAAACAAACAAACAAACAAACAAGCTTCAGTGCATGAGAAATATGTCAGTAAGTTTCTTGACTCTTGACACAGAAGAGCAGTCCTGTTGTAATAGTTAATTATTTTTCCCTTTAAGTATACAATCATTCTAATGATATAACTATTGAAAACGAGATGTCTTTGAAACATTGGCGTTTTAATGACTGAAAGTTCTCTAAATCTACTCTTTGCATTCTGAGGCCAAGGTTAAAATGTCTGTCAGATTCTAGTTTAATAGATCGGGACAGGAGGCTACATTATTCTCTGTGCACTGAAAGAAGCTGGTTGATGTTAACATAGCTATGCAATTGTACAGGCATCAACAAGGAAAGAAAGAATTAAATTTACCTCCACGATATGGCAAACGTAAATTGATTTTGAAATCGCTGAATAACAGGAAATCCATTTACACAACACTATTTGGAAGCGACAACTGACATTTGGGTTTAAATGACTTGTGTTATAATTGTAATTTAAATTATTGAATTGCATGAAAATAGAGCTATGCGGCCACCACCACCACAACCATCACCACCACTACCACCACCATTGTCGTCGTCACCATCACCATCATCATCGTCATCATCATCAGTTTCCGCTTTTAAAAAATAACTTATTATTAATATAATTAAGTCTAATAAAATCCTCAGTGATGTCATTAAAAGCAATAAGCAGAAACTACGCAAAAATAATATTTGTTGTTGAAGGGCAGTGAAATAACACGCCTTTTGTGACCCTCAAGATGTTTCCACTAATTGAAAGCAGATCAAACACTGCGCATGCGTAGTGAAACAGTGCCTAGCACACTCAGCGTGTAATATGCACGAGGAAGCGTTCATAATACCATTTCCTGAACACCCCAAATGTATCCAACACTGCAACATGACCCCCTTTTCCCGCCGACCCTCCCCCCCCAAAAAATAAAAAAATCTGCTGACGATTTCAATGTCATTTTCAAAGCCTTTTTATTTTAGTTAGTAAGTTATACCAGTTCCTTGTTGGCTTACCCGAAGAACTTATTAGATGTTTACAAGTGAGTTTAGCGTGTCATTAATTCAAACTCGGTACAACAAGTTTATGACTAATTCATGGCTTATGCTGTTACCTCTCCTAGTACATTGTTTACTAAGCTAGTCAACATTATTTCATCTTCTCCTAGTAGTTGCTGTGTTTATGGTTCTGACCTGTTCCCTTTGAACTCGCAGTATAGGCACTTATTGTATCTGTCGCACTCCAAAACTGCCTTCTCTTCTCGCTTGTTGTTGTTACGAAGTTTATGTTACGAAGAAAACAAATTTCTTACATCACATAATTTACAAAGTTGCTGTTAAACAGCTTTTCTTATTTTCCTCCCTTCCACAACACTAATCATATGATAGTTAATTGATTAATAAGATTTGTACCCCACAATACTATGTATACGTTAATTAACATAGATTGCTACCTATCCACTTCTACAATACTTGCTATTAGTACCTGTTAGTTTAACCTGAAAGGGATTATATTTTTTATATATTGGTTGCAAGGAATTGCATTTTAATACATTGGTTTGCAAGGAATTACATTTTGTATGTATTGGTTGCAAGAAATTAAATTTTCAATAAGAAATATCATTCTCTAATTGATTATATCTAGCGTGAGATAATTTCTGCAGCAGTTATTTGTACTCTAGACTCCCTCTCCAATTCTCAATAACTTGTTCAAGTCTGTACTGTTTATTTGTATTTATTTTTATATTAAATTGTTCAATTCTCAACTGTTTATTTGTATTTATATTTATATTAACTTGTTCAAGTCTGAACTGTTTATTTGTATTTATATTTATAATTAACTTGTTCAAGTCTAAACTATTTATTTGTATTTATATTTATATTAACTTGTTCAAGTATAAACTGTTTATTTGTATTTATTTTTATATTAACTTGTTCAAGTCTGAATTGTTTATTTGTATTTATTTTTATATTAACTTGCTCAAGTCTGAACTGTTTATTTGTATTTATTTTTATATTAACTTGTTCAAGTCTGAACTGTTTATTTGTATTTATTTTTATATTAACTTGTTCAATCAAGTCTGAACTGTTTATTTGTATTTATTTTTAACATAATTTATATTAAATTGTTCAAGTCTGTACTGTTTATTTGTATTTATTTTTAACACAATTTATATTAAATTGTTCAAGTCTGTACTGTTTATTTGTATTTATTTTTATATTAAATTGTTCAATTCTCAACTGTTTATTTGTATTTATATTTATATTAACTTGTTCAAGTCTGAACTGTTTATTTGTATTTATATTTATAATTAACTTGTTCAAGTCTAAACTGTTTATTTGTATTTATATTTATATTAACTTGTTCAAGTTTAAACTGTTTATTTGTATTTATTTTTATATTAACTTGTTCAAGTCTGAATTGTTTATTTGTATTTATTTTTATATTAACTTGTTCAAGTCTGAATTGTTTATTTGTATTTATTTTTATATTAACTTGCTCAAGTCTGAACTGTTTATTTGTATTTATTTTTATATTAACTTGTTCAAGTCTGAACTGTTTATTTGTATTTATTTTTATATTAACTTGTTCAAGTCTGAACTGTTTATTTGTATTTATTTTTAACATAATTTATATTAAATTGTTCAAGTCTGTACTGTTTATTTGTATTTATTTTTAATACAATTTATATTAAATTGTTCAAGTCTGTACTGTTTATTTGTATTTATTTTTAACACAATTTATATTAAATTGTTCAAGTCTGTACTGTTTATTTGTATTTATTTTTAACACAAAACATATATTATTATGAACTCTAGGAACACTTAATTCCTATTTTGAAGTATAATTTGTCCTTATTTTCTGTATCATCTTCACTCGCGACCCTCTTGTTCAGTTACTACTGAGTGGTTGGACAGAGACTCCTGAACTTGAAAAGTATGTACGCCCAGGCAATGTAATTTTGTTTGCTTCACATTTTTCAAATACCGACAGTCTGATGCCAACTTTGTAAGTTTGCGAGCAATCGTCACTAACACAATTGTCACTAGCACAATTATCACTAACACAATCGGCACTAACAAATTTATCACTAACAAAATTATCACTTGACAGTTATCTGCGACAGATACGAGCATCAAATAAATATATTAAGTTTCCTTTTATTGAGAATCAAATGCTTTGAACACTGTCATTCAGCGTCCCAGCTACACAAGACCACTGTTCGTCATCGTAATGATAATTTGCAAAGTTTTATGGGGAAAGTTTCCTTATAGTATAAATATTTACACACAGGGCAATAGATAAACCAACAAGTGAGCCAGCTAATCAACTCCGCCCATCCAGACAACCAACCAGCAAATAAATGCACAAACAATCTTAGCCACCAGCATATCCATCAGCAGTCAGCCATTAATTATCAACCCATCCACCCACAACCCACTGTTCATCCTCTGATTATTTATCTTCTGGCGTATTATGAAACACGTCAGATCGGTAATGGAAATATTATTTTTTCTTCCTGTAACTTGAAACTTTTGCACGGTTATTTTTTTATTTCATGACCAGAACTATATCGAACTCTTCAATTTTACCATTCTTGTTTTTATTTTACTTTACGTTATTTTAATGATAATAAATAAGCAAGTAAGCAATGGCTGTTTTTTTGTAGCTTTTCATTTTAAACTTGCTTTTATTGCAGCCAATAAATCTTTAGACACTCCTCCCAAATAAAACAAAATAAACCAAACAAAATAAACCCAAACAAAAGTCCAAAGCCAAGATACAACAAACAGCAATCTAAACATCTTAAACCAAAAAATAAATCTAGTTTGTTAAACACATCACAATATTTTATTTGACAAGCGAAAGCAATGTGCAGAAAAAGGATTGTTGTTGCATTGTCTGTGAAGTACACGCATTGACACTTTGAGCTAATATAAGCTACATACCAGTGCCGCTAAAGAAACGCACACAAGAAACACAGACACTATTAACTGGTAACCTCCCATGCAAGATAAGTACGATGGTGTTTAACATGAAACGCTAAAGAACTCCCCTCCAACCCCAACCCCCTCTCCCAGACAAACACAACACGACGTTTCCTCATTATGTACGACATCTTGATTACAATATAAATTCTTTAAACACACCATCTACTTTGTCAGAGCTAGTACTGCTTCACGATGCCCGTAAGGGTGGACGTGATAACAAGCCTGTTTTCTGGGCGCAGAAAACGTGTCTGGGTCTGCCAAAGCCCATTACAGCGAGGCCAATATAACGGCTCAGAACCGTTTTCTCGTTACCCGCTGACAACATCTCATAACTTCCTAATTCAAAGTGCCGCCTTTGCGGTCATGGATCATATTGAAGTTGTGGTCCAAACCATCAATAAGTACTCTTTCGCAAATCAGTTTGGAAAACGAAATTGGCTGAAATACCTCAGAGAAAATGACGGGACGTTTCTGTCATGATTACAAAAATAGGTCGATGCCGTGCCGACACTCCGAGTGAATTCCAATTTGATATATGACAGTAATGACAAAAATATATATATTTTTTGAAAAGATAATTTTTCACGACGTCATGAGAATGACAGGAAAAAAACATGTAATAGCCGTCCCTTCATTTTCCGTCCAAGGCTCTCTCCTATAAAATTCCTCTCTGGATGAGCTTCCTCGCAAACACTTTTCATCCTCAGAATCGTCATAATTTCATTTCATCGAAATTAAATTAGGATAGAACATAGACTTTCTTTCTTTCTTTCTTTCTTTCTTTCTTTCTTTCTTTCTTTCTTTCTTTCTTTCTTTCTTTCTTTCTTTCTTTCTTTGCCTATCCCTATTTCTAGACTTAATTATTACATAAATTGTTAAATTGTCAAAGCTACCTGACCTTGTTCACTCCTATGATGGTATTTTTGCATCAGAGTTGGAGTAAACACTCGAGTTAAGAATATGTTAGAAATTGCTGATGCAATCCAAACCAGTTCCAATTGGATGAGTAGTTTTTATTATCCAATGGTTAAGATTTAAAAGTACGAGACCAACCAATAGACTGAGATCAAAAGTTTATCAGCTGTAGAAAATTCTATTGTCTAATGACTTGAATCTGGTGTGGCAAGAAGTCCAGTCATGAAAGGCGGCCGTTAGCTTAATGGTGAGTTAACTGACTGATTGAGAGGGAATGAATGGTTTTAAAAATATTTTGCTCATTTTTGCTATTAATATGTTATATTTGCATTTTACGTAGAGATGCATTATATGAGTGGACTATTATTTCTACAAAATGTGAACTATGATGATACACACTTGACATTGTTTCTAGAGAACCTGCTCATAAAACTACTAGGCTGTATTTATTATGCTGTATGTGTGTATTGGGGTAATAAATACTGTTGCATGAAACTGTAAGTTGAAACTTGAATGTAAGAAAAAATGGAATTAAAAAAGAAATAAAATAGAAATTTAGCGTAGTTTCCAGATTATATTTTTACAGGGACAAAGCAGACTTTCCATGTATTATGTTGGTACCCTGTATGATGGACAACACGAAATACACAACAATTTGAGGTCAATCACTCTGTTTGCTCATTACAGTCCCCAGAGGAAAGATTCATCACATATAGGACAAGGATGGACACCGATGGACAGACAAGCAGATGGATAGACAGACACGAAGATGACATGAAGACAGACATGATGACAGACACAATGTCTACGATTAAGTGAATTTTACACGAAAATGAAGGTGGTAAGAAATGACACAAGACAGATGAAAATTAATAAAAATATTTATTAAGAAAATTAAACAAATAAAGAAAATAAAACAGCAATCAATTTCAAAATACACACAGCACACTGCTCGTAATGTCTATCAGAGAAAAATTAGCCTTCCCTAGCTATGCTTTCCCTGACCAAGTTCATATAGTTTCTTCTTAGCTCTCCAATAACACCAATTTGCACAAAGTTCCCAATAGTAAAAGATTTGCACAAAGTTCCCAATAGTAAAAGATTTGCATAAAGTTCCCAATAGTAAAAGATTTGCATAAAGTTCCCAATAGTTCCTACGTGGTTATAAAGTATTCTCACACTCCTGGCCAATGTACTATTTTCACTTAATTACACTGGTGGAGTCTAGCATGTCACTGGCCGAGTCTATGCAGACTTCCCCTCCTGAGTGATGTAATATGGCGTTCTTATGAACCAATGGCTGATACACTTCAGCAAACTGTTGCCAACAATAGAAGATGAACTGAAATAATATGATAACATTGTGAGCAGTGAAATAAAGCGTGAGGATTTGTTTAATGATTTGTGTGTCTTTTGAGAGAGGTGTGTGATAATACGTCCTATAATTATAATTACGTTGTGCTCAAAGTAGAACTGTATGGTGGGTTTGTACTTGAAGAAGTAGTGATGAAGAAGTGTACGATGGACCTTTTACGTGATGAAGAAGTGTATTTTCGTGATGAAGAAGTGTATGACGGACCTTTACCTCATAAGGTAGTGTATGATGGACCTTTCCCTCATAAGGTAGTGTATGATGGACCTTTACCTCATAAGGTAGTGTATGATGGACTTATACGTCATAAAGTAGGTGTAATAAGTACCTTTGTTGGATACGTTAGTATATAATGGGCTTTTACATAATTAAATAATTTATAACGGTTGGTGTAATGAAGTAAAATATTATGGACTTGTGCGTGACGAAGTAATTGAAGTATTTTGGACTTGTGCGTGACGAAGTAATTTACTCAGAACGAATGTGTGACGCTAGCAATGCACGTGTAACGTTTTGTTCGATGAATTCATATGGTGCCATGACTGATGAAGAATGAGGTTTTATGTGAAAAGGCGTTTTATTTGCTGAAACGCTCTGTTAAATTCCATGTGAGTCAGTGACAGTCTTTGCGTTGTATTTGCTGTTAGGATTTAGAAACGATCTGAAACAATACACACTGATCTGTGACGTCACGCTTTTATGACATTTTGCATTGCGAAGCTGAGCCTGATGTCACACTTAGTAAAACGATGAAGAAATGTACTGAACACAGTTCTGCGTGACGATGTAATCGTTTTAATGGAGTTTTGCATTGTAAAGGAATGCATGATGCCAGCAACTATTTGTGGGTCAAACAGTTGTCTCAAGAAAAAATGCATGACGAATTCAAAGAAAAGTACACTGCACGATGACCTTTATGTGAGAAACGCTGTCAGCCATGTGTGTGAAGGCTGAAGGCTCGATTTAGCTCCCTCTTTGACGTCATTGACAGAAGAATGGTGCTCAAGACAGAAGGAATTTAAAGTATTGAACAAATCTGAGCGAGATGACACGCGAGAGTAATTAACTTATTCACAATTTCATTGCTTAAGTAAACTGAGCAAGAACAAAATCTGCAAATGAAATCAGTTTTAACTAGAAGTTCAAAGGTCGTTTACACTTCAGAAAGACGCTCCACAGAAGAAGACTGGTCGTAAATTAAAATTCAGTTATTTTCAAGACCACTTTTGGAAGAGAGGTTTCAGGCAAAGGGTGTGCAGTGGGAAGATGTTTCGAATTCACAGAATAAGATAGGGCATGTGTAGGACAGTGTGAGGAAAATCAATAGTCACAGACTCAAACGCCATTACTGAGCAGAAACGCTCTCGTCACGCTGAGTCACGCTTGATTGCAGCCAACTAATCGTTTGCAATCAGTGGCTGTGACTCGGTGGAGCGAAGTGGATAATCGTCTGTAAACGAATTTTTTTCTTTTGCAGTGCAGGTAAAGGGTGGTGGTGGGTGGGCGAGTGCAGAATGCTAGGGAGGGTGGATGAGTTTATGACGAAGACAGTGATTGTGCTGCTTAGTTATTGAGGAACTGACTTAATGGCATTGCTGGCAGGCGGCACCACAAAAACGTGTATTCAGATGTTCCTTTAGCGCTCTTATAAGGGAAACAACTCCTACTGTCCAGGAATTTAAATAATGGAATGCACAGCAAGTCGCTACCGAATTTTAAAAAGAAGAGTTATATGTTGCTCTGATTGAGATAGCAATGTCGGCATTTTACGTCACAGAGTGTCATAGTGGAAGAGTAAAAAGGGGGATAAATGAACTTCTATCTAATTTTCAATATTTTCTGTCCATTGCAATTAGATGGTCTCTCTCTCTCTCTCCCTATCTCTCTTTCTTCTCTCTTCACACTTTCTTTTCTCCCAACCCATCTCATTTCATCTCCTCTCTCTCGCTTCCCTCTACTCCATAACTCGAATATTGAATTTAGTCTATGATATAAAATAGCTACAGAATGGGGGACTTCCAAGAGATTGTCATAATGACGAACTGTTCTCAGAAAGAAGTTATATACAGTACTTTTATTTCTACAGTATACTTGCAATACTTCGTTATAATGCCTTATGCTAATACTTAAAAAAATTAATAGTTGTCTCGCCTGTCTGACTCTTCATGTGTCAATCTGTTTGTCTGTGTAGTTTAGGTATTTGGGATTTAATTTAATTTGTTAAATGTAGATTAAAGGTTTTAGATTTGTTACATTTTACGTAGATTTAGAACAGATTATTGCACTAATATCTTTTTGTTTTGACTACTAGTCTTCTCTTGTGTTCTTTAGCTGAGCGATGATATAGAAAAGCAATAATAGTGTTAGATCAGAGCAATAATAGTGTTAGATCACACTCACACACATGCTTAGTACACGTCATTCAGTGACTCACATCCAGAAACGACGTCAGAAGTTCGAAAGCCTTCTACCAAACGGTGTGTGATGCTATTGCCACCTAATGGTTATTATTATTATTATTGTTATTAATCACCCATAACTAATTACAAGTTATGAGAATCTTAATTTATGTTATTAATAATTCTCCAGCAGACACCACTCGTCTCTCACTCGGTGGGTATGCAGGCGTTGTAAACGTTTTCTCTCTCCAACAGCATTAAAGACAAACATTTACCATCACACGATATTTCTGTAGGAGGAAAACGTCTTACCAAAGGAGAACATAAATCCAATTTTTAATCTATATTTAGTGAGCCCTCATCAACGCACTTTCTTCTCCAACATATGGTTATCAATTCAATATATTTTACAATAAATTTATTAAATCAACTATCAAATATACATATAGCAATTACAATGAAAAGATTAATTATTTGACATCAATAATTCCCAGAACCATGTTCGAATATTTTCAATATGTATAGATTATATATATATATCGTAACAAATGATTCAACAAATAAGAGTCATTATAAATGACAGGGTAATTTGCTATCAGAGAACAGAAATGGAGTTATAGAGTTTACAGGAATAATAGTTTGTAAATAATCTTGTCAAGACGAAGCTGAAAGAGTCTTTCAATAGCCTTCACGCCACTTTCATAAAGTCAAAAGCATATTGTCCTAAGGGAATCGTCAGCTTCACGTGTTTCTCTTGCAGTTGTAGAACCCCAAACAACCACTATTCTCTTGAGGCTAACATGAGCACTCCGCCATGTTAACTTCCTCAAGCAGATCAATACATGTAAGTATAATTGTAGCAGTTTCCAATAAATTAATTGTTCAAGAAATTCCACATGCAGTCAGTATACTTTGCCACCATACATCAACAGAGTGCAGTGTACCCTTACACTTACACACTGGGGGGTAGATATGGTCGTATCATTTTATAAATCAGTAAACTGGGAGATTCAGGTAAAACAAGAAAATGTTGCTCATTCCTGGTAAAATATAATGAGGGAACAAACGCTAAATTTCCGCTTTATTAATCTCTACCTCTATTCTTTTTTACATTCAAGTCTCAACTTACAGTTTCTCTGCAAACGTATTTATTAGCCCGATACACACATACAGCATAATAAATACAACATATCAATTTTATGAACATATTCACTAGAAGCAATGTCAAGTGTTCAGCATACTACATACGAACATCTTATTTCACAATTTGTAGAAATAATATCACTTAATACATCTCTATGTAACACACAAGTATAACATATCAATAGCAAAAAGCATATTATATTTCTAATTCATATTCTATTCTCTCCCAATCAGTTGGTTAACTCATCATTATGCTAACGTCCACATTTCTTGCCCGGACTTCTTGCCACTACAAATTCAAAGTGATTAGACAATAGAATTATATACAGCAGGTAAACTTTTGATCTCAGCAAAATTGTCTGGTCTCGTTCTCGTAAATCTTAATAACTGGATAATAAAAACGTCTCGTTCTCGTAAATCTTAACCACTGGATAATAAAAACGTCTCGTTCTCATAAATCTTAACCACTGGATAATAAAAACGACTCGTTCACCCCAAACCGGTTCAGATTACACCTTCACGTCTAGCACATTCTTTACCTGAGCTGTTTACTTCAAACTTTGACACTTAAAAAGATCAGCGCAAGCAGTGCCGGAAGTCGGGTCACCTTGACATTTATTAATTTATATAACAATTAAGTTTAGAAATAGGGATAGGCAAATTTACTCCTCCACATGGTGTGTGTGTGTGTGTGTGTGTGTGTGTGTGTGTGTGTGATTAGCATCTGATCGCGAGAGAAACAAAAACTGGAGCTAGTTTCACGGTAAGAGGGGTAATTTGAGACAGGGGTACATGGATCTCCGTGATCCGTGCATACGCATTTTCAAACTAGGAAAATTCAAATTTATTTTTTTTCCGGGAAGAATGAGGGTACTCACACACACACGCGCGCACGCACGAACGCACACAATTTTTCCTCCGACATTTTGAGAGCATATGTTCTAATTAGAACATTGAGGCGTTTTTTTTACTTTTTTTTTTTTTAGGTGGGGTGGGGTAAAGGAATAGTGTTATATTTGTATTCATTGTCTTGCAGTCAGAACTGCTGCGCGAATGTGTTGAAATTACTTTCCCTGAGTGAAACTGTTAATTATTATTAGAGTGAGTCGGAATGTCCTTTTCACAAGGAATTCTTTTTCCTTCCCAACGTGTGTGAACGACTCAGATAATCTCTGGGCAATATTGTTATTTGTTAATACGACTTTTGTTATTGTTGATCTACACTCTCTTTTCTGATGTTTCATATCTGTGAGCATGCGTGAGTCACGTTGTTGTCTTGTTATTTTATTGCACAGATGGCTACACTCTGTCACAGATAAGTACTCCATTTTGTCACAGAGTTTACCCTCCGTGTAGTCTTTCACATGCATTTGTAAGAAATCCCACAGTCTGTATTTTCTCTCGTAACAATATGCTTGCCTTTTGTCTTGGTGTAAGGAGCAAAAATTAGGAGACAAGAGGGAATGGACACGAAGTAGGAGACGCGAGGAAGGAAACAGAATGTAGACAACAAGAGGCAGGAGGCAGGAGGTAGGAGGCATTGAGAAGAGGATAAAGTTAAGAGGAAGGAAAGGCAAGAGAGAAGAAGATAAAGAGGAAGGAAAGACAAGAGAGAAGATAAAGAGGAAGGAAAGGCACGAGAAGAAGATAAAGTAAAGAGGAAAGAAAGACAAGAGAAAAGAAGTAAAAGTGAAAAGAAAGAAGGCAAGAGAGAAGAAGAAAAAGTAAAGAGGAAGGAGGCAAGAGTCTAAAAGACAGAAGTTTAGGGGGCAAGAGACTGGAAGGAAAAGACATCAGGTGTGAGGCAGGCAGCAAGAAGCAGAAGGCAATTGAAAGACAGGCAGGAGGCGAGAGGGTCGAAATCAGTAGCAGACTATAAATACAATGTCGGGTGCCTTCCAGTCAATGCTGGTTATCGTTAATCGGTATCGGGTGCCTTCAGTGCCGGATATCTTCAATGAGCGCTGGATATCATTCAGTCAGTGCCGAATATCTTTATTCAGTGCCGGATACCATCAGTCAGTGCCGGATTCCTTCACTGTGTGTCGGGGTCTTCAGTCATGTCGGGTGCTATCAGTGAGTGTTGGGTGCATTACTATATAGTTTGCTAGTCTGGCATTAACGACAAGCCGGCGTGATGCAGGCAGTGTATTGATCTCAAACGAGTTTAATCCATCATAAGCTAAAATATAAAAAAAAGAAAAAGTATAGAATCTTCAGAAGAAGACTGTTAGTTGTCAGTTTGTATCAGCGTTACTATGCACGGAAACACACACACACACACACACACACACACACACACACACACACACACACACACACACACACACACTATAAGGGATAATCAATGTACGAGAATACACACATAATTATGCACGCACACACCCACGCACGCGCTGTCACACTATAAGGGATAATCAATGAACGAGAACAACACACACACACACACACACACACACACACACACACACACACACACACACACACACACATGCACGCGCTCTCACACTACAAAGGATAATCAATCTACGAGAACGCACGCATGCGCTCTCACAATATAAGGGATAATTAATGTAAGAGAACGCACACAATAACTGATAATAAAAGCTTGGAAAATAACAGCTCAAATCCAAAACTCGATGAAACGAACAGAGATCCCTTCAAACTAAAATACACTTAAACCTCTCAGCAACATTCGTAAGTACAAACAAAGAATGATAAAGTAATTATAAAATTCTTACAGTAAAAAGAAAGAAAATACAAGAAAGCCCTCCACAAACATGATGACATTCTTTGAATTATTCATGTTTCACAGATTTCTTTTCTTTCTCCTCTGAGAAAGTAAAATTATATCGGTCTTTGTCACTAAGTCCATGTTTGCATTACATTAGTGGCGACAGACTAAAGCTTAGTCGTGAACAAAAGTAGTGTCCACAGACATTCACAAAGTCATCTACTTTCTTGACCGCACCGCCCACACACATAGACACATACGCAAACATACCACATATATAGAGACACTCGCACACACTGATACACACACAGGCATCCCCCCACACAAATAGAGACCCCACACACACACATGCCCCACACACGCACCTATGAGGCACCTATACACAAACATGCACGCATATATGCACACACAGACATGCACACAAGAAAATGCACCACCAAATTTATCCGTTTTCCACAAAGAATAAAACGTCACAGATATACTCTTATAACGTCACAGATGGACACTTATATCGTGACAGATATACACTTATAACGTCACAGATGGACACATATCGTGACAGATATACACTTATAACGTCACAGATGGACACATATCGTGACAGATATACACTTATAACGTCACAGATGGACACATATCGTGACAGATATACACTTATAACGTCACAGATGGACACATATCGTGACAGATATACACTTATAACGTCACAGATGGACACATATTGTGACAGATATACACTTATAACGTCACAGATGGACACATATCGTGACAGATATACACTTATAACGTCACAGATGGACACATATCGTGACAGATATACACTTATAACGTCACAGATGGACACATATCGTGACAGATATACACTTATAACGTCATAGATGGATACATTATTTTTCATGCATTATGCAGCTGCTCATTTAAAGCAAAATAACAACAAAAATGCATAACTGACTGACAGATTAGTAAAACACACAGCCAAAGGCGAGCTTAAAGAAAGTGTACGCTGTCCGCAACATCAGATAACGTACATAGGATACAAAAACAAAAAAAAACAAAACAAGGAAACACTTCCTAGACATTGAGAAGGCATTTGATATGTTGTGGCATAAGGGCCTATTAAAGAAATTAATAAAATCAGGTATAACAGGCAATATGTTTTCTTTTGTAATAAAATAATTTTTGGAAATTAGACAAATAGCGGTCATACTAGAAGGAGAAATAGCTGACTATCAGCCACTAGAAAATGGTCTCTCACTGGGGAGTGTCATCAGTCCACTGCTTTATGTCATACTGGTAGCTGAACTAACACAAGCCATTGGGGATCAGTTTGCGGATGATACATCACTGTGGGGCAACGTTAGTTATAAAATATTAACCAAATGATCTTAAATCAAAGGCATATCCCAGACACAAAATGTTCTTATTAACATAACCACCTGGTTCATAAATAATGGTTTTATACTATTAGCATTAAAACCACAATCTTTCATAATCTGTCTTAGGCTTAATCTTTCAAACTAAACAAAAACCAAGAGATATTACCCTAAATTGCAAATATATAGATTAGAGATAGAATATAAAACCAGTTTAAGATTCCTTGGAGTAATATTCCAAGACAACTTCCAGTGGACTAAATATACACACCAGTGCTTAACATCAGCCAACAGAGGGATAAACCTCATTAAATCAATCTCTAACATGCTTGAGGAGTAAAGTTAAAACAATGCTTAGCATTTACCATGCCTTTTTGATATCCAGATATCCAGGCTTCTGCGCCCCCCCCCAACTCTTCTTAAACTTAAAAACTTCCCTATCTCTCTACTCAGACTAAAGCCCTAAAAATCGATTTGGAAATGCCCAGTCAACATCCAACACCAGTGTTATAGCTGAAAGGGGACAAAACCCCCATTTAGATACTTATAATTGAAAGATCAATCAGGTCCTACCTAAACATACAGACAATGCCCAAAGATCACCCAGCCAAAATAATCACAGCTAAAACACCAAACATTAAAAACATAGATGAAATAGGAGCAAAGACGGGGAGAAATTAATAATTGAACCACTCCCCACTAACCGACAGAAGTACCTCTATGGCAACTTAAACCACCACAAACAGATAGAACATTAAAGAAAATTAACAAAGTCGACTTTCCCGACCCGATTAAAAATATGTTTCTACAATACCTAGAGGATGATTTCTCAGACTGGATCAAAGTATGTACGGATGGATTCCAGATCCTATAACAGGAAGAACAGGCATACGGATTTATATACCCAATGACCACCACACTAGCCTTAGAATCAGGGACAACACTTCCATCTTCAGGACTGATATGATAGTCATACTAACAGGCCTAAACAAAAAAAACAAAACAAACAAACCAGACAACGCTAAATATCTTATAGCTACAGACTCCCTCTCGAATGTGAAAGCTCTAGAAAACACACAGTGAGCAGACCAGACATTCATTACTAACACTAGACCAGACATTCATTACTAATACTAGACCAGACATTCATTACTAATAATAGACCAGACATTCATTACTAATACTAGACCAGACATTCATTACTAATACTAGACCAGACATTCACTACTAATACTAGACCAGACATTCATTACTAATACTAGACCAGACATTCATTACTAATACTAGACCAGACATTTATTACTAATACTAGACCAGACATTCATTACTAATACTAGACCAGACATTCATTACTAATACTAGACCAGACATTCATTACTAATACTAGACCAGACATTCATTACTAATACTAGACCAGACATTCATTACTAATACTAGACCAGACATTCATTACTAATACTAGACCAACTGCCTAACTTTTTTTATAGAGGGAATGAAGTTAAGCTCATATGGATCCCTGCCTACATGAATATACCAGGCAATGAAAAAGCAGATGTTCTGGATAAACTGGGACTAAGAGATGATCGGGAAATAAAAGTTATTACTACACCACAAGAAAACTTCAACATCGTTACATCTTGAAAAAAACAAACTGAGAAAAGTTTGGAAATAATGACACAGAGAAAAAACAAGAATGTCTAAATTCAGACTTGGAAGTGAAACAACAAGCTTTAAGAGAATTAAATGCAATTGTGGATTTCTAAATTCAGACTTGGAAGTGAAATAACAAGCTATAAGTAATTAAGTGCAATTGTGGATTTCTAAATTCAGACTTGGAAGTGAAATAACAAACTATAAGATAATTAAGTGCAATTGTGGTGAGCGACTAACCAAAGAGTACGTTATAACAGACTGTTGACTAATAGGATCAGTGTACACACATACTTATACACAAATAGCACGTATACATACACAAACGCACGCACGCACGTATATATTGTCTCCATTTGCTTCCGACATTAGATTGAATCCTCTCTCGCTTATTTAAAGGGTTAATGCGCACCAAAATAAAATGTATTCAAATAAATTACTTGCACTGCAATTCAGAATCAGAATTAACATGCAAATTCGAAGATTAAACTTTCGACTCATGCTCTAGAAATCTCTTTAATTTTATTTCTTCAAACGGATACGGTGAGCGAGAGTTACGTACCTTTGACAGTCAAGTCCTTTCCGTGAAACGGAAACTCATTCAAATGCAAATTATTCTGATTTGTTACAGATGATGCATTTTAAATTTCAAAATTATTCTAGATTGTTGAAGATATGTAAAAAAATTAATATACAGAGGTGGTTCTCAACTTATTCATGTGGGATATACTGAGTTAGTTGCAAGTGTTTACATTATCACGAAATACTAAGTTAGTGGTAAGTGTTTACATTATCACGAAATACTAAGTTAGTGGTAAGTGTTTACATTATCACGAAATACTAAGTTAGTGGTAAGTGTTTACATTATCACGAAATACTAAGTTAATGGTAAGTGTTTACATTATCACGAAATACTAAGTTAATGGTAAGTGTTTACATTATCATGAAATACTGAGTTAGTTGTAAGTGTTTACATTATCACGAAATACTAAGTTAGTGGTGTTTACATTATCACGAAATACTAAGTTAGTGGTAAGTGTTTACATTATCAGGAAATACGGAGTTTGTTGTAAATACCCACTAATGGTTGTAATTATTTGTGCAGACAAAGTCGATATTAAGCATTTAGAATATAAAGATTATTGCTTCAACAGATAAATACCATTATATGAGTATGTATGTATGTATGAATGTATGTATATAGGTCTGTAAGTATGTGCATAAATTATAAGTTTAGAATTTATTAACAATTGTTGTTTATTTAAATTTTGTTTGTATCTAAAAAGTAATTGCTTACTAGTTGCTGAAATTCTGGTATTCAAGTATAATCTCATTTTGCGAGTACGAGAGAATTATACATGTTGTCGAGGAACTCGAAATCAGTATAAACAGACAACATTTTTATTATCACCAAAACCTAGAGTTTTAAAGATGGAAATATTTTAGCTTTACATCACCAAGACTGCTATTCATTAAATAAAAAAATTAAAAATTATAAGCAAAAAATTCAAAGCCATATAAAATTCTAAATCTGTTTTTGCACAACGCTATCGTTCTATTTGACAAGGTTACACACACACACACACACACACACACACACACACACACACACACACACACACACACACACACACACACACACACACACACACACACACACACTCACACTCATACACGCACGCATGCACGCACACAAATAGTTTAGATTTTTAAAATCTAATTTCAGTTACTTTCCTCTGGTTAAATTTGTGTAAGTATATTTACCCCGAAACATAATATGTATCGAATAACAATAAGTCCCCCCTCCCCCGGAACCCCATTTAAATGAACCATCTGGATGGGAATGTGGAACGAGAGACGCGCTCCGGCACCATGAGAAACGTACGTCTTGCAACGTCTTCACATAATTTTTTATTTACCGTGCTGTGCTTGTCAGGAGGACAACTATTAAATCTGAGGAACTGGAAAATTGTGCACGCTTTAAAAAAATATGGACTTGTGGAAGGAACCTTGCTGAAGGCCACCAAAGATCGACGTAGACCATTTGTTGACGTCGGCAGCTATTTTCTTCTCTGGCATTCTGGCACTCTGGCACTCTGGCAGATAAATGACATTACGATTTCTGGCATCCCAAATCTTGCACGAATTACACAGATGGAAAGTAAATTTCTTTGGAGACAATTGAACTGTACAGGGTAAAGTGCCCCTGAAAGATAAAATAAAGCAAAACAAACTCGCACCAATAATAGCTAATACTCGTCGTCTTGTACACTATACTTTTCATTAAGTTTTAGCAACAAGCAAGCAAGCAATCAAATCATTAACCAGCAAAGCAAACAGCGAACCAACCATGCAGTCAATTAAACATTCAATGAAATCAAACTATCAAACAATCGAACACAAAAATATTTAAAGAAGGAAGATTTAATCACTTATTTAAACAGACATGTAAAAAGCAAAGTATAACATCTACAAAAATGTGTATGTTCTCTTGTAGTTCTTGAAAACAAACAAATAAACAAACAACAAATCAATCAATCAGTCAACCAAATCAATCGAATAAACAAACATGCAAACATACAAGAAATCAAATAATCTTGGTGTGTTGTTTATCTGAAACTTGAAGTAGTACCCCACCACAAATTAGTATACTGCAAACGGCAACAGAACTACAGCCTTGCAATGTGTGACGCCAACGCCACCTACCTAATGGTTATTATTATTATTAATTAATTAATTGTCTAATAACTAATTACAAGTGATGATAATCTTAATGTATGTTATTAATAATTCTCCAGCAGACAACACGCGTTTCACTCACTTGGCGGATATGTGGGCGCTGTAAACGTTTCTTCTCTTCCACAACATAAAGACAAACATTTACCGTCACAATATTTCTGTAGGTGGAAAACTTCTAATCACAGGAGAAGATAAATCCATCTTTTAATCTATATTTAGCGAGCTCCCATCCACCACTTTCTCTCCAACATAAGGTTATCAATATGTGTAAGAAGGTCAATAAATTTAACAATAAATTTATTAAATCAACAATCAAATATGCATATAACAAATACAATGAAAAAGATTACTTGATATCAATATTTCCACAAAACCACATTTGAATAATTTACTGCAGTCTTATATCCTAAAACACAATTCAACAGATTAGTGTCAATACAAATCAGAGGTTAGTTCCTATCAAAGAATAGAAATGGAGTTATTTGAGATAAGCAATAATAGTTTGTACATAACCTGGTTTGGTTTAAGTCCCATCTCAATAGTCATTCATGTACGTTTTGTAACAAAGTCACAAGTTTATTGTTCAATTTATTACTGTCAATTCATGGACGGACTTCAGCCACACCAAATTCAAAGATATTAGAGAAAAAGAGTTAGTTCTGCAGGTAAACGTTTATCTCAGCCCATTGGTTGGTCTTGATCTTGTAAATCTTAACCATTCGATAATAAAAACTACTCATCCACATACGACCAGTTTAAATGACATCAGCAAGTTCAAGCACATTCTCTTCACGAGTTGTTATTTTAACTCTGGTACTTACAAAACACACCGGCCCCGTTCACGCTGACATTAAACAAGTAATTTAATATTTAATGAAAAATAGGGACAGATAACTCTGCTGTGTCTCATAGACTGCTATCTATCTATCTATCTATCTATCTATCTATCTATCTATCTATCTATCTATCTATCTATCTATCTATCTATCTATCTATCTATCTATCTATCTATCTATCTATCTATCTGTCTGTCTGTCTGTCTGTCTGCCTATCTATCTATCTATCTGCTTGCCTACCTTAATCTAATTGTATACCTATCATTGTTTCTTTATCAAATGTGCCTTAATAATCACTATCTTCAAAAGCGTACCTTTTGTTTCTTCTTTGAGAAATGGGGACAGCTGTAATGCTATGTATTAAAGCAACTAGCAACAGCAAGAATCATATTCTGTACCGTGTAGATAAATAACCTAATTACTAAATGATTATCTCCCTTCAAGACAAGCCGTAAACCATTGTTGATCAATACGTCTTTCACTTCACAAAGCTCTGCATTTGCATTTATTTCTCTGAAAGGCATCTCTCTCTCCTAGACGACGGCCATGACACGCACCAAAACGATATTCGAGAAATGTCAGCAACAATTATCATATTTCTGTAGGGAAACGTAAATGACACAACTCTCAGTTTTCATATCTGGATTGTAATGCTGGAAGGAACACCGTGCTAAAGATGGAGATGAAAGAAATACTTACATACTGATGAATCATCCATTAATAAGCTTAGCACACTCTATGTAGGAAACAAAACTACACGTCTTGTAAGCATACAAACTATACGTCTTGTAAATATGCAAACCACACGTCTTGTATGCATGCAAACCACACGTCTTGTAAATAGGCAAACCACACGTCTTGTAAGCATACAAATCACACTTCTTGTAAGCATGCGAACCACACCTCTTGTAAGTATACAAACCACACGTCTTGTAAATATACAAACCATACGTCTTGTAGGTATACAAACCACACGTCTTGTAAGTATAGAACCACACATCCTGTAAGTATACAAACCACACGTCTTGTAAGTATAGAACCATAGGTCTTGTAAGTATACAAACCATACGTCTTGTAAGTATACAACCACACGTCTTGTAAGGATACAAACCACACGTCTTGTAAGCATACAAACTACACATCTTGTAAGAGACATTATGCAAGAAATAGAAATAGTAGCACAGAAAGAAAACTGCACATTTTCAAAAAATAAAATAAGCACACAAAACTACACTTTGTGTAAGATATGTGCTGAGCATACATAATACAAAATACATTTTGTAAGTGATGTCCAAACAAAAGTAAACATTTTACAAAGAATATATTAAGCACGCTTTTTAACCTAGATAAGTACCTCCTCCCACAAGAAAATCCCGATCTCACTTAAAAATAACATACATCAACAACCAGTTATGTAAGAGACACTGAAGCAAACAAACATGATATATTTTATAGGAGATATATTAAACATGCATTAAAATGCACACTTTTAAACAATATAAACATAGCATTCATTGTGTAAATATTGTAGTGCGCTAATTAAACAAAACTTTGTAACAGTTAGAAATAAACATACTAAGCAATGCACAATTTACGAAAACAAAACAATATTATTTTGTAACAATGAAACATAAAAGACATAAAAATAATTTTAATTTTTGCAAAACAATGAAATAGTAGAACCGAAACAAAAGGCACACATTTGAGAAAAACGCTCACAGATGACCCACATACGCATTACTATAATTATATACTGTGAGCCTTTGTCGTCGCATACGTCATCTGGTTAAGTAGTGGAAAAAAAGCAGCTCACTCACGTAAACATTATTTATTATACGTACAATCACAGACACACAAACGGAAGTAAGAGCGTGATATTAATTAATACTGCAAGACGCGTGATACAGCCTTATAAAACGATATGTACATGATCAGAGTACACTAAAACTATCTATCTATCTATCTATCTATCTATCTATCTATCTATCTATCTATCTATCTATCTATCTATCTATCTATCTATCTATCTATCTATCTATCTATCTACCTATCTATCTATCTATCTATCTATCTATCTATCTATCTATCTATCTACCTACCTACCTATCTATCTATCTATCTATCTATCTATCTATCTATCTATCTATCTATCTATCTATCTATCTATCTATCTGTGTGCGCGCGTGCATAATATACGAGAGGTGAAACAGATATGTGAAAACCAAAGTTAATCATGCTCTTTCTTGTTTACTAACCGAGTGAACATATTTCATAAATGTGAATTAAATGTTATATTTGTAATCACCGTGTCTTGCTTGCGAATTCTTCCACAGATTTGTCTCTATTCAAATATGTCCTACAGTATATAGTGATGACACAAAGGAACTGTGCTCTGAGTCCGTGAAAAACGTCAAGCACTTGTAGAAAAGAACCCCCCCTCCCTGCCACCCCTGCTCAGAAAATAAATATGTTTATGCTATCTTTCCCATCACCTCCAATGCTTTCACAGTCTCAGGACTACTCGTTTCGCCGCTTGAAGCATGTGAAGTTAGAAATGTGATTAGCCCCGTTCTCGCCACAGATGAAGTATTGACGCAGAGTCAGTTGACATTTTCGGCCCGTGCAGACGTGAAGAGCACGCCTCTGTGACGTAAGGAGCGCCGAAAAGATCGATAACTCAGCCCACCCTTTGGCGTCACTGCAGTGGACTGTTGAACGCACGGTACTTGGGGGAAAGGTGTGTATGCGTGCAATGTGTGTGCGTGTGCGTACAATGTGTGTGTGTGTGTGTGTGTGACCGTGCGTTTGTGTTTCAGATGATAATAACCTGAGTGAGAAGGAAGCTTGGGCGTCAGGCATTCTTCTGAGTGAAGGAATCCACGAACATCAAAGACAGCGTCTTGGACAAAGAATTATAGGATATTGCTCGAGGAGAAAATTTTTTTCTTCCTCTAGCAGGACATAGCTATGGCTGAGAAAGAAGTACTGTGTGCAAATGCTTCTGGGTGCCGTGTAGAATCCCGTGTTTTGCACATCGCACTGGATCTGACCGTACAGTGTAAATAACGGTTGGGTGTGTAAACTCGCGTTGAATTAGTTATGAAACGAATTGGTCACGAAGCATAGTCTGTCAGTCCGAGAGACAGTGGTCACCAAGCACACGCCCTACTTGTCTGAGGAGTTGTTAAATGATATTTATAAAACGCAGCACTACAAATTACATATGTATGTGCACATGACTCCCTCACCCACCCACCCAAAATGGAATTGTCTTTATTTTGCAGAAATTATTACATATATAAGTGGCAAATAAAACAACACTTCGCATATTGGTCATAGAAATCTGCATTTGGGCTTCAAACGTAGAAGGCGGGCAACCGGAAACAGAAAAAATAGTTTGTTTTGGTACAAAGCAAAACAGAGCGGGCAACGTGTCTTAGAAGAAGAATTGCAATCGTCCAGAAATCTGCTCCTCATGATAAACGAAATATAGTCATAAAGCATTCCATTAATCCTATCACACACACACACACACACACACACGTATTTGTATGCATTAAAAGTTGACAGATCCTCTAACATATATAAATTAAGTTTCCATCAAATCACGCAGCAAACGTAGTTATACATAAAATGTCTCCACACATATTCTCTACATACATTTATATACATAAAGTTTCCATCAAATGCAATAATTAATATATACTTGTATAAGTAATGTCTCCATCAAATACTACCACAGACATGCATTTATAAACATGTTATCGAAACCTACAGTAAATATGTAATTACAGACGTAAGGTATTCATCAAATCCTATAAAACACTTATTTATATAAACATGTTATCGAAACCTACAGCAAATATGTAATTACAGACGTAAGGTATTCATCAAATCCTATAAAACACTTACTTATATAAATCAAGTCTCCTTCAAGTCCTAGAACAAACATACATTTATATACATCGACTCCCTTACATCCATCAATGTATGCGCATTCTTTCTACACATCTTACACAATCATTTATAATTAAATACATAATATCTCCATCATGTCTTTTAAAGGAATACAACTATATATTTATTGTCGCCATTAAACTCTATAATAAGGATGTCCAACCCCATGGTGCAAAGGGCCACAGCTAATATTCTGACCTAGTTCCCGAGCCACTGTGTAAAACCCACAAACGGTACACCTAGCGATTCTGACCCTAATTTCCTCAGACTTAAAATTATACATATGTTCTATAAAATGCAATTTTAATTTCTTTAGTGAGAGCTTGATAAAAAAAGTCTGTTGTATCTCAAACATGCGTTTATTTTATCTGTAACTACACAATGTCAATGTGAGACTTGGAACAGCTTTTCACAAACAAGGCTCTCAATGTGACATGGTGGTTGAAGAAGCAATACAAACAAGGCTCCCACTGTGAGACATGGTGGATGAAGGAGCAACACAAAGAAACTCTCCAGATGACTCCGTGATTCGTGATCTCATCGTGCACTTCGCAAGCTTCACCCTGGAAAACACTTTCACATAAATATTTGCTCCCAAATAGTGAAGTGATGAAAATTGTGAGTCTGGGAAGACATTCTTGATCAAGGACTGCTGTTTCGACAGTTCATTTGTAAGTTCAAACACCTTGTCTTCGAGAAATTGGCCTGTAAATATGTCAAATGTAGATGCATATTTAGAGTCATAATGCCTCTTCACGTTTAACTACATAAAACCTGAAACCGCCTGGTTGCATATCAAACATGTTCATTGTTCATTAGAATAAGAAAAAATATAGGTATGTTCACCTTACTTGACATATTCTACATTCGTCTAAAATTCTTTTTATAACTTGAATCTGCAGCCTTTGTTACTAATTAACGGTGAACTAAAATAAACCAACTCACTGTGAACAGTCCCGAACTCAGTCAAAAAAGTAAGAAAACTGTTCAAATTGAATTACTGCTACTAAAGATGCCTGAACATTTAGCAGCTAAGACAGAGAAAACAATGGCATCTGACTGGCAGGTAGGTCAATTTACAAGACACTGCCCACCGACCCCACCTAGAAGTGATGGCCTGTGTCCAATACTGACAAGAAATTATGAGCAGCCTACTACCAAAGCCTTCCCCCCCACCCTCGCCCCCGAAGGAAGATGTTTCAGGCTTAAGCTGATATCTGGCTGGCTGTTTGGTTGGGGTCTTTTGTCTTTTGATGCAGCATCCTATCTACCTCTTCGCCATTTCAAGTAGAGAAAGCCCCAAATTCTTGTGTGGCTGGAAACACACCTTTCACCTCCAACCAAGGTCGCTGTTTTTTTTTCTTTCGTGCTCCAAGCAAAGAGGTTGGGTGCATGGATTTATTCTAGCTAAAGACAATTTAATTAGTGTGTAATGTGGTTCAGGCAAGCGTTCGACACCCCTGCCTTATATAACAATACTTAAACACCAATATAGCAATGCAGACAACTCCAAAATAATAAACAGCATGAACGATTACAACAAACACAACAACAATAATAGCAAGAACATACACGCACACAGACAAATATAAAATAACATCATATTGTAATCTATCTATCTATCTATCTATCTATCTATCTATCTATCTATCTATCTATCTATCTATCTATCTATCTATCTATCTATCTATCTATCTATCTATCTATCTATCTATCTATCTATCTATCTATCTACCTACCTACCTACCTACCTATCTATCTATCTATCTATCTATCTATCTATCTATCTATCTATCTATCTATCTATCTATCTATCTATCTATCTATCTATCTATCTATCTATCTATCTATCTATCTATCCATCCATCCATCTATCTACCTACCTACCTACCTACCTATCTATCTACCTACCTACCTATCTATCTATCTATGTAATCTATCTATCTACCTACCTACCTACCTACCTACCTATCTATCTATCTATTTATCTATCTATCTATCTATCTATCTATCTATCTATCTATCTATCTATCTATCTATCCATCCATCCATCCATCCATCCACCTACCTACCTACCTACCTACCTACCTACCTACCTACCTACCTACCTACCTACCTATCTATCTATCTATCTAATCTATCTATCTCAATGACTACAACAAAAATAAATAACCGGACAATACCGCCAATATTATCTGACAATGGAAACAGTAGTTAAACAATAACAGTTATAATAGCTAGAACAACAAGAAGATAATTATGATAGTAACAATTACAACTTTAAGAACAATAATAATAACAATGATGATGATAACAAGGAATAACAATAATTGTAGTACTACTGTACCACTACAATAGTAATGGATACAGTATCCATGAATTTTGAAGTGAAAGGTGTATTTCGGCAAATAGGAACAAGGGGAAGAAGAACTGGTAAAAAGATCCAAATACTATGTCCCTCTGGAGGTCTTTTCACATAGACATATAAGTTGTTTATATTTACCTCTATTGTTATTATGATTTTATATTTTAGCTGTGTGAAGCGTTCATTTTCTTATGAATTTAGCCATCATTTGTAAAGATGGTTACTAGCAAATTGTCAAAATTGTTTTTGGCTAAATACATTTCCACGACTATTTGTATGAGAGAACAATTTTATCTGTTGGTATTGTAAATTTTCAATCTCCGATTATCACTTCATATCTTTATCATCGATACATCTTTTAATATCTGGTTTGCGTCCCCTATTTGCGTGTTTCACCATTTTACACATTTTTATATCTAAGATCCTTGATTTAAATTCCCCCCCCCCCCGAACTACCTAGAACTAGGTTCCTCCATTATAAGGTCTCAAAACCAAAACATCGTTATAGGATATGGATATCTAGGACTCTTCATTATGAGTATTTAAAGAATGAGTTCATTTTTTCATTTTTATTAACATCTCTAGTTTTTCACCACGACATTATTTTTATGACATTTATATCTACGGTTATTTATTGCAAATTCTTAGCATCGAGATATCATTTGACAAGAATGACGTATCCATCTATAGTCGTCGACTGGTCGTGAGATTCAGTCTAAAGATATGTCATCACGGCTATAGATGACTAGTCGTGAGACTCAGTCCAAAGATATGTCATCATGGCTATTAATGACTGGTCGTGAGATTCAGTCCTAAGGTATGTCATCACCGCTATAGATGACTAGTCGAGAGATTCAGTCTAAAGATATGTCATCACGGCTATAGATGACAAATCGTGAGATTCAGTCCAAAGGTATGTCACCACGGCATTTTATCTACGGACTATAAATATTTCTTGTTAGATAGACTTAATTGGCGTTTGCAATCAAACTGAATCTCTAGGAAAACTAACTCCCAGTGCAAACGTACAAAACGTTTCTTTTGAAAATGGGAAAAAGATCTGAACATTTTAAAAGAGGTTTTTCTTCCATTCTCGGGAAAAAAAGGTGAACCGGTAGCATGACGTATTGAAACAATAATCATTCTCACACCCCATCCTTCTTCCGACAAAACTCTATCATTGATCTAAAGGCATAGTGCTCAGGCTACCTGTAGTGTTCCAGAACTCTCAGAAATGTTTTTCTCGCTGACTGAGACACACGCAGACATTCAAATCATCAGCGTCAGTTGATGGCGTAAGATCGATCGCCCCAATAATGAGTTGATTTTCCGAGCCGGTGAAGAAGAACGAAACTCCGAATAAAGGCGCTTCCTCTGGAAGGGACTTAAGGGTACTAATGATGAGATGGCGAATGGCAGAGTAAAGTATAGGGGTAGGGATGGGGTGATAATTTGCTTGTCGATGACCTTAGGGTGAGAGATCCGGCGTAAACATTTCTGGAACTTTGGTCAAATTTTCAGTGACCAAAGTATAGGATATTCTTGAAAGAGTAAGTGCCTGATTTCCTATCTATCTATCTATCTATCTATCTATCTATCTATCTATCTATCTATCTATCTATCTATCTATCTATCTATCTATCTATCTATCTATCTATCTATCTATCTATCTATCTATCTATCTATCTATCTATCTATCTGTCTGTCTGTCTGTCCGTCCGTCCGTCCGTCCGTCCGTCCGTCCGTCCATCCATCCATCCATCTATCTATCTATCTATCTATCTATCTATCTATCTATCTATCTATCTATCTATCTATCTATCTATCTATCTATCTATCTATCTATCTATCTATCTATCTATCTATCTATCTATCTATCTATCTATCCGTCCGTCCGTCCGTCCGTAGGTCTGTCTGTCTGTCTGTCTCTCTATCTCTCTATCCATCCATCCATCCATCCGTCCGTCCGTCCGTCTGTCTGTCTGTCCGTCCGTCTGTCTGTCTGTCTGTCTAATATCACGAAGCTGCACAGTCAGCAGGCTTTTGAATGGACAACATTTGAGATAATAAAAGGTAAGCTATTTATATTTTAGAAACGCACGAATAGGCTGAACTAGATTTACTGGGCGGGCGGGGGGTAAATAAATGTTCATTTTAAGGCATAATGAAGGATATTTTAGAAATTAAATGCTGTTAAACATACCACTGGACAAAATATAATTTAGCTACTCATCCAACTAAAATTAAGACAACCTATCAAATCACAAATCCCTAATCTAAGAGGCAATTTAACTTATTCAACAAATGTTCTTTAAGACAGTTCATTTACTCACATCTCTGCTCAAAGACGCATGTTAACTACTCGCATAGACATTAAAGTATTAAGACTCAATGTATCTAACTGTGTGAGCAATTTAAATGTTCACAAAATTGTTTTAATACATAATTCACCTACACATCTATGTAGTACGGCACACAGTAGCTAGTTACACAATTATATTTAAATGTTTGTAATTTGTACAATTTATTTCCTCCACAAAGCTGCGCGAAGCACTATTTAGCAGAGAGGTGAATGATTAAAATGTATTAATGAATACCTTACATATATGACAATGCCAGACGTTAAAACGTGTTTGTCCTCATTCGATATTTTTTCTTACAGTTTATTCAGTAAAATCTCTCTCTCCGTACCTTGGGGAATGAAATGGTGTCTTTAAAGATGTAGGTCAAGGGAAGCAACTCTATAGGTAAATGACTTCTCTTTGTGTTCGGTCCAGAACCGCCACAATGGAGATATGACAATTGTGCACATATAACATGTTTTAGAATATGTAGTAATAGATATTGCTTTTTCCCTTCTTTTCATTGTTATATACAAAATTAGTTAAAATCCATAAAAAAAAATATTTTCTATCTTCAAGCTCGTGTGAGGTGTGTCTGGGAACTAAGTGGTGAGGACTGGTGAGATCTGGATAGAAGTTACTGACTTGGGCAAAACTATTTTCTAAATCTTTTTACAACGATGTTTTTATTTTTGCAATTAAGAAATACATTTTGGGGACAAAGACTTGTACGTCGAGAGTGAAATCCGAGAAAGAATCCAAGTTTAGAATTTGAAATTTAAAAGAAGCTATACTTTTGTTTAAAATGGTTCAATTCACACCTCCCGCAATCTCTCTCTCTCTCTCACATACAACCGCACACATACACAAAACACACAAATATACCTACACACGCATACATACTCAAGCATATACAAATTTGCTTAGGAACACATTCAACGACTTATATCATTTTTGATTAAAAAACACTTTGCGTATTTAATATTTTGTGACTGAAAATTATTTTCCTTTTAAATGAATGCGCTTAATTCGAGGCAAGGTTAATTGAAACGATATATATATATATATATATATATATATATATCACGAAAATAATTGCAAACTGATCTTCCTCTGTCACTCTCCTGCTCTTTGTATCTTTCATCTCTCACTGCCTGTCTCTCTTTCTCCCTGTTTCTTTGCCCTTCCCACCCCAGCATCTTTCCGTCTTTTTGTCCCTCTCTCTCTATCTGCCTCTCTGTCACTATCTTTTTTCTTTCTCTGTCTCTCTCTGTCTGCCTTTCTTTCTCTCTCTGCCTTTTTATATATCGCTCTATCTACCGTCTCTCTCTCTCTCTCTGCCTTTCATCCCTTTCTCTGCTATTTTGTCCCTCTCTCTGTCTCTCTGTTCCATCTGTTCTTCTTTGTCCCTCTCTCTGTCTGTCTGTTTGCCTTTGTGCATTTTTGTCCCTCTTTCTCTATCTGCCTTTTCTCTCTCTTTCTCTCTGCTTTTTTGTCCCCCCCTCTCTCTCTTTCCCTCTGTGTTCCTTCTGTGCTTCTTTGTCCCTCTCTCTGTCTGCCTGTCTCTCTCATTATACGTCTCTCTGCCTTTTTTGTCCCTCTCTTTATCTCTGTGTCTCTGCCTTTTTGTCCCTCTCTTTATCTCTTTGTCTCTGCTTTTTGTCCCTTTCTTTATCTCTGTGTCTCTGCCTTTTTGTCTCTTTCTTTATCTCTGTGTCTTTGCCTTTTTTGTCCCTCTCTTTATCTCTGTGTCTCTGCTTTTTTGTCCCTTTCTTTTTCTCTGTGTCTCTGCCTTTTTGTCTCTTTCTTTATCTCTGTGTCTTTGCCTTTTTTGTCCTCTCTTTATCTCTGTCTCTGCTTTTTTGTCTCTATCTGTCTCAATGTCACTGTCTGCCTCTCTCTCTTTACAGATTTACCAACTTGTAATCTTACTTTCCAGAGCCATCATGACAGAGAGGAAATAAATACATACAAATGAATCACGATTGATGTGTAAACTCAGTTTTAGTACAGATGAGACGAGTCAGTGCAATGGCAGTAGATTCATTCATTGTAAAGAATGCAAGAAAATAAAAATAAAAAATAAAAAATTAAGACCCGTTCACTGCGGTCTTAAGACTTCACGTTTCGCGCGACGTCAGGGCAAATAAGATTGACGTCTGAAATAAGATGCCACATCTTTTCTACAGAAAATAATAGGAAAGTTTGTCGGAGGAAAATTTTCCGCCAGGCGATTAACGAGATTGTACAATAAACGACAGTTCCATTTTTTTCACCAATGCAATTTGATAAGCAGGTGACAGTTCGTTTCTATGCACAATAACGAAAGAAAAGTCGCAGAAAGTAAGTAGTTTGATTCTGAGCACTGCTTTTGGTTTCGCTATTGTTTTCAGGCTGCGTTCAATGACGTAGTAAAGAACAGTTCGCATACCTATTCATAACACCATCATTGTTTTTAAACTACGTTTAATGACGTAGTAAAGAACAGTTCTCATACCTATTCATAACAGCATCATTGTTTTCAAACTACGTTCAATGACGTAGTAAAGAACAGTTCACATACCTATTCATAAAAGCATCATTGTTTTCAAACTACGTTCAATGATGTGGTAGAGAAGAGTTCACATACCTATTCATAACAGCATCATTGTTTTCAAACTACGTTCAATGATGTGGTAGAGAAGATTTCACATATTCATAAGAACTTCAGATTATACCTTAAAACAAATATGTCCAATTTCTGCTCAAGATCTATCTATTTTTTCAAACCCCAAGAGTTGAATGTTGTCTTTAACAACTTTGCTAATGAACTCTTTTCAAGTTGTGAGTTTGCTGAACTAAGTGTGTCAACACCCGAAGAACTAAGCACTCTGCCAGAATATTTAACAAGTTTGCTTGGCGTGCAGTCTTTTATTAGGTCATTTTATTTTTGGAAACAGCGTTCAAGCTAGCAGTGTAAATTCCAGGCAAACGTCACCCCCCCCCCATCCCGCCATCCCATAAAACCATTATTAAAGAATTTAAGCGGGAGCTTAGTGAAACATGATATTTTGCCAGAGGTGCATACCGCTACTAAGCCATCTGCATTTTAATATTGATGTACTGTAATATCTTTCTATTTCTTTGGTAAGTCCAGCTAGCAGCTAAATCTTTTTGCTCTATTTTTTAGTGTCGGTAACAGGTTCAGAGAATGTCCCATAAATAAAAATCTCATTATAAAGTAAAGGTATTGAATATAAAAGTGCAAACACAGAGTTATAATGAACAGATATAAACAGTGATTATGTAATGACGTCATACACTTAGTATTAACGAATGAAGATGACGTGTGACAAGTACATTAGCATAAGACAAGCACTGACAAACAAACACTAAGCTGGTATTAGATAAATAGTAAAGTTGTATGAGACACACACTAAATTAGCTTGAGAAACAAACACTTTCCACCCCTACTAAGCTGGTACTAGATAAATAGTAAACTAGTATGAGACAAACACTGAATTAGCTTGAGAAACAAACATTAAGCTGGTATTAAATAAACAATAAAGTTGTATGAAACACAAAAACATTTAATTAGTTTGAGAAACAAGACAAACACTGAATAAGCTTGAGAAACAAACACTAACCTGGTACTAGATAAACAGTAAACTAGTATGAGACAAACAAACACTAAGCTGGTACAAGATAAACAATAAACTAGTATGATACAAACAAACACTAAGCTGGTACTAGATAAACAGTAAACTAGTATGATACAAACAAACACTAAGCTGGTACTAGATAAACAGTAAACTAGTATGATACAAACACTAAGCTGGTACTAGATAAACAATAAACTAGTATGATACAAACAAACACTAAGCTGGTACTAGATAAACAGTAAACTAGTATGAGACAAACACTGAATTAGCTTGAGAACAAACAAATACTAAAATGGTATTAGATAAAGCAAAGTAATATTAGACAAACACTGACTTAGCTTGAGAAACAAACACTAAAATGGTTTTAAATAAAGCAAAGTAATATTAGACAAACACTGAATTAGCTTGAGAAAAAATCTCTTAAGTTAATAGTAGATACTCATTGATCTGACATGAGAAAAGAAGTTGATTAATATAAGTAAACAACAAATTAGCATTAAACAAACAGTGATTTAGTTTTAAAACTCTGATCTAGCATAAGATTGATGCTGATCAAGCATTAGCCATCAATTAATTTATTGAGACAAACTTTTAATTGACAAGAGACAATCAGTAATCCAATATTAAATTCAGGTCTAGGAGACAATCATTGCCTTAACATGAGACAAGCACTGAACAGATATTAACATTTAATATCAAACTGTCATTTGCTTTCTACTCCTTCCCTCCTGGCAGCGAAAACATTCGACAAAGAACCAATTGTAGGTAAACAAAAAGCATATCTACATAACTAAAATTAAAGGTTGTTTACTCTGGAATGGTTTGAGCAATAAAATTCTATTGGCTAATAGGCAACATGCCATGAATTTAGACTTGATAACAATGGACTGGTTTGGACTAGATTAACGAAAACGTGTGGCACCAAAGAAATATGAATTTTGACTTTTTCTATAGAAAGTGGACTGAATTAATGGAAATCTTTAGATATTTAGCATATCTGAAGTATGACTTTACTACAGTAGAATTGACTGGACTCTAGGAAACTTATATCTATATTACAGGAGAATGCACTGGATTATGAAATCTTTTCAGTCTCTTTATCATATCGTTATAAAAGAAGAATGGACTGGATTATTTAGAGACTTCTGGTATCTTACAACGCACCTGAAATTATATATATATTATTTTTTTTTACAGAAGAATGGACTGGATTATTTAGAGACTTCTGGTATCTTACAACGCACCTGAAATTATATATATATTATTTTTTACAGAAGAATGGACTGGATTAATGATAACATGTAGGTATATAACATCACTTATATGAAGTAGGATTTTATCACAGTAGAATGGACTAGGTAATGATAACATTTAGTATATGACATCATTTATATGAAGTGCGATTTTATCATGGTAGAGTGGACTAGGCTATAGAAGCCTTACGACAGATAGAAATGTCTAAACTAAAACTTGGTAAAATGCAGTGCAATCTTCAGGAATACAAGCTTAATATAAATGGTTCACTGCCACAAACATTCTTTTATTTTAATATTAAGTGTTTTGTCCAGATTCTCAAGGTTCAGTTTAGTTGTCCTGTTAACTTATGTACAATCTCTTTTCTTCTGTCCAGTTTTTGACACAATTCCAATTAAAATATATATATAGCCCCATTACTAAGTTTTGTTTGGGAATGATGGCTGCTTTAATGAAACCATTAGTTGACAGTTCAGATGTTGGTTTTCGACTGAAATTAGCATAGGCAAATCAGAGTCAGTAATTGTGACTGAAAGCATTATGTTAATCATGTCCATCTTGACCTAATTATTGAATTTTGATGACGTAATCAGTTGATTAGTTTCACATACATGCTGACAAGCACTTTGCTGGCACAGGTCATGTGGTTTCACTAAGTGCAGGATAATTGCATTTTGTTGTTGTTGTTTTTTTTATGTCAACAGATCCTCTTGTTTCGATTGTCTCTTTTTATTTTTCCTTCACTTCATCGTCGAAGTCAAGTCCAATAAACAACCTCTTCTCTAGTGGAAATGTTATTTGTGAATTTGATTATGTTATATTTTAACTCATGTATGTGAATGAGGCTAACGAATTTATTTACAGGAATGTACGTTTTACAATGCTTGTGGAAAGATTATGGGAGTGTAGAACATTTTAGACCTGTACTTTGATTTGACTTTTCCAGAGAGGAGCGCACCTTTTTTTCGTATCCACTTCAGACTGCAGTGATCTACTGCACTCTATTGAGATTACATCTGTATGTGTCCAACACTGTTACACTTGCTAGCAATTGGTCACATGAATCACCATTCTAGAGCCATATGGCAGAATTTGGGTCCGGTTTTGGTCTGGAGAGGTTGCTCACATAAGTCTTGTAACAGTTCAGGTAGCGTGCCTAGAGGCGCACGTTAGACCCATTATCCAATGCAGGCAAAGTGAGCCTGTGACATTGTTATGAAAACCGCACCAGTGACAGCTTATGTCATATGAAGGTCATGTAAAATTAACTATTGTTCTTTCCACCCCTACTCTGATTCTCGGATGAGAAATAGAGACTCATAATTTGATTATTTATTACTAACTTGACTATTTTATAGTTAGGATAGAGTAGTGGACATTATGTGAACATTTGTCTTCAGTAGTAGTATAAGTGTTTGTGTTCTTTTCAACTGTATTCGTTTGTATGTTTTGCTTGTTGATTTAATATGTAACTGTTGCTTCTTATTTATCCTTCTGTGGAACCTCAGGGAACCCTTCACTTATTATGGTTATTATTTATTAATTAACAGCATATATAACTAATTACAAGTGATCGAGAATCTTAATTTATGGTTATAAATAATTCTCCCATAAAAGACCAAAATGCCTCTCACTTGGAAGATTATAAGATTGTCATGAAATCTACTCTTTACACAATAACAAGAGACACGTTTTACTGTCAAATAATGTTTACTATAGGTGGAACCTTTTACCAATAGAAATAGGAATAGGCAAATTTACTCTGCCACAGATAGTAGTAGTAGGGTGGGATGGTAGTAATAGTAGTAATAGTAGTAGTAGTATAATAGTGGTAGTAGAAAAAATAATAGTAATAGTATTGAACAAAAAAGAAAAAGAAAAAAGATTGAGAGAAAAATATGACTGAGTTTTATTTTCTACAAAACTTGATGCATCTTTTTTAGACCATTTAATGAGTTATGTAGGTGAAAAGCCTATTGTCGAGTTGTTTATTATCATAGAATGTCAATGTCTTTCATTTATATGCTAATGTAATTTACTTTCTTTACCAAGTGTCTTCTACAGAGGGTGCCACTGTCTGTTGGCTAGAGTATTAATATCTATTTCTAAGAGTAATGAATACTTCCTGAGTTTCAATATATATTTTGCCAAATGTCTTCTACAGAGGGTGCCAAAGTCTATTGGCTAGAGTATTAATATCTATTTCTAAGAGTAATGAATACTTCCTGATTTACAATATATATTTTGCCTAGGGTGTTAGTGTGTAGTTCTTAGTAGAGAGTTTCAGTGTCTATTACTTAGTCCTCGAGTTATTTAAAGTATCAATGACAGTACAGATCTCGTCATGACCTTTGTCTAAAAATAGCTCACGCGCTTGCTCAGCTCGCTTACTGACCCGGCAATTATACATTTCACATTACTTAATATTCGCTCAACGTATTCGCCTTTAACTCCTACACTAGCACAGCGTGTTCGTGGCCTTTATGATCGCTCAGTCACTGCTATCTGGAAACTTAAAATCAATCAAATAAACATTAAATAAAACAACATTTTTGTAATGGCTACTGCTGTCTTTCCTTCCTGTGGCAAAAATGAAATAAAAAATCAGCTTTGACGTAAAGAGAGGAGAAATCATTTCAACTTTTCTCAGCTGAAATGGCGACTCCCAAGGCACAGCATACACTTGCCTAGTCCAATGGCACAAAATCAATGCTGTCACGTGATTTCTAAGAGGATCCATTCTGACAGTTTGAACAATATGTTGGGTAATGTAAGGTCATCGTCAAGACTCAGAAAATCAGTTGAAAAAAGAGTTGCTGTGAAAGAGAAAAAGGAGATGGTGGTGGAGAAGTTTGGAGATATTGCTTGTGTTCAGAGCGCGTGGATGCGTGTTCACAGCATAGAGAAAATGGAAAAATCGCTCTTCATTCGTTGTGCATGTACGCAACCTCTAGCACTGGATGACTACAGAATTAAAAACAATACAAAATTGTGACTCTTCCAGAATTCTAAATATTATAAAGCGATGACGCAGTACACACACTTATGCACAAGCACATACACATACATACTAACACCGTGTGCGTGTGCAACACATACAGACGCAGTTGTATGCATATGCGATAAGTGTTTTTCATCCGTGCATATGTATGCATGCATGTGTATATGAATGCGTGTTCACATAACCGTTCACACCAGCTTCTGTTTGAGCTAACCCAGTCGTGTGGCAGTTTGCAAGAAACCTTATTTGCAAACGGAACTTCTTTCTTCTACATGCGTGTGTGTTTCTAAGCGCCTAAAGCACGCCATTTTGTGTCTTTAACGCAGTCTAGTGGCAACACAGTTATCGTCCCTGTCACGTCAGAAGGCTTTACACTTAGCTTTGTTAGGAGGAGTAGATCGGAGTGGATTGAGAAAGTTATGCGGTGGTGGTGGTGGTGGTGGTGGTGTAAAGATTAATCGGAATAGAGAAAGAAAATGACAGCTTGTTCCTAGTTTGAGTATCCAAAGTCAAAATGTCCTTCGTATACACATTTCAATGCTAAATTTTACAGATACTATGTTCAATGTAAGATAGATAGTGTGACGCACGCAGCTGCAGGTTATAATAATTATTATATTCTAATTAATAATTCATAACCAAATACAAGTGGCTGAGATCTTAATTCATATATTTAATAATAAATCCCAATAGACATCCAACTTGTCTCCCACTTGGCGGATCACCTGGCACTGCAGAAACTATGCCCTTTACTCACAACAATTAGAGAGACGTTCTACTGACATACTTTCTCCCGCATGTGGAACTTCTTACTGAAGGAGTAAATAGATCCGTGTTTTAAGTTATTTTAACGAGCCCCCACCCCCACCCATTATTACTTCAAACATAAATTAGATAGTACACGTAAGAAGGTACGGTGGAGTAAACTTGCCCCTCCTTATTTCTAATCTTAATAATTATATATTTGTTGCCAACGTTAACGTGTTATCCCTATTTCTAATCTTAATAGTTATATATTTGTTGCCAATGTTAACATGTTTTCCCTATTTCTAATCTTAATAATTATATATATATTTGTTGCCAACGTTAACGTGTTATCCCTATTTCTAATCTTAATAGTTATATATTTGTCGCCATTGTTAACGTGTTATCCCTATTTCTAATTAATCTTAATAATTATATATTTGTTGCCAATATTAACGTATTTTTCCTATTTCCAATCTTAATAATTATATATATGTTGCCAATGTTAACGTGACCCGACCTTGTTCACTGCTTGTGATGATTTTTGTCAGAGTTGGAGTAAACAAATCAGGTGGAGAACATGCTGGATCTTGCTGATGCAATCCAAACCAGTTCCAGCTGGATGAGCTGGATGAGTAAGTACCGGAGATAGAAAAACGAACTCAGGTAAAGAATATGCTAGAATTTGCTGATGTCATCCAAACCAGTTCCAAACGGATGAGGAATTTTTCTGACTAAAAGTCTCACACTTGTTCATAGCAATTTCATGCAATGGGGATAGACCGAAGGTTACTTTGTTGAAGAAAGTTCTATATTCTATTCACTTTGATTTTGACGTAACTCAAGTCCGGTAATAGAGGTGATCGTTAACTTATGGCAAGTTAACTGACTGATAAAGAAAGAATGGATTTTGAAATATTTAATACATATTTTTATTGATCTATGATTTGAATTGGAAAATGTTTCTGTAATTGAACCATTATTTCTATGTTCACTAATTTGATTACGTTGTACATTATACTTGTGAATTTTGATTGATGCTATATTTCTTATGCTGCATGTGTATCGGGCTAATGAATATTGCAGGATGTAAGTTGAGAATGTTTGTAAATAAGTTTAGAAATCAAATATGCCTGAAACTTAGCGCTGCCCTTCATTTGACATTTGTAAAGGGGAGCATCGTTTTGATGGTTTTGATGTTTGGTAACCTTGTATCTACTTCAGACTGCAGTGACTAGTGTACTCTACTGGAACACGTTGGTGTGTGTATCCATTATTGTCTTCAAACGTTTCAGTCAACATCTTAATGTAAGTTGATTTCTGTGAATTCCGTTCGAGAGCCAATATGACGGAAATTGAAGTTTGAGAATTAACAAAGATTTTTTGAACATTCCTCGTGATGTGCTTTGATAGCACATGCACATTTCTGGATGATACTCCATGGTGAGCTTTGTAAGCGCATCGAAGACTCTGGAACAGTTGTGTGATGTGCGTAGAAGGGGTACGTAGGACCGTTCATCTAATAAGAAAGAAGGTGACTTGTTACAAATCACATATATGTTAATTTGACTGCTGATGTCTATGCTAGGATAGACTGAATGATTGTCTAACGTTTAATCAAACGTTGGTGTGAAGTGATGTACATGTAAATGCTCTTTTGATAATATTCATATGTTGTATATTTGATTGCTGATTTAATAAATGTATTTTTAAATTTATTAACCTTTTTACACATATATTGTAAACTTTATGTTGGAGTAAAACTATTTGAATTGAGTTGAACTTAACTATGAAATGATGTAATTGTTAAATTTAAATAATTGGTTATGGGGCAATAATTATTGAAATCTATGATGACAAACTATGAGTTTGTACATTTCTGGAATGATTATTGTCGTGTTTTATAAATGAATATATTAATGATGTACAAGTTCTTGGAATTATAAGTTAGCATGTATGCTAATGTTTGTTTTTGATAAAGTAGCCCAATATAAGAGACGTCATTTTCACCCACTGTTGCCACGTGCCTTAATTTTTAACATAGTAATTATGCCACTTACAGAGGGGAATGTTATTTTGTGCAGCTTTTTCCTTTTCTCCTTTACTTCTTCCTTCGTCTATTGTGGATTGATCTAAGAATTCTGTCTGTGACAGTTGTGATCTAAAGAGGAAAAAACTACACAATCGCTCGCACCACAGAGTTACGTAATGCACAAATCGCTAGCACAGTCGCAAAGTACACATAGATAGTCAATAGAACTACAGACATATAGTCAACATCATAAAGTACACATAGATAGTCAATAGAACAAAAAACTACAGACATACAGTCAACATCACAAAGTAACAAGTACACAAATAAAACACTAGCACACTAAGTCACAAGATGTATAAATAAAGTCACAAGCTTGCAAATCAATAATTATATAAACGCATAACAGCATTATGAAAAGAAAAAAATAAATATTAATAAATCGATGCATTTAATATGTATAAAGCAATTCCCGAAATGTATTCCGCACCCAACACATTAGCAACCATCTCTTAACACTAATAATATTGCAAATAGTGAGAACTAAACTTAACCTCCTTAGAAATACATTCAGCAAGCATGCTGCACTTGATAGTTTCACATATTTCACACCGCCATAAAATCCACGAAACTGACGACCACAACCACAACTAAAACCCACCATCACCAGCCAAATAAACCACCACCATTACCATTATCAACACTCTCTCTCTCTCTCTAACCTCCATCCCTTCCTCACACACCCCCGTCCTAAAATCTCTCCCTTCACATCCACTTAAAATTTGCCAAAGCACGTATCAAACGCTCTTTGTGAACTTGTTAGTGGTTTCCCGCCTTTAAACACCACTGAGAAGTCTCTCTTAACAACCACAACTGACCACTGACCGGATACGTCTGGCCGTTGCCAAGCAACAGATCCCAGAGCGTTGCACCCCCTTGGCGATTCTCGCACAATCATTCCCTAAATTTGTCTCGATCTTAATAATTCGCTTTTTCAGGACGAACTGATTACTGGCGGCCATTGATTATTACTCTCCTTCCCTAGATGTTTTAGAAATCATTTAATATTCTGACCTTTCTGAGACTCGTTTGTTTTAAAATTTTCTTCGCCTTCACTATTATTCTAGGTAGCATTAAGTAAACTGCAATGAAAGCCATTGAACAAACCATCAACTCCATCCATCCCATCGTTTTGATCAAGGAAAAGTTAACTTGCAGCTGGGTGATGTTGCATCATCATCATCATCATCATCATCATCATCATCATCATCATCATCATCATCATCATCATCATCATCATCATCATCATCATCATCATCATCATCATCATCATCATCATCATCATCATCATCATCATCACCACCACCACCACCACCATCATCATCATCATCATCATCACCATCATCATCACCACCACCACCATCATCATCATCATCATCATCACCACCACCAACATCATAATCACCACCACCATCATCATCAACACCACCACCACCACCACCACCATCATCATCATCATCATCATCACCTCCATCACCACCATCATCATCACCATCACCACCATCATCATCACCATCACCACCACCATCATCATCACCATCATCATCATCATCATCACAACCATTATCATCATCATCACCATCATCATCACTACCTCCACCACCACCACCATCATCATCGTCACCACCATCACCACCACTACCACCACCATCATTGTCGCTATTATTATCACCATCATCTTCAGCTTTAAATTAAAAAAAACCAACCAGTATAACTAAGTCTAATGAAATCCACAGAAATGTCATTAAAAGCGATAACCACTAAACTACTAATAAATAATATTTGTTGTTGAAGGGCAGGGAAATAACATGCATCATCATCATCATCATCATCATCATCATCATCATCATCATCATCATCATCATCATCTTCACCATCATCATCATCATCATTACCACCACCGCCAACAGAAGGCAGTATGTCATCGAGGTTCTTTCGAAAACTTTGCCAATGTTTAGGCTATATTCTTTTCGTGAAATATTGTGAAAGTTAGAAAGTTAGTTCTAAATACACCTGGCTATTTCTAAGTATACAGTTCTAATTACAAGAACTCCACTTAGAAATGGCCAGCTGTATTTAGAATTACATTTGTCATTTTAAGTATACAGGTTCTTAATACACCTAGTCATTTGTAAGTATACAGTTCTAAATACACCTAGTCATTTGTAAGTATACAGTTCTTAATACACCTAGTCATTTGTAAGTATACAGTTCTAAATACACATGGTCATTTCTAAGTATACTGTTCTAAATACACCACCTAATCATTTCTAAGAATATAGTTCTAAATACACCACCTATTCATGTGTACACTATTCTGGTGATTAAAAAGAAAAATGATTAATCTCTTCTACTCCAACAAATCTATTTATTAAAGAAAATAAATCGAGGAAGAACAGAAGATCGGTATTGCATTTAACATTGCCTGAAACACCATGCTGAAACAAAGGAGGAGAGGTCTGGCAGAGGAAAATGCGCCATATTATTTATTATTTTTTTGAATATTACAAATAATTATAATCATTATTTTGTAAACCCATCACTTCAGAAAATTGTTAGTCAAAAATAATTTTTAAATATCAGAAAGATAACCTACATTTACGAGTACGCACACACACACACACACACACACACACACACACACACACACACACACACACACACACACACACACACACACACACACACACACACACACACACACACACACACACACACACACACACACACACACACACACACACACTTGCAATTTAGTGGCAAAACAAATTTGTTTAATATTTTTTGTGTACTTTGGACAATTATTTTTTCCTTAAACAAGAACATACATCAACATGCAACATTTTAGACTTAACACTGATGTTCACATCATGCCTAGTTGTAAATCACACATTTACGTATACTCTGGAAATACAAATAATTTAAAGGAAGTGACCAACATTTAATTTGAATTTAATCTGATTTACATTATTTAAAGGAAGTGACCAACATGAATTTAATCTGATTTACATTATTTAAAGGAACTGACCAACATGAATTTAATCTGATTTACATATTTAAAAACTCTTTAAATTTAAGAGATTTGGATCGATAATTGATCTGGAGATCTTGGATGTGTGTACTACTTGACCTCTAGTCATACTCCCTCTCTCTCTCAACACACACACAAACAGACATGAAGTGACATTTTAATGAAGTTCGTAATCTTAGCATGTTCACACACATTTGCAGTTTAATATTACGTGACACAATTTATTCACTTATTTATATTAAATAAACAAACGTACTTTACAAACAAAGAAACAAGTTAAATTTCTATCTATGTATCTATGTATGTATGTATGTATGTATGTATGTATGTATGTATGTATGTATGTATGTATCTATCTATCTATCTATCTATCTATCTATCTATCTATCTATCTATCTATCTATCTATCTATCTATCTATCTATCTATCTATCTATCTATCTATCTATCTATCTATCTATCTATCTATCTATCTATCTATCTATCTATCTATCTATCTATCTATCTATTCTTAGAAGATTATATTATAACAAATAATTAGAAAGTCGTTTCAATAGCTCATAACACAGAAACCATTATTAATAAGAATACTTTAATATAGTGAACATTTTTTAAGGATTAACCAACAGTTATTCTCGATCCTGTGTGTACAGTTGAATAGGGGTATACAGAAGCATACGCTTATCCAAATTTTTAAATTTAACACAAGGGTAAATGTAACACAATACATATGTTGAATTAATACACAACTAATCTATCAACTGCAGAGGACATTCAGGGCAAGAGGATCATATTCATATAATAAATGATTACATGCAGGTGCACGATCACTATACATTCACTAAATTATTTTTGGAAAGTGATATTCAAAAACCTATATTACCTAAAATAAAAATTACAAGAAAATGAAAGATTACTGATAATCAACCTTAATATTGTAAGAATGTAAGAGTTATTCGATCACACTCTATACGCTGAATTATATAGGAAATTTAGAGTTAATGAATCACCTGCAATGATTGAATTAATAAAGGTTAATAGTTCACAGTCTACACATTAATCCGATACTGGCAATAATATTATATGTATTGAATTAATATTGGAAAGTAAGGGTTGTTGGATCATGCAATTCCAATAAATATTACAAGAAAGAATGTGTATTGCATCAGTTGCATAAAATGCAGTAAAATACAGGCCATAGGATCACACAATTTGCAGAAATAAAATATTACAAGAAAGAATGGGTATTACATTAGTGGCATAAAATGCAGTAAAATACAGGCCATAGGATCACGCAATTTGCAATGAAATATTACAAGAAAGAATGGGTATTACATTAGTGGCATAAAATGCAGTAAAATACAGGCCATAGGATCACGCAATTTGCAATGAAATATTACAAGAAAGAATATGTATTACATTAGTGGCATAAAATACAATAAAATACAGGCCATAGGATCACGCAATTTGCAATGAAACATTACAAGAAAGAATGGGTATTACATTAATGGCATAAAATACAATAAAATACGGGTTAAGATATTACTTATCTGCATTGAATGAATGTAAAAGTAAAGGGTGGCTGCAAACATTACATACACTGAAATAATGCAGAAAAAAACTCACTGTAATAGTTAAATACAATAAATTAATATTGAAAAAAATATTTCATTAGTTACACACATTACATTATTGTAACAAAAAATGCAAAAAAGAAGTTAAAACATTGAATTGATGAAAACAATGACGTACGAATCCCTGCCTGAAGACCTCATCCCACCTCCCCCAAACGCTTATTGTTTAATTATAAACACTGATTTAATGCAGAAAAAAGACTATTTGCATTAGGCTTATAAACATATTTACGTATTCACTTTTCGAATAGTTCCGAAATCTTAAAGTTGTAGTCTTTGCTCTTAATTTTGACAGTTCTGAAATCTTAAAGTATTAGCCTTTGCTCTTAATTTTGACAGTTCCGAAATCTTAAAGTTGTAGTCTTTGCTCTTAATTTTGACAGTTCTGAAATCTTAAAGTCTTAGCCTTTGCTCTTAATTTTGACAGTTCCGAAATCTTAAAGTTGTAGTCTTTGCTCTTAATTTTGACAGTTCTGAAATCTTAAAGTCTTAGCCTTTGCTCTTAATTTTGACAGTTCCGAAATCTTAAAGTTGTAGCCTTTGCTGCTAACCGTACGGAGTACACAGGATGTTAATTTTGACAGAGTGATCTTTGACGTCAATATTGAACGTATATATCCCTCGTATTTATATTTTGATGTCAATACTGAATGTATACATCCCTCTTATTTATACTTTACCGAGCAAATTAATCCACGCAAAATCAGGCATTTCAAACCACAGACTTAATAAAATATATTTTTTTCTACATGAATTAGTTTATTCTTTTATTCTTTTAAATAACTGAAAACCAACCCTGTAATTATTGTGAGAAAGCATTATACATCACCACCGAACATCGTTCCAGAATCAATTTTCTTATTAACTGCTTGTGGCGTGTCTATCTGCCTGTCGTCACTGATCGTTTTCCTTCCAATCTCTTGATTTGCTCACATTCCTTTCCTACATGCTAACAGTTTACGACATTCCTTTGCTATATGTAAACAGTTTACGATATTTCCTTGCTATATGCAAATATTTTACGACGTTCTTTTGCTATATGTAAACAGTTTACGTTTACGACATTCTTATACTATATAAACAGTTTAAGACATTCCTTTGCTACATACAAACAGTTTACGACATTTCTAGGCTATTTGTAAAACGTTTACGACATTCATTTTGCTATGATATTCCTTTGCTACATGCGAACATTTTATGACATTATTTTGCAATATGTAAACAGTTTACGGCATTCTTATACTATATATAGACAGTTTACGACATTCCTTTGCTGCATGTAAACAGTTTACGGACTTTACGACATTCCTTTGCTACATGTAAACGGTTTATGATCAAATACGTCTTGCTTCATCAGACATTTCTAACCGTGTTTTGTGTTTAGAGTTATCTGCCTTTTGCACTGCACCTCACCCACACCCCTCACAGAGTGCACCAGGAGTTAAGACCGATGATAACATTTCCGCTCTATACTGAAACGCTATCCAAATTTAAAATTAAATTAAGAAAGTGGGTGGGGGGTGGGGAAGAAAAGAGCTCGTTCGAAAACAAATCACTGGTGTGTGAGCCCCTTTAGCGCGGTAGACATAACTCTTTTGTCTGACCCTGTCTAAACATATACCCGCACCAAATCCTTATCTCCCAAACTTTCATTCTTTGCAGGTCCCCACTCCCCTTCCCACCAACCCTTCTTTTCAAAAGTTTCTAGATGAAAGACGCTCGAAAGCAGCCTTTACAACTTTCTATCGACCACTCCATCGAGTTTCCTTTGGCCTGTCTGGATTTTGTCCCTAAGCACTATGGCCACCGCTTCCGAATCACAGCACATCGCTTGCCAACGTGCTCTGAATCGTTAAGGAGACGATCTACGGTCCAAAAGTAAATTTTATCTCCCATTCCTTCTCCCTTCCTTCGTCCCCCTTTCTCTCTTCTCCTTCAAACTTTCCCAATTCCTAACCTCGAGTCGTAAGGCGTTCTAGGAATACAATTCTCATCATACAATTTGTTAAGAAATAAACAGCTCCACTCCCAATGCTATGACTTTACCACTTCGAAGGTTACCGGGAAAAAAACTGCATATTACTAGTGAGTTATCGATGACTAGCCTGTTAAAAAGATTTTTTTTTTTTTATCGTTTCAAGTTTTGTTGATTTTTTTAATAAATTGAAATTTATGATTACTATTATCGGATGAAGAATACATGGTTAGATTGTTCGGTTTTTTAAAACAAAACTTAGCGGCGTTGACGAAATCTTTTTCAGCATAAACACTGGGTATCGCCGCAATATCGTCCAGCAATAACATTGTGTCCTTGACGAGATCTCGCTCTGCAATAACATTGCGTCCGTGACGAGATCTCGCTCTGCAATAGCATTGCGTCCGTGACGAGATCTCGCTCTGCAATAGCATTGCGTCCGTGACGAGATCTCGCTCTGCAACAGCATTGCGTCCGTGACGAGATCTCGTTCAGCATTTTTATCAGTATGCCAATTGGCCACGCATACGTATTGGATACACGCGCCGTATACATTATAACAGAAATACAGATTTCAGTCTCAAATATTGGGTAGCTATTGAAGTATGTCTGACGCCTATTGTAAAACATTTGATCAGAAATACAAACATATTTTACCCTCTCTATATTCTGTAGCTATTGATATGTGCTGAACACTTGACGCAGTTATTTTATATTCAATTACCATGGACTGTAGGTATGAGATTTTAAACAATGTGTGTGTCTGCGACTGTATTTTATTTTAAAAATTATCTTTATTGTTTATTAATCGATACCTGTACCTTTCTCTTCACGAATTAAGGAAACAAATACAAATGGAAAAAAATTTTTGGAGAATACTTGAACAGAAATAAATAAGTTGAAAACAGAAAAAGAATAAAACAACAGAACAAGAATAAAGAAAAGAAACAGATAGACAAGGTAACAAGCAAAGAAAGAAATACAGAAAAAGAAAAAAAATTACAATCGCTAAACAGAAGAAAAGCAAGAGACTTCATTACTAAACAAATTCTACGCAACAATATTTCCGACCAAGCTACCCAGCAACCTACTAAACATCAAGCAATCTGATCAGCTAACCAATGAACTACCAATCAGACTTCTAGCAAGTGGTCAGGTAGTTGACCAGCCAGTCAACTGTCGAAACAATCAATCATCTAACCAATGAGCCAGTCAGCTAGCTATGAAACCAACCAATCATCAAACCAATCAGCCATTCATCTAGCTAGGAAACCAATCAATCATCTAAGCAATCAGCCAGTCAGCTAACTACGAAACCAATCAGTAAGCAGCAAGCTAATAAACAGCCTCGCACAAACGCATGAACGCACGCACGCACGCACTCAAAATTAGTACAACAAATATCGGGCAGCATGCGAGTGCAATTCAGTTTATAATGCATTCATTTTGATTTAAGCAGGAAGTCAGGCGCTTCTTCAAAGGCTGCAAAAGACACGGGACACGAATGAAAATATGATCACGATACCACTTAGAAAACAAAAAAACCCCCAAAATTTAGATTTTGTAAACAATTTTTACTGTAAGGCCTACACATCTTACACAAATATGTCTCTGCTCAGCAAAGACAGTAACCGATATACATATAGCATGATGTGGATTTGCAATATACCTCTTTGCATTGTTTCATATTGCAGTTTATAGGTTTGTAATGTTTTGTATTGCAATTTATTACTTTACACAATCACACAAACAAATGTGTAGAGTTCTTAATGGCTGAAATATTGCTGCACATGGATCCATCAGCTTCAGATATAAACGTCGGCTGGCTGTTGTCAAAAGCACTGCCACCACGAAGTATAATGTCGACCAATTTTTCAGGCCTGTGATCTTCCCAGATAGTAATGGAGAATCGTTGTCCGTCTCACCACTTGATATCTCAAATTGCTATACCCGACCCCCGGGCCTTATAGTTCCTTTCCCTAAAGTATACGTATAATGAAACATTAAAAAAAAACAATAAAAACAAAAGCGTTTCAGTACTTGTCATGATTTCTCTGGTGACGTATTTCTGTATTCGAACGCTAAACGATTTCAATTGGATATTTATTTATAGCAAAATGCTTGTTGGTTTTAACCATAATGCTAATGCTTTGTGAACTCTGATTGGACAGACAGATAAGACACACTACTGGGACTGACACTCAACTATATGTGATACCACAGTAAGGGGCTACAGATTATCGAATTTGCCTTAGTAAACACTTATCGCGTAACATTTTTTTGTAAATAATTAAATACATCTTAACATTGATGTATTAAAAATATATTTAAAGAAAGTTAAAATGTATGATTTAGAAGCCTAATGATAGCAAAGGTGTGCCTGTACCATATGGATAAATTCATATTAATTTAGGCGGACGAAAGAAATCAACAGGGTACATGTATAAAGGCATATATACTTTTAATAGTCAAATGACTGGATATTAAAGTAAATGGAAAGAAAATATTAAGTTAAAAAAGACTAGTGTAACAGGAAGACGTTCAAAATAAACATGACTGATAAACTGCAAGTTTGAACAGGATATTTTCTTCAGAATGAATAAAAGGATGAGATATTTAAAGATCAAATAGAACAAAGTGATTGTTTTGTTCTTGCCACTACTCTTTCATTTCTCATTAATGTCATGCTTAGAACAGACTTATCAAATATAGATAGATGGTTCGAAATGGATGTAGATTTTGTTTTAAGAGAAATGTATCTCGATAAATATCGCATGAACAATTCACTTTTGGGCCCGTCAACAATTAATAGCTTCCTATTGTTTAGTGTCCTTCGTTTTGTCCTTGTAGCATCTAACGGTAAGCCAGTACCACTTCTATGTTGCCACAAACACTACAGTCCTTCCAGTGCTGACGTTTATATAGTTACATTACTAACCATTATCTAATGAGAGAAGTCATCAAAATTATAGATTAATTTTAACTTCTCAGCAAACATGCAAGAATGTAGGATTAGCAAGTGCATTTATTTGAATATGTGGTTGATATTTTATTTGCATTGGGGTTTTATGTCGTTTGTGCGAGTTTATATGCTTCGAATTTGATTGTTTCCATGTTTATTACTTGTTTGGTTGGTTGATATTAATTTGCTTTGGTTATTTTGTTGTTTGTATGGTTTGTTATTTTCCTTGTATGTTTACTTGTTTGGTTGGCTGGTATTTTATTTGCTGTGTGTGACGCTAACGCCATCTAGTTAATGGTTATGATCGTTATTACTTACTTAATCGTACATAACAAATTACAAGTGATGGGAATCTTAATTTATGTTATTAATAATCCTCCAGCCGATACCACTCGACCCTCTAAATTATCGGATTTGCGGGCGCTGTAAACGTTTTCTCTCTTCCACAAAATTAAAGACAAACATTTACCGTCACACAATAATTCTGTCGGTGGAAAACTTCTTACTAAATGAGAAAACAAATCTGTCATTAATCTATTTTTAACCCATTTTTTTCTCCAACATAAGGTTATCAATATGTGTAAGAAGGTCAATAATTTAACAATAAATTTATTAAATCAACAATCAAATATACATATAACAAATACAATGACAAAAATTACGCGACATCAATATTTCCATGAAAGCATGTTCGAATAATTTTTATATTTATACAGTCTTATATCCTAAATACAATCTAACAATAGTGTCAATACAAATCACAAAATGGTTCTTATCAGAGAATAAAAATGAAGTTAAGATAAGACTTACCTTGGCCTATTGTAGGACCTTCCTTGACCTATTGTAAGGCTTTCCTTGACCTATTGAAGGGTTTCCTTGACCTATTGTAAGACATTCCTTGACCTAATGTAAGGCTTTCCTTGGCCTATTGTAAGGCTTTTCTTGGCCTATTGTAAGGCTTTTCTTGGCCTATTGCTAGCATTACTTGCCCTATGCAAGCTTTACTTGGTCTAATTCTAATGCAATGATTTCTTGACTTATTGAAACGTCAAGACTTGCATTATTATAAAACGATTTCTAGGCCAATTTCAATACTAATTATAAATCAATCTTTAACTATTCTTAGAATGTTCTAAAGATGTTCTTGGTTTAATTTAATTTTTTAAAAAGTGTTTGTCTATTCATTTGTTGCTGTATTTTAAAACTGCCATTACTGAATTTCTTCACTGTTTCTGTATAAATCGTAATTATTATTTTGGGAATATTCTAATGAAATTCGTAATTAATATTTTAGATATGTTCTAGAGATAGTCGTATTCCATAAAAAAAAAATTCTTGATATTTTTAACGCTCGTTTTCTTCTATTTTAAAACTTTTCTTGGCATATTTTCATGCATTTTTAAAAATCTTATAGCGAATTTAAATTTTGTACGCTAACGCTGGCACTTCCTTGATGTTTCAACGGCATTTGAATACTTTTCTTGGACTGAACTCAATTCTCTGAGATTATAACACATTTCTAATGTGTTTTTAGTCAATATGATACGTTTCTTTGTACTGTGTAATATTGTGTAGTCTTTCCAGACGTTTGCTCACTTTAGAACCGTTTGTGTGTGTATATATGCGTGCATCTGTGTGTAAGGGTGAGAGTGTTTGCGAGAGTGCGCGTATGGGTGTGAGTGTGTGTATAAGTATGCGAATGTGTGTGTATGTGTATGTGTGTGTGTGTGTGTGTGTGTGTGTATAAGTATGCGAGTGTGTGGGTGTGTATGTTTGTGAGTGTGTAAGTCAGTGTGCATGTGTGAGAGTGTGTGTATGTGTGCGAGTGTGTAGTATGTATGTGTGTGAAATATGCATACGTTCCAAACACTTTGTTTTGAGTTTGTCCTAAAGCTGCTGCAATACGCATTGGTGGCTTATTGTAAGACTATTTCTCAAACGCATTAAAACCATTTCTTAGCTAAAAATACTTGCTTGGAAATGTTGCAGAGCAGTTTCATTTTGTTTTTATGAAGGGCTATTATAGCTCAGTCTGAGAACTTTAGCACAATTTAGGAACGTTAGGAGGCTATTGTAACAGTCTGAGAAATATATTGTAACGCAGTCTGAGGGGCTATTGTCACTCATTCTGGTGTCTATTGTCACTCAGTCGGAGGGCTTTCATAACGCAGTCTGAAGGCTTCTGTAACACACTTCAATGGGAGGGACTACTGTAACAGTCTGGGGGCAATTGTAGCACATTCTGACGCCTATTGTAACTCATCTGGGGGTTGTTTTCTCATTTTCATGCACTTCCGTGCGCGTGTCCCTGTGGTCTAAACGCGTTCTTAAGCTGCAGAACTACCACAACAAAATATTTGGACAAAAGGGATTTCGAAGAAAGTTAGGGATTTATCGTTTCCAACACAGCACGTCACATTAAAGGTTTATTAAATGTTTCGCCCTTCACAATGCAATCCAGACACTCCCATGAGGGCGCCATGTCTGACCTGTTGCGTGGTAACGAGGTACGCCGAAGAACTGATTTACTGGCCCCCAAACCTTTCATCATTTTCCCCTCCTCCCACTCATCCCCCCTCACATTCTCGTTCGCAAATCCACACCCATACATTATGACTCTCGGTCACCAAAAGTTTCCCGGGGCCCAACAAAATGACCGGGGCTAATAGGCATAGCACTAGTCATGGAAACTAAAAATGAGGTGTGTTTCGAATTTCTAGACCGCCTTATAACATTGCGAAGTACACGGCACAAAACACTGGCAATGTCTTGGTGAGGATGCATCCCGCAATTCGTCCTCCATAAAGCCGAAGAAAACCCTGAGTGCTCATCAAACTCAGCAGAGGACAAGCAAGAAATTGGAAAGCCGCGGCCTCTTCACGCATGCGCGGACCGATCGCGAGGTTCCTTCAAGGGTTGATTAAGGCAAGAAGCAATTTTCAGGTTTTTATGTAGACTTGCACCGCGCCAATATCGGTAGCTAAGCGAATCGCCACCACGCAGGACCGCGGTTCCCGTGATGTGTTCTGCTATTCAATCTGCATTTATTTCAGGAGGAATAATATCAACCATCCTCTTCACGTCCCGCAAACCACCCTCCTCCTTTCCCTCCTACGGTGGCTCTTCAGCGACCGCTTTCGAATCTCTATCATCAATAACCATACATCTTAGCGGTTATAGGGGTGACTTAAAAAAAAAACACAAACAAAATTCCAACCAACTAATCCACCACTAAATTAAAAAAAAAAGCCACCAAACTTTTATTCCCTTCGGGCTTCGGCCTTCTCAGAAACTGAAAGTTTATGGCAACACAGAGTGTGTGAAACTACTTTCGACTGATTCACGAGATAAATATTTTGTAAGCGATTTCTTATTTCATAAACTGTCCTTTATTTGCTGTAAACACGCAGACACTACAGTACACTACACTACACAACACCCACCCACCCACCCACCCACCCACATACACACACACATACACACACATACATACACAGACACGCACACACGAACTCATACGGAGACAAACACACTCAGACATACACACACGCAGTCACACACATACACACGTGCCTTTAAATGCTCTGAAATATTCCTTGTGTAAAAGCGGAAAATAAACACTCAGACAATGAAAACGACTCCGTGACATTTTCAGGGCTTTTTATGATCGGTTCTGTTTTCGAGGTAGACATTTGCAAAACAGCAAACAAGATTGCGGTCTCCCTGAATGCACGCACACCAAACCAAAAAATGTATAGAGGACCATATTCAGCTGTCGGAACGGATAATTGCTTACTAAAACACACTCACGTTTTATTCAGACTTTAAAAAGGGGACAAAAAAAAAAAAGAACATATTCAGCAATTTATCCTTCTGAGAATTTCCTACTTTCAAAAGGGAAAAAATTATTTCAGTTGACATTTGGGAACAAATCAATACAATAAGCTATACTGTGGATGACTGGATGACTGGATGAGTGGATGATTTTTGTTTGTGCGGCACTGGTAAAAACCACCGTGCGTCATTTATAAGCGATATATTTGTCTTTCAATGCTTGGAGCAGGTTTGAATAAAATAATAGACTCTGTAGACAAGCATCCTTGTGTATTGTTTCACATCAGTGCTTGTATTGGATTGGCGTACTTTACCCATAAGTTGTACTTAGAAATGAAGCAGGAATTATCTGGTAAACCACCGTACCGCGAGGTCACGTGACACTGTCAGGAAGTGTTGCGTTCATTCTGCAAAGGCCAGCTATCATCTGCACTAGTCTAGCTGCTGATTGCTGAACTGTTTCAGGTTTCTGAATGAATAATTTGGCATTGAAAGATTAATTGATTACGCTATTTAAATTCGACTTTGCATACTGAATTAATGGATGGCAATTGAATTTTTAAAAAAAATAATTAATTTTCGATGTGCGTATTTCAAGGACTCAAAGAGAGATTCAGATTAGACTCGTTCATTAAATATCAGTCTTGAAAGAGAGTGACTACCTGAAACAGTCTCTAGACTGAAGGAATAACATGACCAGAAAACACTCCACGACCCGGAAAACACGTCATGACTGTTGGAATGAAATGACTGGAAAAAAACCATGAGTGAAGAAACAGCATGACAGGGAAAACGTCATTATTGAAGGAAAGCATGAATGGAAAGAAACAGATTGACTGGAAAGTAGGTCACGACTGAATAGTGGACTGATTGGAAAGTAGGTCATGACTGAATGAATAGAGTGATTTGAAAGTAAAGGTCATTACTGAATGGATTGATTGGAAAATAGACCATGACTGAAGATGATAGGCTGGAAAAAAGATCACGACTGGTGGGATGGTTGACTGGAAACGCAACAAAACAACTTCTCTGGCTGCATAGGACTGTTTGTTTGGAAAAAATGGTTTGACAGGCAAGAACGTAATGACAACATAATGCCATGACTAGAAATGATGCTGTGATGCTAATGCCATCTAGTTAATGGTTATTATTATTATTATTATTATTTATTAATTATCCATAACTAATTACATGTAATGAGAATCTTAATTTATGTTATTAATAATTCTCCAGAAGACACCACTCATTTCTCTTTCTTGAAAGATATGCGTGTGCTGTAAACGTTTTCTTTCTTCCACAACACTAAAAAACCCCACTTACAGTCACACAATATTTCCATAGGTAGAAAACGTCTTACCAAAGGAGAAGACAAATTCGTCTTTAAATCTATATCTAGTGAGCCCCAATCCACCCACATTCTTCTCCAACATAAAATATCAATATTTATAAGGAGAATATAAATATATCAATAACTTTATTAAATCAACCATCAAAAATACATATAAGAAATTCAATGAATAAGATTACTTTGACATCGATAGTTCCACGAAACCACATTCAAATAATTTTAATATCTATAGAGTCTTATGTCATAACACATAATTCAACAGATTAGTGTCAATACAAATTACGGGATAGTTCTTATCAAAGAATAGAAATGGAGTTATTAGGGATGAGCGATAACAGTTTGTACATAACATTGACTATGGAGTTATTAGAGATGAGCGATAACAGTTTGTACATAACATTGACTATGGAGTTATTAGAGATGAGCGATAACAGTTTGTACATAACATTGACTATGGAGTTATTAGAGATGAGCGATAACAGTTTGTACATAACATTGACTATGAGAAGCTGCAATAGTCTTTCACTTGCTCTTTGTAACAAAGTTACAAGTGTATTGTTCACGTTATTACTGTCAGTTCCATGTGTTTCCCTCACACATTGTAGAACATTGATAAGCTGCTATTCTCTTGAGGCTAATCTGGTGCTCTCACTTTATTAGCCCATTACCTGCACACAGCGTAATAAATACAGCATAATTGTTTATGAACAGATTCACTAGAAACAATGTCAATTGTTTAGCATACTGTATATAAGCATCATAATTCACAATTTGAAGAAATAATAATCTACTCAGGTAATATATCTCTACATAAAACGTAACTATAATATATCAATGGCAAAATGCATGAAATATTCCTAAGTCCATTATCTCTCAATCAGTCAGTTAACCTACCATTAAGTTAATGGCCGCCTTTCATGACCGGACTTCTTGCCACTCCAAATTCAAAGTGATTAGACAATATAATTCTTTACAGCAGGTAAACTTTTGATCTCAGCCCACTGGCTTGTTTAGTTCTTGTAAATCTTAACCATTGGATAATAAGAACTACTCATCTACTTGGAACTGGTTTGAATTGCATCAGTAATTTCTATCATATCCTCCATCTGAGATGTTTATCTCCAACTTTGACAATTAAAAATATCACACAAAAGCAGTGTCAAGGTTGGGTCACTTTGACATTTAACAATTTATATAAGAATTACCTTTAGAAATAGGGAAAGGCAAATTTATAATTTAAATTCAACGAATGCCATTAATAGGAACTGCACATTGATTGAAATAATACAATTACTAGAAATGACGCCTTGATTGAAGGAACACCATTACTAGAAATGACGCCTTGATTGAAGGAACACCATTACTAGAAATGACGCCTTGATTGAAGGAACACCATTACTAGAAATGACGCCTTGATTGAAGGAACACCATTACTAGAAATGACGCCTTGATTCGCAAGCACACACAAGCTTCTCTGCTTACATAGAGGGAAACACCACTTTCAGCGTCGAAAGATTGTGACTATTGAGCAAACAATAAGCAGACTCTTCGTTGTTGGAAAGAAACCCACGCTATTTCTTCACGGTCCATCTATTTTTTGTTGTTGTTGATAATATATTGGAAGTAAAAACTCCTGTAAGTAGAAAGGAATCAGTGACTTTAAAGTACTAAAACACAAGATCGGTCCTTTAACTAAAGCACAAGATCAGTCCTTTAACCTATCAAAACACAAGATCAGTCCTTTAACTTATCAAGACACAAGACCAGTCTTTTAACTTATCAAAGCATACGATCAGTCCTTTAATTTATCAAAACTCAATATCAGTCCTTTAATTTACCACGACACAAATTATAATATTACAGCGCTATTCAGTGTTGAAACTCTAACTTTTGTAACGACTACGAATATACTGAAATAGAAAAAATGCACACGCGCGCGCGCGCACACACACACACACACACACACACACACACACACACGCACACGCATGCACGAACACACACATTTACACATAAATTCACTTGTGCGCACGCGCGCTCGCACATGCACGCACGCACACACACACACACACACACACATACATAAGTATTCTTTATCAAAATAAATGAATTAATTATACACAAGTCAGTAAATTGTTTACGCAAACATGATTAGTTGGTTTAAAACACTTCCCCACTTTCCCTCTACGAGTCTACGGTGTGTTCAGATACTGACTTTGTAGAGCGATGACGGATAAGCAATGCCATACCATTTAAGCGCTTCAGCGCCTGTTTCAACTAACCGCTTTGAAAAAAGCGATTTCATTTTCCCAAAGCTGTCCCCCTTCGTCGACAGTAGCGATAATGCTCTCTTTAGAGATGATCAAATAATGCATTTAAATTGTCTGGTCAATGGGATGTTTCACTACAGATGTATCGACTCAGAGAATAATTAGAAGAAAAATATTGGACGAAACCCAAAATTCATTGCTTTGGAAACGAAAGAAAACAAATTAAAGAAAGAAAATATATTTATTTATTTATTTTTTTTATCAGAGGGAGGCGAGCGTGAACGGGGCTGTGCAGTGCCGGATCGGAATTGAGGATACCCCCTCTCCCCAATCCCCTTGTATTGGTCCGGGAGTTGGATTTGAAAACTGTGTACCGAGATTGATTAAACGGTCAACAAAATTGATCACTCGCAACCGAAAATCTCTAAATGAGGACACATCTCACCCAACGAGAAGAATTTTATATTTTCTTCACGCGAACAAAAATACAAACAAAAAAATTCGGTAACGACTGGAGCTCCCCAAATCACGGAAGACGCCAATGAAATAAAAAAAAACTCTGCTCCTCAGAACTCTCCTCCCCCCCCCCCAACTTACAAACATACATCCACAAGGATGACTTCTCGCCGAAAGCATCAGAATATACGAAAATACTTCATAGTCTTTTCTTTTTTTTTTTTTTTAACTGCTAAACTTAACTGACAACCTTTCCCACTCGCCATCTTGTTTTAACTGCACGACTGCTTCAGGTTCGGACGAGGTTCCAAGTTGCTTCCGTCCGACCGGAAAGGTTCGAACGTCTTTGCGGGTGAAAAGAACGAACATTTCAAAATAGGAAAAAATGTTCCTCTTTAACTTCTAAGGCACGTTTTTTCCCCTCACCGCTAAGATAAAGCGAAACGAAATAGATTCAAAACCTCTGCTGAAATGTCTTGGTACTCAGTCGACCGAGAGTGAGATGAAAAGAGAAAGCAGAAAGAAAAAAAACGGTATTTGGTTTATTTGAATATGCGGTCGACATTTCCATGTTATTTTTGCGTGCAAATGGTGCAGGTGAATAGATGGTAGGGTATTTTAAATTATAAGTTAATATTTTATTTTATTTCAGTCAACAAAATTTATTTTGAACTAGCATTTGTCCGCAGATTCGATCACGTAAATGTCGGCAGAATTTAGACTGTTAACTGCAAGAATGATCTGATTGCTTCTTTGTAAACAACACCGTGTTGTTGTTGTCTGGGATGCAATACGAACAGATTGTCGCTGTTGCTAAACTTGGAGCTCGAGACATACAACTGTCCGTGTGAAAAAATCCTGAGATTGAATTAAGGTTTGATCTCTTTCTGGGAGGCATTGTAAAGTAAGAGTTAACCAGACAGCGTAATGCAACCCACCAACATTTTAAAAAAAAAATCAGTATTTACCGCAGCCTAAGATTTAATAACCAAAAATAACAATCGCGGTCTGAGTAGTCATGGAGGTCACGGTGATATATTAGCCAAGACCTACTACTAATTGCTACTTTCATACTTTAGTGATACTTTCATACTTTAGTGCTACTTTCATAATTAGTGCTATTTTTATACTTTAGTGCTACTTTCATAATTAGTGCTATTTTTATACTTTAGTGCTACTTTCATAATTAGTGCTATTTTTATACTTTAGTGCTACTTTCATAATTAGTGCTATTTTTATACTTTAGTGCTACTTTCATAATTAGTGCTATTTTTATACTTTAGTGCTACTTTCATAATTAGTGCTATTTTTATACTTCAGTGCTACTTTTATACTTTAGTGCTACTTTCATAATTAGTGCTATTTTTATAATTAGTGCTATTTTTATACTTTAGTGCTACTTTCATAATTAGTGCTATTTTTATACTTTTATGCTACTTTAATACTTTAGTGCTACTTCCATACTTTAGTACTTTTTTTTTTTATACTTTTATGCTACTTTAATACTTTAGTCCTACTTCCATACTTTAGTACTATTTTCATACTTTATTGTCTATCTATTTATTTCATATCTAATTTTGCTTTTGTTTTGTTGCTTACATTATTCATTGCTCTTTTATAATTGTTAAAATTTATTTACTAAAGTATTTTAGCCCTGTTTACATATTTAAAAAAAATTGTAACACTTTATGCTTACACACTTTAATATTAAAGTTTAATTCTTAATGTTTTCGTACTTTAGTTGATTTTTCATATGTTAATACAACTTTTGATTCATGTATATTACATTTTAAAAATTCTGATGACATATTGAAGTAATTTTTATTTACTGCATAAACTTTACATATATACAAGTGATTTTAATTTACTATATGCATACGTAACTCACATAATGTGTAAATATCAGCAGTCTGCATTATTTATTCACCTCTGAAGTGTTTTTATTTGTTAGTAATGATATATTTCCATTTAGTCATTATGTACTTTAACATTTGTAACCATTCAGTAACAGTAATAAACTATAGTACGTAACTTGAAATAGGAATATTTTTAGGTTCTTATAAATGTTTATTTATCCCATGTTTATGCTTTTTAGTATTGTTCTCGTAAATATTGTTTATTTTTCCTTCCTTTAGAAAATTTAAGAACTTCTTATAAATATTTAGTAATATTTTTTTTCTTTATAATGTGTGAGAAAATATTTTATTATGGCAACGTTATGAAATGCAATCAAACATAATTAATCTCTAGTCTGTTATCACACCGATGTGAGAACACGTCTCTCTACAATTGTAAATGTCGTGTTGGCAGTTTAAGCACTTAGATATTACATGTAATCTTTACGTATATCAGCAATACTTGAGTTTATAATTAGTATTTACATCGTGAATATCTCCTTCCGTATCTATCTATCTATCTATCTATCTATCTATCTATCTATCTATCTATCTATCTATCTATCTATCTATCTATCTATCTATCTATCTATCTATCTATCTATCTATCTATCTATCTATCTATCTATCTATCTATCTAACTTTCTATCTATCTCTGTCTCTCTGTCTCTCTCTCTCTTTGTCTCTCTGTCTCTCTCTCTCTACCTACCTACCTATCTATCTATCTATTTATTTATCTATCTATCTATCTATCTATCTATCTATCTATCTATCTATCTATCTATCTATCTATCTATCTATCTATCTATCTATCTATCTATCTATCTATCTATCTATCTATCTATCTATCTATCTATCTATCTATCTATCTATCTATCTATCTATCTATCTATCTATCTCTATCTCTCTCTATATCATCTATCTATATATCTATCTATGTCTGTCTGTCTGTCTGTCTGTCTCTCTGTCTCTATCTCTGTCTCCCTCTCTCTCTCTCTCCATCCATCCGTTGAGTTTTAGAGATGATAATGATAAACCACAACTCTCAGCTATGTAGTTCGCAATATAAAAAATTTATCGTTATGGATAATAATAATAATATTTTCTTTATTTATAAAACGCGCGGGGAAGTGTTTACACATACTGAAATCAGAAGTTTATATTAAAAACATTTCATATCATATTAACAGTCATATTTTCTTTGAATGAAAATGAAATATACATACACATTAAAACTGGATTGATGCAATAAATTCATGTTTGTTAATGGCAAATATATATTGTAATTGTAAATTCTTGAGTAAACAAACTGTGACGTCTACGCCTGTTAGTTAATGGTTACGATTATTATTAATTAATCACCCATAACTATTTACAAGTTATGAGAATCTTAATTTATGTTATTAATAATTCTCCAGAAGACACCACTCGTCTGTCTCACTTGGCAGATATGCGGGCGCTGTAAACGTTTTCTCTCTTCCATACCATTAAAAACAAACATTTACCATGACACAATATTTCCGTATGTGGGAAAAGTCTTACTAAAGGAGAAGATAAATCCGTCTTTTAATCTAGTAATCTCCCATCCGCCCACTTTCTTCTCCAACATAAGGTTATCAATATATGTAAGAAGGTCAATTAATGTAACAATAAATTTATTAAATCAACAATTAAATATACATATAACAAATACAATGAAAAAGATTACTTGACATCAACTTTTCCATGAAGCCATATTGAAATAATTTCAATATCTATACAGTCTTATATCTTAAAACACACTTCAACAATTTAGTGTCAACACAAATCACAGGAAATTTCTTATCATAGAACAGAATTGTAGTTATTATAAATAAGTGATAAGAATGTTTATATAAAATGAATTAGGTACTGTCTCAAGAGACTTTTGTGTACTTTTTTTTATAACACAGCCACAAGTTTATTGTTCATATTCCTACTGTCAACTCCACATAATTCCCTCCTCACATTGTAGAGAACGGATTCCCTGCTATTCTCTTGAGGCTAACCTAGACCCTCCTTCACCATATTAGCTCCCTTAAGCAGAACAACAATTGTAGAAATTTCCAGTAACATCTTTGTATCATAAATTGTTCGATATAGTCAGCATACCTTGCCACCATACATCATTGGAGTGCAGTATATTCCTTATCCTTAATAATTGAGGTAGATACTTCTCACCTCTATCAAGGTCATAGTGATTTATAATCAGTAAACCAGGAGTTTCAGATAAAACAAGGAAAGGTTGCTTTTTCCCTGTAAAATATAATCAGGGAACAAATGTTAAGTTTTCAGTTTATTCCTTTCTGACTACATTCTTTCTTACATTCAAGTCTCAACTTACAATTTCCTGCAACAGTATTTATTAGCCTGATACACCCCCCCACCACCCCCATAATACAAACAGCATAATACTTTTATGAGTGGGTTCACTAGAAACAATGTCATTTGTTTAGTATACTACATATGAGCCTCTTAGAGCACAATCTGTAAAAATAATTATCTACTCACACAACACATCTCTATGTAAAATACAAGTGTATCATATCAATAGCAAAATGCATGAAATATTTTTAGTCTATTCTCTCTCATTCTCTCTTAACACACCATTTAGCTAATGACTGAGCTTTATGGTCGGACTTCTTGCCACTCCAAATTCAAGTGATTAGAAAATAGATTTCTTTACAGCAGGTAAAAGTTTGATCACAGCATACTGGCTGGTCATGTTCTCGTAAATCTTAACCATTGGATAATAAAACTATTCATCCAGTTGGAACCGGATTGTATTGCATCAGGAATTTCTAGCCTATTCTCAACTGGAACGTCTACCCCATCACTGACACTTATACAAACACAATCACAAGGAGTCCCCAAGGTCGGGTCACTTCTACAATTTAACAATTTACATAACAATCAAGTTTAGAAGTAGCGATAGGTAAATTTACTCCACCACACAAGCAAACAAGCAACTAGCCATCCAACCCAAAACCATTAAAAATAAAAGAATCTTCAAACCCTATAAACAATTCATGCAACAAAATACATCATCTAGTAAGCGGCCTTACTTTCGACAAAACAAAACAAAACAAAACAAAACACAGATTTGCAGTGACAAGGATGAATGACTCCAATTTCACTTTAAGAACTCTCAGAGGTCATCATCCATAGCAGCTTTTATAAGCCAGTAAATCATTCAACGGCTTAAAATGTCATCCCTTCACCAATCACCCGTTACCAGTCACCCGTCACCCTCTATTCCAAATATACAAAAGTGAATGAGAAATAGTTACTTGAGTTACACTTAGTTAATTATTCACGCATTCGCTAACTGTGGCGTGGGGATTTAAGAAACGTATCTTACACACGTTCTCTATGCTTCAGCGGAGTCAGGTGTTGCTAAGCATTTGAAGATTAAATGTATTATAAATAGTAATATAATCATGCAAAAATAGTACTAACACCCCCTCCCAGCCTTACATAAAGACGATGACAACATTTAAAATGAAAACGAAAATACTTGTAAACTTATCGACAGATGAAACTTTTATTGAAATAGGTAGAGGTTGGCAGGAAGAGTTATAAAATCAAGGCGATTCGAGTTCGTTCTGACTTGGACTTTTGCACAGTATCCACTGTATTACACAGAGTAACAGTGAGGTGGCCACTGGCTAATTTTTACAAGTAAGTGGGCCACCCGTGTTGCTTCGACCTATACATGGAGTCTTCTGGTGGGCAAAACTAATATGCATGAATTATTAATATAAATGTCGATGGAATCAAACAAACGGGTACAGAAACATATTATTCTATTGGAGATGCTGTGTGACTTCTGATGGTGCCACATTTAACAAACCAAATGACATTTGTTTTCTGACGGTACCATAATTACTAAATGATATTCTGACTTCTAATGGAACCACATTTACTGAACGACATCTGTCTTCTGACGGTACCACTATTAGTAAATGTCATTATGACTTCTGATGGTACCGCATTTATTAATGACATTTGTTTTCTGACGGTACCATAATTACCAAATGACATTCTGACTTCTGAGGGTGTTACATTTACCATATGCTATTTGTTTTCTGACGTTGACTAAATTCGGAATCCCGATGGCAATACATATACTAAGTTACATCTGACTTCTAATGGTACCACTTTTATTAAATGACATTTGGATGTTTGATGGGACCACATTAGTAAATGACATTCTGATGTTTGATATTCAGTAAATAACATTCTTACTGTTGACTGCACCACATTAAAAAAAGACCGGGCGGTTTTTCCTGCCTCTTGTGCTTCATAGTCTATTCAGGATGCACATGCAGACTTATTTTATGTCTGCTTCTCTTCTGTAAGACAGTTATGTATCAATCAGAAAGTGGTGCGTTAAAACTAATGTCAAGAAGTTAATGAAACTAAATGAAACTATACCAAAGGTACATTTAAGTTTCGAAATACTTAGATAATACCTACATAATGAATGAAAAAAAATAAAATATACACGTAAACATCACGAGTACATAACTGAATGAAAACGCATCCAAAAAGAAATTTTTATTGCTCAAAGAATTAATAAATAAGAAAGAGTGAAGATAATTCAAAATGAATTTTTAAATGCTCAATACATTGTCAATCTGAAATGTTGAAGCTAAATCTATGACGTATCTTTAAATAGCCAGTACACACATATTTCAGGAACAATCTCACTATCGAAAATACTTTCAAACAACCAGTTTGAGCAGCTAAAAGAAATCCCAATTCAATCAACTGAAGGAACAAGGACTTTGGAATGACCAGTAATAAATTAGTGCAAGATAAGAGTTGCATTCCTTTAAAGTTCATTTTCGACCCCTCGCTATAACTTAATTGAACTCCCGTTTTTTTCCCTGAAACAAAACAACGTAAATTAACACTTTACAATCAACAAATAATTACTTTAAAATAAAACCACCCAAAAACAACATTAACCCACATCTCCAAACCCACCCAGCTCCCCCCTTTGCAAGAAAGAAGGAAAGAGCAATACTGAAGGAGAGCCGTAACGACAGGCCTGAAGCTACTCATTGTGTGTCAAGAGACCACATTACGAAATGATGACACGAACGGAAATGACACTGGAAGGGTCATCCACAAGAAGTCGAGCGTGCTGGGAATGCGAAAACGCCACGATTGTGCAGAAAGTGTGTTGGGGAAAAAAAAAAGTAGACTGGCAGCCATTTTCTGCATTTTCCAAGTGGACAACAATAACAACGATAACAGTGGTGACGACAGAAATGTAGCCCGCGGACGGCAAGTGCAGTCGTTTCATTGCGGCTCAGTGCGGCCAACAGCGACGATAAAATCAGATTTACTGGGACCAGTTGACACACGGCCCAGAATTGTGCGCGCTGAGTGGGATAAGCTGTCCACGGCAAACGACCCTGATTTAAGGTCGCCAAGAGGGAGGTGATGCTGGTCGGCCTTTTGAGACAGGAATACTTAGTGAAGATGGCGTGCCGCTCGACTGAAACTGTGCATCTGTGCGTGCGTCGATCAAATCCGAGAAGTTGAACTGAACAACGGTTAGTGGCGACGTCAGCAGGAAAGCGATCCCACCTAATGCTTAGACCAAAGTCCAGTAACCGACACACCCATCCTTTCACTCGTTTACGGGTATCTGTCTACAATTTAATCACAGGTTCACAACAATCACAAAACAAAAATGTGAATGAGTGGTGCAAGCATTACATTAAAACTAACGCTTTCCCTCTCCTTCAATATTAGCAATGATTAAAAAATACAAATTTGTTTTCCAGTACAACAGGCAACAGTATAAACAAACGAGAGAACGGAATAGTCATAAATTCCCATCGGAACCAAGCGTGACTTGACTGATACTTGATTGGCCCCAAAGCGTGACTAGTCTTAATGTGACTGGTCCCAAATGAATCGGGTTTGAAATTATTAAGGCTTGGACTAAAACGTCACTTTGCAATGGACAGAAGAGCTGCAAACGATAGCATTGCGAAGAAGCCTCGAAGCACAGCAGTAAGCTAGAAGAGTACCTTCCCTTACTACTGACAGTAATTGTATGGGAATTATCACGCATGAAAAGAGTGGAGGTCGTGCTACTTATATTGCTATGACAAGAGAAGATAATCAATCATTTTGACGACACAGAAGCTTCAGAGTCACGGACTGAAGGTGACGTTCGCAAAATGGACGATGTTTTCGTAAATTGTCGTAACAGGACAAGGGCCGGTATTGGCGGCACGATTTTCTTTGATAGCATTGTTTTTTCCCCCCATTACAATGTCGAATATATTAAAGAGATTGCCCGTGGATTTCACGCGTTTTTAAATATATCTAAGATTTTTACTTTCTTTGGAATGCGTGATTTAAGTCAACACTTTGTTCATGAATTTTGGAAATAAACAAATAAACGTCAATGATACAACAAGCATGATCTCTCTCTACATACCTACTAATCTCTCTACATACCTACCTTCCCCCTCTATATACTTACCTATTTATCTTCATCCCTATCTATCTGTCTATTAACGAACATTTTTATGCTCAAAAAAGCATTTTTGGAATTTGTCATGCATGTTCTACAAGCATTATTTTCAAGCTCTTAGAGTTAACTCTTTTTTTACATTTAACATCTTAACATGAAAAACAGTTCTCAAGAGTTTCATGCAAGAAAACATGAAGTAACTTTTTATTTTTGCATTTTGGTGCATTTGTTCATGAAGTGCTGCAAATCGAGAGAACGGACAAGGAAATGATTCAGTCTAAATACGATGTCATCTAAATAATTATATTGAACTCAGAAATGGATGTAAATTGAGAGCAACATATTACCATTACATTTTTTAAAAAGTCTTATAAGTCTGAATAGTATATAATACTTTGAACATTCAATGAAAATGTTTGTAATGAAGAGTTTAGGTATATACATCATCATTACACCACTACCACTACATTCATTATCAATATACCATTATCTTTATTTTCATCATTACCAGGAAAATCAATTACCTCTAGCATAAATTTCAATAATTTGTTTGTTATAAACTCTTTGAGAATTTACGTTTTATGTAACAAGACAAGCACATTTATTCACGATAATTTACGTTTTATGTAACAAGACAAAGCACATTTATTTTCACGAAAATGTATGTTTTATGTAACAAGACAAGCACATTTATATTCACGACAAACACATTACACTCCTGAAAGTGTACATTCTACGTAAGAAGACAAAATGTGTTTGAAAGAACTCAGGTAAATAATGCTGCTGAGAAGCAGCTGAATCGGAAGTAAACTTATACACATCCTTAAATGGTAACACTTCAGAAAATAGTAAAGAGACATTGAATGTTGCACATTTTCCTACATGGTAACACTTCAGGCAGTAGTAAAGAGAAAGTAATTGTTGCAAATTTTCCTAAATGGTAACACTTCAGGCAGTAGTAAAGAGAAATAAATGTTGCACATTTTCTTAAATGGTAACACGTCAGACAGTAATAAAGAGACATTGAATGTTGCACATTTTCCTACATGGTTACACTTCAGACAGTAGTAAAGAGAAAGTAAATGTTGCATATTTTCCTACATGGTAACACTTCAGACAGTAGTAAAGAGAAAGTAAATGTTGCATATTTTCCTAAATGGTAACATTTCTGAGAGGATAATTGTATGTTGCAAATAATCCTAAATGGTAATAATATTTCAGAAGGCGATACGAGAAACAATGTGTTACACACAATCCTAAATGGTAATATTTCAGATTTAGATAAAGGAAGTACTGATTATTTACAGACGTATTCCACTGATTTAATACAATTAAATAAACTTTATATGCTTCAATTTGAAATTGGGCAGCCGGCATAAGCAGGTAATGTGTGTACAACAAATCGATATAAGGTTATTTAAAAAAAATACTCCTTGAGATCAATAACTTTTCTCTCCCCCCCCATTTAAACAAGAGAATAGCGAGAATGGCTTTCGTTTCCCATCCTCGTGTTTCAAATTGTCGCAACGTGCACATTTGCTGCTAGTGAGGTTTCATTATTCATTTATTGTATTAATTTCTTACCGTTTTCATTAAATGAGTTCATTTGGACTAATTAAAAGCAGGTCTGGGCTTTGAGCTCCACACGCGCGATTCGATTCAGTGTTGCGTCCAACATTGAATGTTGGGAAATGTTGCTAGTGAAACAGAAATGTTATTGAAACAGAAATGTTGCTAGTGAAACAGAAATGTTGCTAGTGAAACAGAAATGTTATTGAAACAGGAATGTTGTTATTGAAACAGGAATGTTGTTATTGAAACAGGAATGTTGTTAGTGAAACAGGAATGTTGTTATTGAAACAGGAATGTTATTAGTGAAACAGAAACACAAGAGACACCAGCAGATTTCATCCTGAATCATTTTCAGTGGGCTATCGCGTATTTTATAGAGAGAGGTCAACGTTAACTTCAACAGATCATCCACGTTTAATTTGCTAAAGACAGAGAATATAACAACAACCTATGTTTAATTTGTTAAAGACAGAGAATATAACAACAACCTATGTTTAATTTGTTAAAGACAGAGAATATAACAACAATCTATGTTTAATTTGCTAAAGACAGAGAATATAACAACAATCCACGTTTAATTTGCTAAAGACAGAGAATATAACAACAACCTATGTTTAATTTGCTAAAGACAGAGAATATAACAACAATCTATGTTTAATTTGCTAAAGACAGAGAATATAACAACAATCTATGTTTAATTTGCTAAAGACAGAGAATATAACAACAATCCACATTTAATTTGCTAACGAAAGAAAGAAATAGTCCATCAACATTTTCTTTTTAAATCCCGCACGTTATACATAAAACAAGAATCTTAAGGAAATAGCGCACACATACACATTCTATTTGGATAGAGAAAATGAACATTTGCTAGATTACAAAGATTCCCTTCGTCTTCTTCCCTTAAAAAATCAATTTTTACATTGCACAATGGAAGTGTACGCTTGTATTTCTCAAATGCGACCTATTATCTAGATAATAATAATTTTCTGTTTTTCTTGTTCTGCATACTAACCAGGGAACATTTATTTACCGTTTTTTTTTTGAGCTGTATAGTATCCAGGAAATATTAATTACTATGATTTTTTCCTGTGTGCTATATAGTATCTAGAGACTATTAATTTATTGTATTTTCCTGTGTGTTATATAATATTCAGGGAATATTAATTACTGTGGTTTTCTTCTGTGTACTATATATACTATCCAGGGAATAATAATTTACTGTGATTGCCGAAGGGAATATTAATCTACTGTGTCGTATGCTGTGTTTGTCGTATGCTACAAGTTGTACGGAATATTAATCTACTATGTCGTATGCTGTGTTTGTCGAATGCTGTGTTTGTATTATGTTGTGATTGCCATATGATTTGTTTGTCGTATACTACAAGTTGTACGGAATATTAATCTACTATGTCGTATGCTGTGTTTGTCGAATGCCGTGTTTGTATTATGTTGTGTTTGCCGTATGCTACAAGATGTAGGAAATATTAATTTACTGTGTTACATGTTATGTTTTACGCATACTGTTTGTCGTATGCTGCACTTGTCGTATGCTACCAGATCTAAGAAATATTAATTTACTGTGTCGTATGCTGCGTTTGTTGTGTGCTACAAGATCTAGATAATATTAATCTACTGTGTCGCTTGTTGTGTTGTATGTAGTGTTTGTCGTGTGCTGCAGAGTATCAAGGGAATATTAATTTTATTGTTGGTACAAACAAGCAAAGACCAGTGCTTGCAATCCGTGTCAACTCAGTGCTACAGCCTGTGTTCGTAAACAGGCAGTTTTTAACTTAAGTTAAATGCAAAAATCAATAATGCGTTCATAAACAGGCAGGCAGTTTTTACTTAAGTTAAATGCAAAAATCAATGTGTTCATACGCAGGCAACTCTTTCTTAAGTTAAATGCAAAAGTCAGTGAGTTCATACACAGGCTCATTATTCGAAGACCTGAACGCACACGTCAATGGTTATGTTCATGCACAGGCAGATTATATGTAAACACAAAAGCAGTATAAATGATAAGTTCATAAGCAGGCAAATAAGATGTCAAGCTTAATGCAACTATCAATGATTTATATAAGGATATATAACAATATTGCAGGTTATACGTAAGCATCTTATTGTTTAACTCTCTACCGCCTGAGACAAAAATAGATGCAATGATGTATTTTATGCTTATGTGCGTATATGTAATACTTTATGTAATATCACTATATATATATATATATATTCGTATATAGCTTATTCTCTGTATATATTCAAGCATACATTGCATGTCAGTGTGGTTACAGTGCTTATATTGTATTTTACGACTGTAAAGTTTGTATTAAGCACTATAAGTCTCCTTGTGATTTCTGTATGTAAATACATTCAAATAGAAGAAGAATTTTACACTGCACAGTGTTACATATCTGCAAACGCACGCACGAATGATTTATATTGCTTGCTTGTGAAATGCAGTTGAAGTTATTGGTAATAGGTAATCACGATTAGTAATGTAAAAGTATTTTGTCACAACTCAAATTCCCACCACCACACAATCAGATCAATCAATGAATCTATGGGCTAATCAATCAATAAATCTACCAGTCAACCAACCAACCAGCCATAAAATCTATCTATCTATCTATCTATCTATCTATCTATCTATCTATCTATCTATCTATCTATCTATCTATCTATCTATCTATCTATCTATCTATCTATCTATCTATCTATCTATCTAAGAGCCAGTGCAATACAAAATGTATGTGCTGCTTTCTTACTCACACTCTGTCAGAAGTCGATAATTGCCGTGTTAGATTCTTTAAAACGTCTTCAGAGGCATTTCTAAACACGTCATCTAAAACTTTATGAGTTCTTGCCCCTTACGTAATCTGTCACATAAAAACTAAATTGATCCAGTTTTCTCTCAAGAGAAGGAGAGTGATATGATTATTGGGAGATTTAAGCCAATTATAACAACGTTCTTAAAGTATTTAAAATTTCATATTTCAATGTGATTCGATAACTAAAATAACATTTAAAAAACCAAAGCCAATACAACACAAAGCCGCACTTCACTCTAATTAAATTTTTGTTGCCAGTAGAGACAAAAAGTACGCTGTTGTAAACTAATATCAGAGGTCAGAGGTCAGTTAAGAGATAGGCGTACGACGGGGATGACCTTAACTGTAAAAAGAACAACCCAAATTATTTTGCTGTGATTATAAAACTGACAGGCGACGTAGGTGACATTTAACTGTAAAAGAGACAACCCAAATTATTTTGCTGTGATTATAAAACTGACAGGCGACGTAGGTGACAATTAACTGTAAAAGAACAACCCAAATTATTTTGCTGTGATTATAAAACTGACAGGCGACGTAAGTGACATTTAACTGTAAAAAGAACAACCCAAAGTTATTTTGCTGTGATTATAAAACTGACAGGCGACGTAGGTGACAATTAACTGTAAAAAGAACAACCCAAAGTTATTTTGCTGTGATTATAAAACTGACAGGCGACGTAGGTGACAATTAACTGTAAAAAGAACAACCCAAATTATTTTGCTGTGATTATAAAACTGACAGGCGACGTAGATTTTGCCAAAGAAATGATGTATGTACTTGTGGCCATTAAATTGGCATCCATGGAAGATTTTGCCGTAGATAAAAGACTAGAGAGTTGTGGCCATTAAATTGGCATCCATGGAAGATTTTGCCGTAGATAAAAGACTAGAGAGTTGTGGCCATTAAATTGAGATCCAAGGAAGATTTTGCCGATTCTGAGATATCCAATGTTTTACGGAGGATGTTAACACTTCTGAGAGTGCAGCTTATAGTAGTGGGGTGAGTCTGTGGTTTCCATGGAGTTTATTCTGTTAGCCTTCCAACGCCGATGCTATGTTCCCCAAGGCTCGTATCACTACAGGTATCACTTCTGCTTTTACACTCCACAGTCTCTGGATTTCTAATGAGATCATATCATTTTGTTGCGTTTTCTTTTCTTTTGATTCTTTGTTTCTATCACTTGGAACAGCGACATCAATGACTGCTTTTCTGTTGGACTTATTACACTGTCTGGTCTTCGTGCAGGAATCGCTCGATCTATTCTTGTCCCATAGTACTTTGACTTCTTTGTTTCGGTGACTTCTTCTGGTTGGAGAATCCATCCAAGATTTTTGGTTTTTTTTTTCACTCCATAGTTTTCACATAGAATTCTATGTTTGAGTTTTACCACATCATTGTGTCTTTTGATGTATTGTATTCCAGCCCAAAACTGACACCCAGTTCTGTTCTGTTCTGTTCTTTCATGCATGTTTTTTCTGAGTTTGCATTTGGAATCATTTGAGATTTTCATGATTTTTGTTTTGTGTGATTTCGTGTTCAGTGTCTCATCTTGTGCAGCCATTACGAGTGCTTCTGTTTCTGCTTTCAAGCCTGCCTCTTTCAACCATCTGTATGTTGATTGTTTTGTCGACCTTTCATCATTATGTCGCGCATACTGGTCATAGAGAGGCCATTGGCTACGTTACTTGCTAATGCCTGTTTCGTTGTTTTCTTCCATTTTTCTTTGTTTGTTTGAGGGGTTTGGCATAGTCCACTCATTTTTACTGCTTCTATTAGTAGCCAATGTTGGTGTTATTCCAGATGTAGTCCACACAGCTTATAACTTTTGCTTCAATGATATCGTTGATCTTCTTGAGACTTCTGCGCCCCCCCCTCCATTTTCCGAGATGTATAGATCATGTCTACTCTGAATAGTTTTCTTTGTTTTTCTCTCCATATTTATTTCATTTGTTTTCCAATCCATGATACCATAGTGTAGCTGAATACGGGTATTGCGCATGTATTCAGGGTTTGTATTTTGTTATTTAAATTAAGCATGGACTTCAGGACTTGTCTAACCCAATTTTCACACTCTCCTGACTTTGAACTTGCATATCTTCTTGATGTAGTAGTATCATAGAGTATATATATTCCCCCTTACTTTTCATTGAAACATCGTTGATATTTACGATGTCGAATTGTAGGCCTTCTGTTAGTTTGATCCTGCCTTTCTGGATGATAATTCGTCCGCATTTCTCAAGGCCGAACTTCATTTTAATGTCCTCAGTGCAGATCATGACGGTATTGATCAGCGCGGTGACGTCACGTTCACACGTATGTATGTATAGCTTTAGATCGTCCACATACAGTGCGGCTTATAACCACTCCTGATTTCATTTTATATCGTAAACATGTTTTCTGGATGGCTTGGCTGAGAGGATTTAGGACACTGCAGAACAACAGTGATGAAAAGGGAATCACTTTGAAGGATTTCACATTTTATTGGTATGTCTGTAATTTCTATATTGTTGCTTGTGACTGTGGCTTTCCAGTTTGTCTTTGTTACCCGAATTATGTTCTGTACTGATGGTGCTGTCTTGTACATTTTTATTGTTTCAAGTATCCATGAATGTGGAATTGAGTCATAGGCCCTTGGGCAGTCTGACTATGCCATTGCAAGATTTGTTCTTCATTTCGTGCTGTCATTAGCTATTGCCTTATCAACTGCCCAGAGGTCTTTTGTTCTGCTGCTGCCTTGTCTAGCGCTCTTTTATTCACTTGTATGTTTCAAGGTGAGACATGATTTTATCAGATGTAATTCCTGATAGTAATTTCCAGGTAGTTTATAGGCACGTGATTGGACGATAGTTGTTTGGTGTTGTGCATTTCTTCGAATCTTTCATACTTAGGCTTGATTTTCCTCTTACAATCCAGGCTGGCAAGGTTTCTGGTTTGTTTAATATGTCTTGTTGCTCTGGAAGTTTAAAATATAAGGAGATACGTTGTTTCAAACAAAACATTTGTACTTGGTCTAGGCCTGGAGCTTTCCAGTTTGCCACCTTTCTTACCGTCTTCTTGATGTGTCTCTCAGTGATTTTCATGTTACATTGTTGAGGTGTGTCTTTACGCTCATCTGTCAGTTCCCTATCTGGCCGAGGTATTAAGCATATTTAGATTGCTCCAAATGTTTTCACTGAAGGTTTCGGTGTCCTGAATGTTTGGCATCTGTTGTTCTATTCTGGGATTTCCTTTAAATTCTTGTTCAGGTTTTCCAAGGTCAGTATTGAATCTATTGTTCTGTTGGAATTGCTAACTTCTTGCAGTGTATCTCTTCAGACGGTGACTGAGTCCTTGTAGCCTTTGTACATCTTCTATTGCGGTTTTAATGTTTCTGCAATTGAGATGGTATTTATTGACCAACGTTGCTTCAGTTTTCCCTTATTGTGTACTGCTGTTGTAAGTTCTGGCTTATTTCTTTCCAAGTGCACTCTATTTTCGTTATTCTTCTTCTCTTGCATGGTGGTACTGATGGTTTCCTTGTTTGTAGTTTGGCTGGCATTGTATGCTTTTCAATTATTTTCGCAGTGGCGTATATTAGACTCTTGGTGTCTGTGATAGCTTCTGTGGGGATATGTCTTAGTACTTTATTTGCATTATGAATTGCTGTCCTTAGAGCTTTGTTGTTTTGCAGCCTTCTTGCTGGGGTCTGCCCACACGTAACTTATTTTTTTAATGAAACGTTTAATATATTCTAACAAGTATTGCTGTTCTTCATTTAGATCAATATTTTTCCAGTGTGGTCGTCAACTGAGCGTGCCTGTTGTGAGGTCGTGTAAGTTTCTTTCATAAAACTAATTGTTTATAATATTTTTGTTTACTGAAAGCAAAGCTCTGAATTAAATATAAAATGTGAATTCTACAGGGCTCACTAAATGCTGGCAACATTTCCTAGTTTGATTGGCATGAGAGCTTGAGAATTGAAAGATAGTCGTGCAAACATACTGGAGGATCGCAAGAACACTTTGTCAGCTGTGCGTTCTGGTTGCCTGAGATTTTCTCGCGCAAAGTTTGGTCCCAACACTCGTTGATTTCTCAAACTGGTTGTTGCGTTTCCTTCTTAGTGGCACATTTAACCTTACTCCCCCCCCCTCTCTTTCCCCAACCCAGGCGGCGTCTACTACTTTATAATTCCACACTTGCGCATGAGTTATGATGACGTCATTCCTCTATTTACTTGAAAGTCGAGTAAGAGGACTCCACAAGGTCTTAGATGCCACTCGGTTTCCTCCCTTCGTGGTAGGTGCTGAAAATGTGACGCAGAATGAGAGATACTTTGTTTACAATTGGTTCGTTGATTTGACATTGTCTTTCTTCGAACAGCTGCGCAAATTTCTCCAATACACAATTACTGTGTGAACAAATCATGGCTCGGTGCAAGCAGACAGTACGTGCTAATTATTTTCCCACTATCCATTACAACGACTGTGCAAAAGACCATTAACTCTTACATAACATAACAATACAATGTAGACTAAAAGCCTCTTTTAGATCTGGAATGATATACAATTAAATTCTTATAATATATAACACTCTCTTTTGATAAAAAATCAAAGCATAATAATACGATTATACCTTACAACTATTGCAGCACACATTAAAACTTGTGCACAACATATCGGAATAGCTGTAGTAGAACAGCTTTACAATGTTTGAATAGCATACCATTAAAAACCTCAAGTAGCATTAGATTATAACTACTGTAAACATAACATCACGACTCGTGCATAACACATCGTAACTGTATGTGATGAAACTCTTTTCTTAGCATGCCTCTACAGCTTTTGTATAACACACCAATCCTGTATGGAATATAACTCTTCCTCAGCATACCTCTACAGGTTTTGTATAACACACCAATCCTGAATGGAATATAACTCTTCCTTAGCATACCTCTACAGTTTTGTATAACACACCAATCCTGTATGGAATATAACTCTTCCTCAGCATGCCTCTACAGGTTTTGTATAACACACCAATCCTGAATGGAATATAACTCTTCCTCAGCATACCCCTACAGCTTTTGTATAACACACCAATCCTGTATGGAATATAACTCTTCCTCAGCATACCGCTACAGGTTTTTGTATAACACACCAATCCTGTATGGAATATAACTCTTCCTCAGCATATCTCTACAGGTTTTGTATAGCACACCAATCCTGTATGGAATATAACTCTTCCTCAGCATACCTCTATAGGTTTTATATAACATACTTTACATGCATTATATACACTTTTACTGACTGTCACGCTCACAGCCATTCGTATGTATTAAAGCTCTGACTTACTTTTTACTATTATTGCATAGCTTACAGGTATTAATCAACAATCACTAAGGGTATGTTTTACACGTATTAATCAACACATTTTTACTTCATATATTAAAGGTAATACTTTACACAAAATTATGTTTTCATGTTCCCACTTAACACACATTGTCTACATCAAAGTTTTTAAAGATAGTATTATTTTAAGATAAGTTTCGTATTGGCGTTAAAGTTTTACTAAAATAGATTATTGTCGTAAGTGTTAAAGCGAACACTTACACATCATTGTTATAAATATATACATTCACACACACACACATCACACACATGCACACACACAATATATATATATATATATATATATATATGTGTGTGTGTTTGTATATATATATATATATATGTGTGTGTGTGTGTGTGCGTGCGTGCGTGTGTGTGTGTGTGTGTGTGTGTGTGTGTGTGCCGTCATATCATCGATTCATATAGTTATTTTCTTTTTATTCTTAAGTAGTATTTAATAAACTTGTTGACCAAACCCATATGCGGCCCATTTAACCTCAGAAGGCCACATGGATGCGTTATCATTACGTCACATAAAACAATGTCACGTACGCACGTCACCACTAAGTGTTGTGTATGTGTTTTCAAACATCATCATTCGTGATGACGTACTTATTTTTCACATCACTGACAAGGAAAGGAGAGTGACATCGTCATATCAACCGATTGAAGGGGGATCAACCACATCTACATTCGTTTCAACATCTAACTAAAGAATGATCGGTCTGGAATCTACCTTTAAGAGTATTAATGTGGGGATCCATAAATGGCGCCGTCCAGTAGAGTGTGCCCAGTACGGGCAAGAATGAAGAGTCTGCCATTATGCGTTGGTATGTAAAGTCTCGTAGCGACACATATGTGTACAAATACTAAAAGTATGTGAAGTAATGCATAATCTACAGATAGTCACGTGAATTCAACCGTTATGTGAAGTAATACAGACTCAGTCATCTCGTTTTGCATGTGTATTAAGGTAATCATGAAGTCTACCATTGTGTGTAGTAATGTGGACTCTTCCATTAAATGCAATAATTTGAAATCTATCAACTGTAGTCAAATGAAGTCTATCGTTATGTGTATTAATGTGGAGTCTGCCATTAAATGTATTAATGTGGAGTCTGCCGTTAAGTGTATTAATGTGGAGGCTACTATTAAGTGTATTAATGTGGAGGCTGCCGTTACATGTAGTAATGTGGAACCTATCGTTAAGTGTAATAATATGAAGCACATGTATGTCAAAGAAAAGACAAATGGAATTTTCTAGTATGTGCTACAATGTGTGATATGCATTAATGAAATCTATCATATAGTCGTACAAAGTCTTCTGTTATGTGCTGCAATGTAGAGTCAACTGTTAATGTAATAATGAGAAATCTACCATTAACTACAATAATGTAAAGTTTACAATTGAATTCAATGATATTGAAGTTTACAATTAAGTGCAATAATCAGAAATTTACAATAAATGCAGTAATGTGACGTTTACAATTAAGTGCAATAATCAGAAGCTTACAATTAATTGCACTAAAGTGACGTCTACAATTAAATAAAATCGTGTTGAATTTTGCATTGTGCCTGCTAAAGTGGTGTACTATTGATTATATAAGGAGTCTATTATTATTCGCGGGCTGCAGATAAGTGCATCCATGAGGAATTTGTCAAGAGTCCTAAAGGAGTGTAATGTTCACTTTAAGCGCACAAATTAACAGTGTGTACTAATCCATCATTTATCTGTAAGTCCACCATTTATAGTATGTACTATTGACCATTCATCTGTTAGAGTCCATCATTTATAATGTTTACAGTCAAACTTTTATTGTATATACTAGTACATCATTTATTTGTAAGAGTCCACCATTGATAAATAATAAATGCAGTCAACATTTATAATATGTACTAGCCCACAATTTATCTGTAGAAGTCCATCATTTATAACAGGTACAGTCAAACATTTATAGTATGTAGAAATCCACCATGTTTAGTGTGTACTGCTCCACCATTTATCTGTAAGGGTCCACGATTTATAGTAGAAACCAAGTTCACCATTTACTGTTAGAGTCTACCATTTACAGCACTCACAGTTCAACATTTATAACAATCACCTTTCTACTGTTTATAACACTTACACTTCAACATTTATCACAATTACAGAGTACCATAACACTTGCAGTTTAGCATTTATAACAATTACAGTCTATCATTTATAACAATTACAGTCTATCATTTATAACACTTGCAGTTCAGCATTTATAACAATTACAGTCTATCATTTATAACACTTCCAGTTCAGCATTTATAACAATTACAGTCTATCATTTATAACACTTCCAGTTCAGCATTTATAACAATTACAGTCTATCATTTATAACACTTCCAGTTCAACATTTATAACAATTACAGTTTATCATTTATAACACTTCCAGTTCAACATTTATAAGAATTACAGTTTATCATTTATAAGACTTCCAGTTCAACATTTATAAGAATTACAGCTCAGCATTTATGGTGCATAGAGTACGTGGACTCTACCTTTTATAGTGAGAGTTGAGTGTCCACCATTTATAGTGAGTAAGCAGAGGTTACCATTTATAGTGAGTATGCATAGATTACCATTTATAGTGAGTATGCATAGATACCATTTATAGTGAGTATGCATAGATACCATTTAGAGTGAGTATGCAGAGTTTACCATTTATATTGAGTATGAGAGGTTACCATTTATAGTGAGTATGCAGAGGTTACCATTTATAGTGAGTATTTAGAGTGTGCTGTTTATAGTGGGATTGTGCAGAGTTCATCATTTATAGTAATAATGTTGAGTCCAATCTTTATATTGAGTATAAAGAGCATATTATTTATAGTAAGTATTGGGAGCATTAAGAGAACTATTCCTCTTTATTCTTGTAGTCAGGTAAATTTCACCATTTTGTTGTAATCACGTAGGCTACAATGTCTTGTACTAATATAAACACATAATTTATTGTAAGCATTTAGTTCAGCATGTCTTGCAGTAATGTAAATATACCATCTATTGTAAGCATTTAATCCAACGTATATTGTAGTCATATAGATATCACCATTTAATGAAAATATGCAGTGTACCATTTCTGTTCAAGTCCTGTAGTTATGATGAATAACCTCCATTTACTGTAAGCATTTGGACAACCATTTCTGCTTAGTCTTGGAATCATATAGAAAAACTCCATTTATTAAATAAATAGACTATTTACAAAATTTACCATTCCTGGGAGTCTTGTAATTATGTAGAATAACACGATTCATTTATAAGCATTGAGATGAATTCTGATACTTCAGTTGTTAGAAAGCAAATAAAAAGTCCCAACATAGACTGTGCGCATTTAGAAAACTGTTCTGATAATCCTACTGGAAATGTTTAAAAACTAGTGCTGTTTAAATCTGAAATACACATTCTGACATAGATAGTCAGGCTGTATTCAGTATCCATGGAAATTTGCCTTACTGGTTTCCTAGGAGACGAGTAATGAAATCGATGTACGGGAAGCGACATTATAAGAATTTAGCCGAAACACCCTCGCGTGCTTTTTCTTTTGAGTGTTAAATTTGTCAGTGTTGATAAGGTGCTTCAAATCTTTCTCTTCAATACTGCATTGCTTACATTGTCAAAGATAATATCTATCTGTCTAACTATCTGTCTATCTATCTATCTATCTATCTATCTATCTATCTATCTATCTATCTATCTATCTATCTATCTATCTATCTATCTATCTATCTATCTATCTATCTATCTATCTATCTATCTATCTATCTATCTATCTATCTATCTATCTATCTATCTGTCAGTCCGTCCGTCCGTCCCATCCATCCATCCATCCATCCATCCATCCATCCATCCATCCATCTATCTATCTATCCATCCATCCATCCATCCATCCATCCATCCATCCATCTATCTATCTATCTATCTATCTATCTATCTATCTATCTATCTATCTATCTATCTATCTATCTATCTATCTATCTATCTATCTATCTATCTATCTATCTATCTATCTGTCTGTCTGACACTTTTGAACATAATTGTAGCTATGAGCGTGGGTGCGTGCGTGCGTGTATGCATGTGTAGGAATGTGGGTGTAATTTGAAAGACTGCCAAAGCCTTTGAATACATATAATAACTTCCTTTTTTAAAGACCTCGCCATAATTTCAACATTGACGTGGTCGAAGAAGTTGCTTATTTTCTTCATACTGGACCGTCGACAGCATTTAAGAGGTTCATCACCCTAGTTTTAAAGTCACTAAATTACACATAGCACTGAATTGTTGCTTGCTGCATCCGTGCTTAAACCGATTCTAAATACCAAGAGTAAGTTTAAAACTTAATTTTAAACTCATCTGTCTGCAATAGGATCAACATCATTACTCTCTTTTTGTTTTATATGTCTATGAGCAGGAGTGATAGTGTTTCTCTAATCACAAATGCGTTTTGTACAACTTACTGACTTTACATATCCTAATGTCCTTATAAGAAGAATACTGTCAGAACTTCTGTATGAAAAATAGTTGTAGCCTTGGGGGATATAGCCTTCATTATCAGTTTTTAAATGAAGGAACATTTTAAGAAATCAAAATTTTCGTGCAAAACGGGAAATAGGACATTTTGAAAGATTATTATTATTATCAATTTTTAAATGAAGAAACATTTTAAGAAATCAAACATTTTCCTCCAAAACGAGAAATAGGACATTTTGAAAGATTATTATTATGTGATCACAAATATCAAAGACATTTGAAATATAAGAGAAAAAATCCCCTTAACAACCTAACTAAGAGTAATGATTTATATAAAAAAATCAGATTAGCACTCTATGCTGACTCTATACTCTATGCTGACTATACAACAAGAGAAGTTCTTACAAAAGAAAGGATGGAGAGTGAGTAAGGATTAATATGCATGTTTAAATGACATTGTTTACGTGGCAGAGTAAATTTGCCTCTCCCTATTTTAAAATTTAATAGTTATATAAATTGTTAAATTGTCAGAGTAGCCCGACCTTGGGCATTCCTTATGATGGTATTTGTGAAAGTGTCAAGTAAACACTTGAGTTGAGAAAATGCTAGAACTTTGCTGATGTAATGCAAACATCCCAACTGGGTGAGTAGTTTTTATTATCAAATGGATATGATTTACTAGAATGAGTTTACCTGATGTAGAAAAATCTACTGTCTAATCATTTTGAATTTGAAGTGGCAAAAAGAAGTCCAGTCTTGAAAGGTGGCCGTTAGTTTGATGGCGAGTTAACTGACTGGTTGAGAGAGAATGGACTTAGAAATATTTCGTGCATTTTCGCTATTGAAATGTTATACTCGGATTTTATGCAGAGATGTACTATGTGAGTTGACTTTCATTTCTACAAGTGCTTGAACTAGGCTGCTCATATGTAGTTTGCTAGACACTTGATGTTGTTTTGATATGCTGTATTTATTATGATATATGTGTGTGTGTGTATTGGGCTAAAATACTGTTGCATAAAATTGTAAGTTGAGACTGGAATGTAAGAATGAATGGAGTTATAAAGCGATAAACTGTAAATGTATATATATATATGCCAAGTGAGAGAGATGTGTTGTGTATGTTAGAGGATCATTGATAAAATAAATTAAGATCCTCACCACTTGTAATTATTTTTGGATGATTAATTAATTAGTAATTATTACAGCCATTAACTAAGTTGAATTGGCATCACCATTCATTACAATTTCTGTTTCAGTAAACTTTTTCTTTTTAAAATTTTCTTAATTCTTTTTCACGTGTATATTAACAGTGCAATGTGTTCTTGTGGATGTTCTTTAGAACAAGTGTACTCCATCAAATTCAGCATTGCAATGTCTTCTTTTAGATGTACAAGTGTACTCCATCAAATTCATCATTGCAATGTGTTCTTTTCGATGTTCTTTAGAACAAGTGTACTCCAAATTCGTAAGTGCAATGTGTTCTTTTAGATGTTTTTAATACATTTGTCTTTACTCCACCAAAGTCATCAGTGTTCGCTGCTGAGATTCATATAGTATTAGACTTCATTTATTTACTATTGTTTGGTAACATTCATAATCCGTAATTATTTAAAATTAATAAAAGACAATGTTTAATTTGATTAAATTGACACAGCCTTTTCCTTGCTTAGTGTATTCATCCTGATGACTGTTGTGCTCCATTTGTGTGAAAAAAAAACATTTAAACAATTATTTGTTTAATAATAAAATATGGAAATTTATATTCAATCAACTTATTTATATTGTGTCTTAGGAAAATAAAATTAGAAAGCGTTGTATAATGAGAAGATGTCATGGATTTTGTGTCAGAAACGTATCAGCCCAGTTACTAATGGCTTCAAACGTGTCAGCTATTTAAGAATACACACAAACGTGTCAGCTATTTAAGAATGCACACAAACGTGTCAGCTGTTTAAGAATGCACACAAACTTGTCAGCTATTTAAGAATGCACACAAACTTGTCAGCTATTTAAGAATGCACAAAAACATGTCATCTATTCAAGAATGCACACAAACATGTCAGCTATTCAAGAATGCACTCAAGCTTGTAAGCTATTCAAGTGTGCACACAAACGTATAAGTTATTTAAGAATGCCCACAAACTTTCCAGCTGTTTCAAAATGCCCATATGTATTTGAAGGTCATCCAATTCAAATACATAGCTGTAAACGTCCTGTTTGTCCGAAGGTTGTCTGAAGGTTGTCTGATCTTGTATTTGGAATTTGACACATTACTGTAAACATTCATGTATGTTTGACGGTTGTATTTTGTACAAATGTAAATAATCTCTCAACACCATTCAGGTTGATTATTCGAAAAGTGCATGCCATATAAAATAGATTTTGATATGTATGAATTTTTATATAATATATTAATGTACAAAATTATTTGTCGCCAAGGAAACTGGCATATTGATAAAATTGTCAAAGCTGAGCTATGACCCCTGTGTGACACTTGTACTTCTCCTCGCATGTGTACTTTACTCAAACACACCACAGACACGAAACACTCTACAGTTCGAGAGAAGTACTGTGCACATATATGCCCCACTCTCTTGACAAACACGCGCATTATTACACACTTTAAACATACAGCGCTCTACACACTGTGCACACACAACACTCCACTCCTACACACAGACTCCCATTGACACACACCACATTTACACACACACTTCACTCATATAAACTCTTAACATACACATACTCTATGAAAACGCCCTATACCCCCTCCCTTCCACATCACACTCCACACATGCACACTCTCTGCACACACTCCTACCAAAGACACAAACACATTGAACTCTTCCCACACACGCCCTAAAATATCGCTATCCTAATTAAATTAATGACCTTAACCAAGAAAATATTAAAATGCTTATTTTTCTTAGATTTTCTCAACGCACGCAGTTTTTGGAGATTTCTGCAACATTTCTGATTAGCAGTGCCAGCAGAGAGGTAGGTTATCTTTCAGACGGGATGATCCCAGTTAAGTGTACTTGTCTTGACCCATACTTGACGTCATTGTGACGTCATAATCTGACAGAACACAAAAAAGTCCTTTCTAAACTTTACTGGCGGAGATTTAAAAAGTGTATGATAGATTCTGATGAAAAATATGCGAATAGAAAGAAGGACGTCTATATTCGCTTTTTATTTGTAATAACAAGGATCATCGGCTGTAGAATGTTTGCCTATTGACATATCATCGTTTGATATTTTGTTTTAGTAGTATACACTTGTGAATGGAAAATAACTGATTTCCGGTTTAGCATTTTCCATCCATCCATATAAATATAGAACGCCAAATCTGCATTGACTCTCAGTGACATACAATAAATATAGAACGCCAAATCTGCATTGACTCTCAAAAATAAATATAGAACGCCAAATCTACATTGGCTCTCAGTGACATACAATAAATATAGAACGCCAAATCTGCGCTGACTCTCAGTGACATACAATAAATATAGAACGCCAAATCTGCATTGACTCTCAGTGACATACAATAAATATAGAACGCCAAATCTGCATTGACTCTCAGTGACATACTATAGAACGCCAAATCTGCATTGACTCTCAGTGACATACAATAAATATAGAATGCCAAATCTGCATTGACTCTCAGTGACATACAATAACTATAGAACGCCAAATCTGCATTGACTCTCAGTGACATACAATAAATATAGAAAGCCAACTCTAGTAAGTTTTTAATATGAAAATAACACGACAAAAATCCTGAATCGTTGACAGTTACAGGATACATGATAAATCTTACTGTCTGTAATTGCAGGTTTTAAACTATATTTACAGAAAACAGTATTTAACAATAATGTCTTTGTTAACTGTGAACAGATATATGGCATGTAAAATGTTCAGTAATTAATGAAAGATTGTTGAGCCTTACATTATCATTCAAAGCTAATCATTAGTATTCGATTCTTATATTCTCTAGTTTAACATATCTTTAAAATCAGTGACAATATTTACTACTAAAAATTTTAATATCTTAATATGAACTAGTAGCAGAATAATTATTTTAACATAAATCTATTTTCTATTAATTCAAATATTTATTGCCAACAATCCATTCACTAATAAAATAAAGTCTTTAATCAATGCAGATTTGGCGTTCTATATTTATTGTTTTAATTGTTATCAAACTATCTCTACACCACGGATATTTTTAAAATAAGCAAAATGACAGCAAAATACAGACTTTCTGTTAAGCCAATAATCTATACACACAATACGCGTATTTACTTGTGTGTGTGTGTGTCGTGTAAACGTGGATTATGTAAAATTACATGCACTTTCTCAAAGCATTAGGTCAAATATTTTTTAAAAAATTACAACAGAGATAATACATATTAAACAGACTAGGCACAAATCTAATAAATATTCAACTTAAGAGACTGCATGCCTGTCGGTTAAATAATCGTTCAACTGGAACCAAACTGCTGCATGCGAACGAAGCACGCTACGGATTCAAAACGTCATCAACCGTCCCAACCAACTGCAACAACATAAAAAAAAAATCGATAACAGGCAGGCAGTTCACACGCTCTAAAAAGTTCATGTAAGCAGTTTATTTACGAAACAATGTTGTGCAGCCTGATGCAGAACAACCAGATTTCAGTACCCGAAACAGAAAGATACGGCGGTAAATAATGGTACATTTATACTCTACCTCTCCTTTCAATATGACGTATAAGCAGCAGCGGAATGCCGGGAAAGACTCGTTACTTGCTAGATCAGGTTTTGTCTAGATCTGATTTTTACGGGTTCACGCTCCGGGCAAAAGAACGAAGTGACATCTTTCTCTTTACACATCACGCTTTGACAGACTGAAGTCCTTCAACATCCGGGCAACGTATTGTTATGGCGTTTCACCGCCCTACTCCGGAATGCCGTGAAGATAGCAGAAGTTAAAAACAAAACAAAACATCATGTGCGGGTGTGATCAAGTAGAAATGAATAATAATTTGTAATTAAGAAGTGTTTTGAACAATAGAAGCGACTGATACAGACATATTTCCTTCCATCTTGTATTTTTACTATGACTAAACAAACAAACAAATAAACAAACACAAAATAAAGTGGAAAACTACATACAAGGAAAACTCTGAAGAAATATATATATAAAAGAACAACGAAACAAAATAACCTTCATCCACACTAAAATAAACGCAAGGTGAGCAATAAAATGTATACCTCTATTTCCCATTATATATTTCTTCTAGATATAACTCAAGAAGAAAATAGTCAGAAAAAAAGGAAACATTCTTGCACAATAAAGGAGAAGTATACATGAAAACAAAACAAAAATATCTCTATTTAATATTCTTCGGAATCACACACACACACACACACACTCACTCACACACTCACACACACACACACACACACACACACAGAGGCGTTAAGATGGCAGAAGAGTTTGGGTGTCGCACTTGCGTTCAAATCATAGAAGATTTTTCAACACCTTCTCGGGTCACTAACTATTCACGAGCTCGGGTCAATAAGTATTCACTTGGTCGGGTTGCTACTGTTCAATATCTCGGGTCACTAACTGTTTAAGAGCTCGCCACATAATTTTCACTAACTGTTCACTAGCTCGGGCCACTGACTGTTCACTGGGTCGGTCACTAACTGTTCACTACCTCGGGTCACTCTCTACTAAATCGGGTTCACTAAATCTGTTCACTAGGTTGGGCCATTAATTGTTTACTAAATTGGGTCATTAACTATTCAGTAAATCGGGCCACTAACTGTTCACTAAGTCGGCTCACTAATAGTTCACAAAACTGGGTCACTAGCTCTGGTAACTCATTGTTCTCTAGGTCGGGTCACTATTTGTTCACTAATTCTGGTCATTAACAGTTCACTAAGTTGGTTTACCAACTGTTCATTAAGTCAGGTCATTAACTGTTCACTAGGTTGAGTCAATCACTGCTCACTAAGTTGGGTCACTAACTATTCACTAAGCCGGGTCACTAAGTGTCGACTAAGTCAAGTCACTATCTGTTCACAAGGTAAGGTCACTAATTGTTGACCAAGTCGGGTCAATAACTTTTCATTACATTTGTTGTGTGTATCAAACTGTGCCTTTCATTGCAACATCAACCCTCTCCACCAATCTAGGGATCTTCACTTATATGAAGAATTAGCTTCTCTTCTTCTTCTTCTTCTTAAGCTTTTGATAATGATAAAAAGATAATTATTATTAAATCTATTGTTAAATCGTTGTTGCAGTGATAGTAGAAATAATGATAAAAAGATAATTATTATTAAATCTATCTTTGTTGCAGTGATAATAGTAATGGAGGTAGAAGCAGAGTAGCACTAGAGTGACAGAAATGGTGCAGCAAGAAAATATGTTCAATCCTTATTTAAACACAATGACATAAACCGTAAAACACTCGTCTCCCCCTCCCCACTCAACTCTTCAATCTAGCCACCACCACCACAACAAATAAATAAACTCAAAAAAAAAGAGAAAAATCAACCCTGCCTCAAAAACAAGGAAGGAAAACAACAACAACAACAACAAACCTAAAAAAAGCCAGAAAGAAAAAAAATGCTTTTTCAGAATAATCTACTATTTATTACTCATGACAGTAAAGGTGACACAATAAAGCTCTTCATTTTCTAAAATCCCTAATCATTTGACAGTGCAGTATAAACAAAAAACAAAAAGTAATTTATATTTCTATAACAAACAACTACATATATAGAAAAGAAACGCAATTGAATTTCTGAATAGTGCAAGAGTAACTGTATTTATGAAAGTGAAAAATAAAGAAAAGTGATTTTACAAATATTCTGCCAGAAATAACAAAAGACACAGCGCTATTCTGATGAGAACTTTGTATCTTAAGAGATTTCTGTTCCTCTGTACAACTTACTGCCCATTGGCACCCATAACTAGTACAATACACACTATAGACATTTATTTATGTTTCCAAAAATAGCCTGTACTAAATTAAAAAGTGTGACATGAACCCCTTTGTTACTGGATATTATTATTATTATTAATAATAATAATTTCCCATAACTAATTACAAGTGATGGAGAAATTTATTAATAATATTCCCAGGAGACAACACTCATCTTTCACTTCAGATTATACGGACATAGTAAAAGTCTTCTCTCTTCCACAACAATAAGACAGACGTTTTACTGTCACACAATATTTTCGTTCATGGAAACTGTTTACTAAAGGAGTAACAAATCCGTCTTAAATTATATTTAATGAGCCCCCCCCCACACCTTCCACCCACTGTCAATCCAGTATATGTTTTATTAATACGAGTAAGAAGATTAATAAATTTAATAATAAATCAACGATCAAATATACATATGACAAATACAATGAAAGACTATTTGACATTAATATTCCATGAAACAACGTTAAGATAACTTTGATACTTATTCAGTCTTTTAGTCTAACACATAGTTCCAAAGTCAGATTAGTATCAACATAAATCACAGGACTATTCTTATCATAGAAGAAATGGAGTTATAGAATGATATAATAATAGTTTATACATAACCTGTTCAATGATTAAAGCCGCAACAGTCCTTCGGGCGCACTTTCGTAACAATGTCACAAGTTTATTGTTCACAATAAATAGTCAATCTTTCAGGCACACTTTCGTAACAATGTCACAAGTTTATTGTTCACAATAAATAGTCAATCTTCCAGGCACACTTTCGTAACAATCTTCCAGGCGCTCAGTAAAGCACGTTGTAGAGTGTTCTAACACTGTAGAATGTAGATCCATCAAGACTAATTGTAGAGTGTTCTAACACTGTAGAATGTAGATCCATCAAGACTAATCTATATAGCGAAGTGCATGAAATATTTCTAAGTCCATTTTCACTCACTCAATCGGTTAACTCAACATAAGCTAATGATCGCCTAATGACTGGATTTGAGTTACGTCAGACTCAAAGTGATTAGAATATAGAACTTTCTTCAACAGGTGAGTTTCCATCTCTACTCAGTGGCCAGTTAAACGATTGGATAGCAAACATTCCTCATCTACTCTCGACTGGCTTGGATTACATCAGCAAGTTCTAGCATATTCTTTACCTGATTTGTTGTTTTAACTCTGGTACTTACAAAAATACAGACATTCTGACATTTAACAAACTATATAATAATTAAGTTTAAAAATAGGGACAAGCAAATTTACTCCGCCACAAAAAGCATTTCATTAAATAAAGAAAGAAAGCAAGTAAATGTCCAATCAGCTAGCCAGTATATCCATGCACCAACCAATCAAAACAATCAGTGAATGAGCCAACAAGCAAAACAATCAAATCAAAGAACCAAAGTCTACCGACCAACAAACCAACCAACCAACATACACACTCACATATAAATGCATGCATATATGACATAATATATATATATATAATATATATATGACATAATCATAGAAATGACATAATCTTACACACGAACATATATATATATATATATAGCATAGATACACACACACACACACACACACACACACACATAGATAGATAGATAGATAAATAGATAGATAGATAGGTACACATATGCACTTATGTGTATAATCCATTTAAATACACTTTTACAGATTTACTGATTTTCAGATTTACAGATTTATCTGACATGCAGCACGACACCAATTTTTTACACTTTTACTTTTTGATGGGTGGGATCCCAAATAAAACCCTCCCACTGATTTCACTAAAAAAAATATTTAAACTTAAAATATAAGCGAACAGGATCGCAGTGTCTGATGAAGAAGACGAATTGAAGAAATAGTTTTATGTACGGTAAAGGCGGTCGACATAAAAGTTTGAAAGAAGGAAGGAAGACGTTAGCCTTGAGGAGCAATAAAATCGCTTGTCTGGACCGCGGGCTATGGGCCTTGACATTTTCATGTATCAGCCAGGGTGCAGAAATTTTATTGCTTTGCAGGCCACGAAAATGGCGACTGTAGAACCCACTCGCGTGAAAAATCTGATTGCATTGAAAAACCTTCTGAACGTCAGAATAGACCTCATTTGAAATCACCCCCACCCCATCCAGAGAGTTTTTGATTTGCAATCTGACTACATGAAGAGCAACAGGGTACGGAACACGTCTTGGCGGACTTTGGGTTCTTGAGAGACTGTATTTTCCTTTCAGAATGACCTAGCGTGCCATTTTCACTTTTTCTTTCGAGCGCAGTACAGCACACTATGTTGCAGTTCAGTGCCAAGAGAAACAAACATCGATTCCAGTTTTTAGAAATGTCATAATAGCAAATGACAACAACAACAAAAAGCAACAATAGCAATAATTCAGAAATACGAAATAAAAGTCATACTTTATTATTCACAATAATTAAGAAATATGAATAAAAGACAAAAACAAAGTCATACTTTATTATTCACAATAATTTAGAAATATGAATAAAAGACAAAAACAAAGTCATACTTTATTATTCATAATAATTTAGAAATATGAATAAAAGACAAAAAACAAAGTCATACTTTATTATTCACAATAATTCAGAAATACGAAATAAAAGACAAAAACAAAGTCATACTTTATTATTCACATTTGCCTTCAAGTATAAGCGTGATTTTTAACGCCAATAAACGTTAGGTCAATAATAGGAAGAAAGAATAAAGATTAAAAGAATTTAAAAAATAAATAAATTAGCAAGAAAGAAAAAAGAAATAAAGAACGGGAGAAAGAAAAATATTAAAAAGGAAAGAGAATAAACAAAAAACAAAACAAAGAAAGAATGAAAGAAAAAGTAAAAGAAAAAAAGGTAAAGAAAGAAAATAGTAAAGAAAAAGAAAGAAAGAAAAGCAGGAAAAAGAAGTAAAAAATAAATCAAAACATAAAATAGGAAAGCAAACAAACAAAAGAATGAAACAAAAAAAAAAAGCAAAGGGAAATAATTTCGAAAGCGGAAAGAAGGAACAAGAAAGAAAGCCAAGATAGAAAGAAGAAAGAGAGAAAGAAAGAAAGAAAGAAAGAAAGAAAGAAAGAAAGAAAATGAAGTCAAAAACAGCAAAAATAGGTAAAATAAAGGAAAATATAGAAATAAGTAAAGATAGAATTTAAAAAAAACAGGAAGAAAGAAGCAAGATAAAAGACACAGAAATAAAAAAAGAAAGAAGAAAAATGAAGAAAGGACAGAAAGATGAACAAAGAAGTAAAGAGAGAGGAAAAGATAAAGATACAAAAGAATGAAGTAAAGAAAAAAAGGAAAATAAAAAAGAAATAAGAAAGAAAGCAAGAAGTAAAAGAAAAAAGAAAAAAGAAAGCAAGTAACAGAAAGAAAGCAAAAGAAAGAAGTACAAAAAGAAAATAAATAAATAAAAAACCAACCAAACAAGGAATGATAGAAATAAAGATAATAAAGATAGAAAACAAAGTGTGACAGAGTAAATTTGCCCCTCCCCATTAATTTGAGTGGTGAATTTAACTGACTGATTAAGAGAGAATGGGCTTAGAAACATTTCATGCATTTTACTATGATCTGCTATACTTGTGTTCATGTAGAAATGTACCATGTGAATTAACTTTTAGTACTACAAGTGTCTGAACTAACCTGTGGTTTACTAATATGTGACATTGTTTGATACACTGTACTCATATTATCATGTGTGTGCATGTGGTCAATGAATATCATTGCAGGAATTGTAAGTTTGAGAAGAGATATGAGATAGAATGGAGTTATATTGTGATAAACAAAAAACTTAGGTTTGCTCCTTAATTATAGTGATCAAGTGCCTTTTTTATGTTGGTTTGAATCTCACTCTGTGAGTGAGTTCAACCTTAATCTGTGAGTCTCAAGTGGAGCCTTAAGTTCAACTTTCAATTTCTCAGCTACCCTTCGTTTGTTCACTGTTGTGACTTGAGTGACCAGGAAAGAGCAGGAAATGTGCAGTGTGTTGCATTTCTGTAAGCATAAGGGAGTATGCTGTGCACTATTGTTGTATCACAGCAAAATAAGCTGGTACATTCTGGAGAAGTCTGGTACAGTGAAGTTACCACGATTGCTGAAATTGTATCCTACATGGAGTGACAGGGTGTAGACATTGAGAATATGTCAGAGTTTCCAGTGGTGGGAAAACTGCTGAGTGCCACATTTTGACATTGTGACATTGTTGCAAATGCAAGTGACCAACTGTCAAGCAGCACTTAATGCAGGTCATTTAAATTTACACATTTAACTCTAATAACTCCATTTCTGTTCTCTGATAGGATTAACCTGCAATTTGTATTGACTCCATTGTTGAACTGTAATTTTATTATTATATATATGTAGTGAGATACTGTGTAAACTATAATTATCTTAATGTGGGTTCATGGAATATTGATGTCAAGTTATCTAATTTATTGTAATTGTCATATGTATATTTGATTTTTTTTCTTTTAGTATATTTATTGTTAAATTTATTTTCATCTTCTTATGCATATTCATATTGATAATCATATGTTGGAGAAGAGAATGGTGGATGGGGGCTCGCTATATATAGATTAAAAGTCGGATTTGTCTTCTATTTTAGTAAGAAATTTTCCACTCACGGAAACCTTATGTGACTCTAAATTTTGGTTGATGTTGTGGAACAGAAAAAACGTTTACAACGCCAAAATATCTGCCAAAATGAGAGACGAATGGTGTCTGGTGGAGGATGATTAATAAAATAAAATTAATATTCTCATCACTTTAAATTAGTTATGAAAGATTAATTAATAATAATAATCATCTTCATTAACAAAGTGGCGTGCCATGTCACACAAAGAATAAAAAAGAAAGTAAGCAAAAGAAAACAGAAGATTGGAAAAAAGAAAGAAGAAAATATAACAAGCATCCCACATCCCAAGGTAAAAAAAAAGGAGAAAAGAATAAAAGAAAAAACGAAAAAGGGAAGAGAAAGAAAAAAGAATCAAAGAAGAAAAGAGAATGAGCGGAATGGAAGAAAGAGCACAAAATAATGACGCTCGAAAACATCCCGTGACACAGGTCACGAAAAACAAGAAATAAATGTAGAGGAATTCACACTTTATGTAAATGACCTGTCTCCTACTCTCAATGCCTAATATACCACAGAAAATTAATGCTCATTGTTGGATTTAGATTTCACGGCCCCCTCTACTTTGAGAAAGGGGTGCATTTTTGTTCTGTAAACGAGAGCTAGAGCTACGTGAGTGGAGAAAGTGGAGGTATGGGTAATTGTTGGATAGTTTTTCCAGGTGGCATGTTGTCCGAACTTCTGCCAAGTTATCTTTGGCATGTGCATCTTGCAGCTTTCGGAACCCAATTTGTCATCATTTCCGACGGGCAAGACTACGACGCCCACCATCTTGAAAGAGGGTGCGATTGAGGATCTCCCGTAAGGTTTGAACAAAGAGCGGCGATTGAATCCCGGTCACGTGATCTAACTACTGCATACAACATGCCCTTTGAAAATGAGTTTTTCAAACCCTGATAGATACAGTGGATTGTATATAAAGTGCGGGTGTCACAAGTCTTACATTCAGTTATCTATCTATCCGTCCATTCAGTTATCTATCTATCTATCTATCTATCTATCTATCTATCTATCTATCTATCTATCTATCTATCTATCTATCTATCTATCTATCTATCTATCTATCTATCTATCTATCTATCTATCCGTTCGTCTGTCTGTTTATCTATCTGTTCGTTTTTCTGTCTGTCTATCTATCTATGTTATCTATCTGTCCGTTCGTCTGTCTGTTTATCTATCTTACCATGGTGTGAAAGATACCCATTTCATAATTCGTACATTCCTTATGGTTAGCTTTCCTATTCTGCTTTTCCGCAGAGCCATTCTTTTTTTAAAAAAATATTATTTCCTTTTTCTATATTTTTACATTTCTCAAGTGCAAACCATTTGTCCTATTCAGCATAAACATTGATTTTCAATTCGCCTTTCCATTTCAGCAAAGTGTGGCCATAGCAGATAACACCGCATTCCCCAGTACCTTCATTACAGCCATGATATGGCGAGCGAGGTTTTCCGCCACGCCATATTCCTCAGTCACAGCCTGTTATTTGCTCCAGCATGAGCGTGAAAACGTTCAACGATGGCCATCAGAGGCCGCAGAAATGTGGCAAAGAAAATCCCATGATCCACGCCAAACACTGATAAGCGCATACATCGTCACCAGACAAATGAGAAATCACCCAGCACCGCTACAATGTAGTGCTACGTCTAGGGCTAGTAAATCATGAGCTTATGAAAATTCAAGCTCTCTTAGTCTATAGAGCAAAACGAATGTTCAGTGTTTACGTGAGTCACTTACTGGAAAAGTCTGCAAAGTTAAGGACCTCTGGTTCAACACAGGACTACCATCTTGCGATTGAGGCGGTGGGAGAAGCGGGAGAGAACACAAGAGAATACATTAAATACTTAGAGAGTATACACAATCAAAAACGTATAGAAATGTAGTAGACCTAGAAGATTATTGTTTAGGAAGAGCTTAGGAAAATAAGTAGATAGTATTGCTAGAGTATTATGCAACCAGCGCTCACGAAAACAGGTAGATAATATTGCTAGAGTATTATGCAACCAGTGCTCATGAAAACAGGTAGATAATATTGCTAGAGTATTATGCAACCAGCGCTCACGAAAACACACAAAATGTACTGCCAGCGCTCACGAAATTAAGTAGAGTAGTACTACAAGTATTACGCAAGAATAGCCCCAGAGAATATGTAGAATAGTGCTACTAAAGTATTATGCAAGAATAGCCCCAGAGAATATGTAGAATAGTGCTACTAAAGTATTATGCAAGAATAGCCCCAGAGAATATGTAGAATAGTGCTACTAAAGTATTATGCAAGAATAGCCCCAGAGAATATGTACAATAATGCTGCTAAAGTATTAGGCAAGAATAGCCCCAGAAAATATGTATAAAAGTGCTGCTAAAGTATTATGCAAGAATAGCCCCAGAAATATGTAGAATAGTGCTGCTAAAGTATTATGCAAGAATAGCCCCAGAAATATGTAGAATAGTGCTGCTAAAATATTATGCAAGAATAGCCCTAGAGAATATGCACAATGCTGCTGCTAAAGTATTATGCAAGAGTAGCCCCAGAGAATATGCTAAGCAGTTTCAGAGTGTGTACTGTGAAATATCTGTGAGAATGAATTAAGTCCGTGTAATGTGTAGCCATTCCAAAGAAAGCCCGACTTTAAATCTAAATTTATTTATCTGCATCAAAATCTTAGGAAATGCTCTCTGATTGATTTTCTTTTTGTTGGTTTTGGCCTTACTTTAACCAGTGGTCTGGGACTGAGGTTAAGTGAGAAATAATTGAAGTTCCAATTGAAGGTCGGTGAAATAACAATTTTGCGTCTGTTTCAGAGACAATTTTGATAAACAGAATCAAATACTCTTTCTTCTGCAAGAAACAATGGGTTTGTTTGTGAGAGTATTGGTTATAACGGAGATATTTTGTTTCTTATTAGCTTTCTAGAGATTTCCGTTCATTTCAAACACACATAATTTGATACGGAGTTATTTTAGGACATATAATTGCTAAAGTAAAGAAAAAGTAATAAAGCTAAGTACTGCTGTTCACAGCTTGATAAGTAATAATTTGATAGTTTATATTTAAATTAATAGTTAGTTCTTTCATTCTAATTTTTGCATTCATTATTTTCCTTATTTAAAAATGTGATCGATCTTTAAAACCGCCATTTGTGTACATGGAATCTTATGAACACTTGGTTTATATGTATTTGCATATGTTTATGTATCCGTATGTGTGTGTATACTTATTCTTCAGTGGACTTATTCTCCTTAAGCAGTAAAATGAGATTTATCATTCCCATATTTAGCCTAGGTAGTCAGAGAGACAGACAGACAGCGATAAAATAATGTTTGGGGACAGATAAATCAATCCATATTTCTATTTTGTTATTGTTGTTGTTGTCAATATTTTTTTCTGCTCTATTCTACGGGTCTTTTCCTAAGACGAGGGATCCATTTTTACCCAGCATGTCGTCCCGTCTCTGAGGCCTGGGATGAATTTGAATAGAACCCGACAACTTCCACGCTACAGCGCATGCGCGGTCACATCGAAACTTTCCTTCCCGCACGAAAGAGCAGCATTACCGATTACCACAGTTGCCCACACAAAGTAATTGCATGCCTGTCAGTCGCAGGTCCATAGGCTCGTGATGGAGTTTTTATTTTTATTTTTTGGGGTGTTCCTTTATTTTTTTTATTCTCTCAATACTTTTTTTTTCTGTTTCTGTTTTGTCATGAGACTAGAGAATGAAAATGCACACAAAACAACAAGCCCAAACAAAACATCTGGCTAAAGAGATGTTGAATTTTGTGTGAATGCAAATACAGACACTTAATGTGTGTGGCGAAATGCGTCTGTAGTGTAGTATTATCGTGCACGCATGTGTATGTTTGTGTGTTTGTGTGCTTCTGTGAAATAATTACGCCGCAAATCAGTATTGTGTATGAATGTGTTTGTGCGTGTGTGTGTTTGTGCGGTGTGTGTGTTTAAGCGGTGTGTGTTTGTGCGGTGTGTGTGTTTGTGCGGGTGTGTCTTTGTGCCGTGTGTGTGTTTGCATGCTTTAAAAAAAATGTTAACTCAGAAATACTTTATCGTTACTTCATTTATACCTCGCCTCTGACGAAAGATAAAGGTCACTGATATTAGGTCCACGATACATTGTTCTGATCAAGTGTACATATTAGGGATGAGATTGTTACGTTTCCAGTATTTATTTAAAGACCCTGCTTAGAATAATTAAAGACTTTAAATATAATTAATTCTTTCTCTCATATTCTACACAGACTGGTTGCTCAATTTATTATCTGACTAATTAAAAGTGTGTCTTGTAGTTCAGACGACAAATTTACAGACTAATAAACTGCGAACTTTAGCTAGATTAAAAACCGTTAAATCCCTCTAAATTAATATGCATTCATTTCAACATCCTGCTCATTCGCCCCCATTTAATCTAAGATTATCTCTATTGGTCTATCATGCATATAAATCAACTACCAAGAGGTATTAACAAAGGAACATAAGATTTAATAAAGTTTAACAAGTTAACAATGATCAAATACGACGCGAATAGTCTTACTCTGTCTTTACGCGCACAAGCCCGATTATTGTTAGCACTTTAAATTGCCGGTAAGTGTTCATTTGAGATCTGTATCCCGAATTTGCACTTAGCTATATCTTTGTGTAAGCCTGGTCTCATGCTCAGTCATTGCCGGTCTGTTCCCACAGTCTCCCTCTAGCGACGCACGTGGTACATAAGGAAGGGTGCTCCTCTTTTAGTAGCTAGGGACTTGGAATTTTAGTGGCATGGCCCTCAGAGCAGAATTCTCCCATAGAATTCAACCAGCTTATACATATAAGCTTAAGCAAGGTGAGGCATGGTGAAACACGAACCGACCTGTGGATGCAACGTGTTTGGATATAATTCTCAATCTAACACGTCCTACTTGGGCATGGCTCAGTTAAAATGCGCTGAATAAAGAGTTTTCGACTTCGCGTCGTTTACAATTAGATTTAGAAAAAATATAATCGTCTCACATGTGTTCCATTTAACAGTCATGACGTATGAAGCAATAAAATAGTTACAACGTTAACTTAATGTTCATACAAGGGGTAATTCAAACTAACAGAGCGCTTCACAATTTACAATTAAAATTACACGCAATAATTGAATTACATGAAGAATTCATATCGAGCGCAGCATTCTGGCTCTTAGTGAATTAAAACAATATAAATTAAAGTACAAAATGGAAAAAGAGTTACAATAAATTTATATTCCGTAACTTATGGGGTTTTCAGCTATTTCTCTGAACCATGCTCAAGCATATATGGAAATCATATAATACATAGCACAAATACATACTTAAACAATATACAGGCAAAATACTATTAGATAAATGATACCTTTTATGAGAAGTCGAAGGATACCTTGATTCTCTACGGCTGTCGGCTGCCTCCTGACTCGAGCTAGCTGATGGAAATAGCTAATGTGTGCCCGAAGTGAGGAGCGGAAGCGCGTGGTCATATTTATAGAAAAGCATATTGCGTATCACGTGACTGTTCGCGAAGCATGTAGTAGGTTCGAGAACTGGACAATGGTCCTAAAGTTACATAACATCTTGACCTGTTCTAGAAGCGCTTCGAAAAAGGAAGCTTTGAACAAAGGAGTCAAGGGTTTCAAATATTCGAATTTGAAGTAAACAAGGCAAGTGGGTCATCAGGTCGGACATTTTTATCAGACTGTGACAGAGATAACTGATTCTGTGACACGTGCGCCACTTAGTTAATGAAGATAATTATTATTTTTAATTAATCTTTCATAACTAATTTCAAGTGATGAGAATATTCATTTTATTTTATTAATGATCCTCCAACAGATACCACTCGTCTCTCATTTGGCGGATATTTTGGCGTTGTGAACGTTTTCACAATTCCACAACATAAAACAACGTTTACAGTCATATAAGGTTTCTGCAGGTGGAAACTTCTTATTATAGGAGAAGACAAATCCGACTTTAATCTAAATATATAGTGAAACCCAATCCACCCACTTCTCCAACATAAGTATATCAATATATGTAAGAAGGTCAATAAATTTAACAATAAATTGACACAAAGAAAATTAAATATACATATGACAATTACAATGAAATAGATAATTTGATATTAATATTCCATAAACCCATGTTCGAGTAGTTATAGTTTACAGTCATTCTCTCTCTCTCTAATTATAGTTTAACAATAGAGTCAATACGAATTGCAGGTTACTCCTATTAGAGAATAGAAATGGAGTCATTAGGATAGGTTATTACAAACTTCACTTTTTCTTTCCATTAGTTTCTTGAGCAGAATACAATCACAATGATTGTGTTATCTTCTCTGAACTGATATACTTAGCATTCTTGCCTTGGTACATTAAAACTAGGGGTTTAGCATACTCCCTTATGCTTACACACTCTGCAACACACTTTGCAAGTTTCCTGCACTTTCAAGTCATGACTAGTGAACAAATGAAAGGTAGCTAGGAACTTGAAAGTTGAACTTGAGGCTCCACTTGAGACTCACAGCTCAGGGTTGAACGCACACTCAATCTGCAACTCAACCACATACAAAAGAAGAATAAATCAGAACTGCAACATACAATCAAGGAGCAAGCCTAAGTTTTTGATCATTACAATATAACTCCATTCTATTTGCCACTCCATTCTCAAACTTTCTACAATTCCTGCAATGGTATTCATTATCCCCATGCACACGTGGTACAATAAATACATTGTATCAAACAGTGTCACATATTAATACGCCACGTGGGTACAGCTTAGTTAAAACATTTGAGTTAAATAAATCAACTTACATAGTACATCTTTACATAACACAAGTGTAACATATCATAGTAAAATACATGAAATGTTTCTAAGTCCATTTCCTCTCAATCAGTCAGTTTAACCTAATGGCTGTCAGCGTAACAACTGCTGTCACGCAAAAATGCTCACTAATTCCTAGTCACACTATTCATTCAAAACAACAACTCAGTTACTTAAATAAGTCACTTTTTAGTTTTTAGTACACTGATCCATTCAATTATTGCTTAGCGAAAACATCCTGACAGCGGACGGGTTAAACTCACCACTCAAGCTGATTGCCTTCAGAGATGGACTTCTCTCTTTGTCTTCAAATTCAAAAGTGAAAAAACAGCAACATTCTCTACTGCAAGTAAACTCTAAACTCAGCCCATTGGCTAGTCTTGTTTTCATAAATTATAATCATTGGTTAAATATATGCTCACTCAGTTTGGCTTTAGATAACTGGTTATCACCCTGTCTAACAGATAATTTGACGCTAGATATGAGTGGTCCTAGTCTATATAATCTGCATTTATATATGTTCAGCAACAAATAGCTTTGAACTTATGTAGCCGGCATTCTGTCGGTATTATCATTGACACTATACTTTAGAGAAAATTATTCATTTTCTGAATTAAGATAATTTTCTGTATGAGATTCATATTTTGCATAACTTATATAGAGCGTTAAATTGGTCATGGGGTCTAATCAGTATTGAGCTATTGGAATGTGTTAAGTCAGTGTTACTGATGTAAGTTCTTAGATTAGTTCTGATCACGTAGAGCCAATCTCAGCCCGAGAATATTTTGATCACGTAGAGCCAATCTCAGCCCAAGAATATTTTGATCTCGTAGAGCCAATCTCAGCCCAAGAATATTTTGATCTCGTAGAGCCAATCTCAGCCCGAGAATATTTTGATCTCGTAGAGCCAATCTCAGCCCGAGAATATTTTGATTCAGCTTAACCACGCACGATCTGAGATATACGCCTCTGATCTAATGACTCAAGGACCTAGAAAAATATTTGTAATTAGAATATCTGATTCTGGACCGTAGGTTAACGGCTCTGATCATTTGAAGTAAATGAAACAATCTTCAGCTCCCTAATCAACCGAAAGTTATTCATGCACACACACACAGACACACACACACACACACACACACACCCTACAGCAACGTGTGTGGACCAACGCACGCACAGACATAGATAAATGTAAGTCTGAAAGTGTGCACAGACACATAATGCACACACACACACACACACACACACACACACACACACACACACACACACACACACACACATACACAAAAAAAAGGAAGTATGGGAAAAACAACCAAAGAAAGATAAATCGAAACAGCGCAAAATGTAAAAAAAATGGAAATTGCATAATTATATAGAAAAAAGTCCCATTATTGTATTTCAAGCTGTGAGCTAGTAATAAAAGGAAGCATAAACTAGCGTCTTGTGTCCTGCACCAAGCCAACACTTGACTCCAGGAAGATAGTCCCTAAGATCAATGGTCGGGGCAGTCGCGGCATAACGGTTTGAGGGCGGTTACGTGGCGGTCTCCTACCAAACTAATGGAACGAAATAGGTCCTGCTACGATTCGTAGAGAATGAATACTGACAGTGTCTGTCCGGCACTAGAAACAGGGATCCAGTCAACGAGCTAGCTAGCTAGAGATTTGCAAGCCGGGGGGGGGGGGGATCCCATGGCACAAATATGAGCAAGTTACAGACGATCATGCATACATATATATATATACACATTCATACATACGTGTGTGTGTTTGTGTTTCCTTGCTCCCATTTTGCACAGAAAGAAGTGTAATGCGAAAGAATAAAAGAATGAATGAATGAAAGAATGGAACGCACAACTATTTTATCTCGATACATTTTGTTTTGCTTTCTTTAGTGAAAACGGCTGATTATATTGTTTATAACCTTGTCAGTGTTGACTAAGTCCTTGCAAGCCAGGAGATATATTTAGCGTCATTAAAAAAAAAAAAATCATGACAGACACTGTATGCGGCTTTACTTTGAACAAACTACCACTTGTATTGGCAGCTGCAGTTGCTTTTGACCTGCGTTTCACATGTGATGCGTGCTAAAATGAATAAAACATGACTAAAAAATAACGTTCAGCTACCTCACGCAAGACTGTATCGACTTGCTCAGTCCCAGAGCTGTTGTAGCAAAACATTGGAGTTTTCTCCCTTAGTGGGACAAAGCCGATCTTAAGTAGTGACCTCGACTTAAGGCTGAGGCGAATCTAACAATACTAAGTAATACCGGAAAGGTCAAACACACAGTTGCTCATGTAACAGCTTAGACTGATTATTAAATGTTGAAGATGATTAATTATTTTTAGCTTTGTATGCAGAAGTCTTGTAATAAATAATAACGCCCACTTTTGTCAATTAAGATTTGTTTGATCTAATTCTTTTTAGCATGTTAGTTTATATTATTCTCGTCTCTCAACAGCATCGTCATCATTACCACCACCACCGTCGTTGATGTCGTCGGCGGGGTCCTCAAATTCATTTTAGTGATTTTAGTAAGAAACATGCATTAGGTCAAAGTTATAATTATAATCAATTTATTATCATATTCACTCACAATATTTTCAAGCATCAATTTTCCTGAGATACACATTTTTGTATATATTGTATCTCTCTCTCTCTCTCTCTCTCTCTCGATATATATATATCAGAACTGCATATTTTGCACAACAATTTCATCATCAGGATAATCACAGCCTTAGTCTTTTTCTTTCCCCCCCCCTTAAAATGCGAAAAAATATCTTTGAATTACATTATTGAAATATAATGTTGAGACTTAAGTAAAAAACACTTCTTGACTTCTTTTGTGTTGTGTGCTATAGCCTAAATAAAACACAATCATTGATTTTTTTCTTTGTTGTATGCTAGAACTTCAGTAAAATACAATTCTTGATTTCTTTTGGGGTTGTATGCTAGAAGTCAAGTAAAACACAATTCTTCATTTTTTCTTCTGTGTTAAACGCTATAAGTTAATTACAACACAATCCTTGATTTTGACTGTGTTATAAATTAATTATAACTTAAGTAAAACACATTTTTCGATTTCTTTAGGCTTGTATGTGTGGCATGGTTTTTTTTTGTAAAAGGTGCTATAAAAATATTTAAAACTCTAACGTGGCCAACCATACGTCCACCTACACTTCAGCGGTGTCAGGAGTCAACAGTTTTTACATTTAAATATTAAAACATTACAATTACAAATGGCTGCTATGGCACCCAATCCCAATCTGACGAAGATGCGAAAACAAATACTTGTGAACTTAGGGATAAAATAGAAAAACTTTATAATAAAAATGTAATGATGGCAGAAAGAATTTATAACGAAATTAATCACAGAGACGCGAGTGTGACATTAGTGTTCACTATTAGTCTTTGTTAAAATATTATAAAACTATTGTTTCTGTTACTCGTTTATTTTATAGAACTTGGTACACACTAATAAAACCTGTTACATTTATTAAACCGTTATATTATTCTTTTCTACTTACATAAAACTGGTATGTTTGTGCCACATTTTCATAGAACTGTTTTGTTTCTTTTGAACATGAATAAAACAATGTTTATCTTTTCATCTTATTGTTCGAAGGGTCCTTCTTACCTCCACAATATAATTTTAATTGAATGGTTTCAACTCTAGTCATACATGCATTTTCATTACATATCTGCAAAATTTCCAATGTATTTCTGAATGAATGCAGGCCCTTAGCGATTGTAAGGTTCTTTGCAATCTTCATAAGTTTTGTATCGCTGACGATCAAACATACAATCTAACGGCTCTTTTGATCACAGTAAGCTTCAGGGAATAAGTGCAACAAGCCATCGACACTCCCCTCCGCTTGAGACATTCTGTAGAGATGGCAATGCCATTAAATTAAAGGCACCGAAGGTTGCGGTTTCAGTGGGTCAAACACTCGACCTGGTTCCATAGGACTGGCAAGAAAGCTGGTCGATTCATGAAGCTAGTTATCTGAGTTGGTTAGGTTAGTGACTTAACCTGGTGTATTCATGAAGTTAGTAATTTGAGTTTGTTACTTCAGTCACTTAAGCTTGTGGTTTGAAGAAGTCAGTCATTTGGATTTGTTAGGTTAGGTTAATCACTTAAGCTGGTGGTTTCAACACGTTTAAAAAACTGGAAGACGTTTTGATAGGGTAGACACTTGTATGGTTTCAGAAGGCAAGAAACCTAAGCTGTTGATTTTTGAGGTTCGTCACTCAAACTTGAGCTTTAAATGATTTTAAATGAGATTAAACATTGGAACTGGTGTCTGAATAATTTAAAAGTGGGATTAAGCATTTGAACATGTCTCTGAGTCCATTAAAATGAGATTAAACACTTAGACAGGTATCTGAGTAATTTAAAGACGAGATTATGCATTTGAACTGGTGTTTGAGTCGATTAAAATGAGCTCTAACATTTGACCTGGTGTCTTAGTAATGTAAAAATGAGCTTAAACATTTCAGCCGAAGTCTTAGGTAATGTAGAAATGAGCTTAAACATTTCAACCGAAGTCTTAGGTAATGTAGAAATGAGATTAAACATTTGAACTGGTGTCTTAGTAGAATAAAAGTGAGACGAAACAAGTGAAATGGCGGCTCAAAGATTAACACTTGAACTTAATATTTCTGTATATATAACGAGCACGTACTGACACAGCTTGAGACAAAATATGTCAACAGTTACGTCGCAGGACTACACGTAACCTAAAACGAGTATAGAACTGCAATACATATGGCTTATACGAATATATCACATATTCTGAGTCTGTTCATCTGGAAATTCATTTCAATTTGGAAGCGTACTGATTGAGTGACTGAGTATGTTGCTGAACGACAGTTTTTGCTTCCCGTGCTTTTGTATTCTTCACAGCACAAGAATTAATCCGCAGGAAATGCTATAAGGAAATTAATTCGACAAAGAAAATTAAAATAAAAACACAAAACATAAATAAAAAAATAAAAATTACAAAAGTTAACGAAAGAAAACAGAAGAAAGAAAAAAAACAATTCTAACATCGAGAAAATTTCAACATAAGAAAAGCACAGGCAATTGATTTGCAATGGGAATTTGTCAACTGCGGACAAGATACAAGAAGCTTGGGACCACCACGCCATCTTGCGCATGCGCACGCATGCGTCAACACGCGAAAACCGGAACGCAAGAACATTAAAGACAAGAAAAGCTGATCTAAATCCTTTGATTGCCACAACTTAAACAATGACGTCAAAACAAAAGACGAAAGAATCGTCGACCAGTAGGCTTTTATGGTGAAAGGGATGAAAAATGACAGGGTAGTTTAGGAATCGCAGAGTGAAGTAAAAGAAATTTAAAAAATAATGTTGACAAGGCGTTTAATATTTTTCTTTTGCGAAACGATTAAAAACAGTGTTATTTATGCATTAGTCTTTTTTTCCAAAATTACTTCAGCTACGTCATAAGTGGTATCTCGTTTTCAGTTTTTAGATGGGTAGAGGACTCACTCACTTTCAATGCTCATCTAGAGTCTAGACAAATGACTCACTTGCAATACTCAGATAGACAGATAACTTTGCTTGCGATGCCCAGATAGACAATTCACTACCTTGTAATATTTCAATACTCTGCAAGTTGGATTCCTAGCTTTCAACATTCTGCTTGGACAGATGGCTCGCTTGTTATGCTCAGCAAGACAGATGACCCATTATATCAATGATAAGTAAGACAGAAGACTCGCTTACACAAATCTGACAGAAGATTTGCTTTAAATATGATTTCAGTACTCGTTTATTTTAATGATTAAGTTTTAATACTCATCTGGACAGAATGACTAGTTTTTATTACTGTGTGCGTAATCAATACGAGCCATATATTGTTGAACAAACATTTGCATGCCATCATTAATAAAGGATTCTTTCATATGCAATGTCAATTGCTTTCGTTAACCTCATTTTACGCATTCAGTGGTTTACAATAATTTAATTTTAATAATTTATATAATAATTATAGAATCGATTTTAAATAATGAGAAAACCAGTGCAGAAATCAGTTCTTGGCGACAATTTAATTTGCATTTAGTCACGTACCAATTGTAAGTTATACTAGAGTTTCCATTCAGAACTTACATTCACAATACATTTATCATGAAAGGAAATCTTAGGCATCTTTTCTATTTGAAACTGCAATATGTTTCCTTGAACTTGACTTATATGCTTTAATGACGATATAATATGGAGTACATGGTTACAGTCGCAATAACAAATGTTATGGAATATTTGGGTGCATGTGTAATTAAGAGATGATATGGACTATTTGGGTGTGGTTGTAAGGAAGTGATGATAATGAATATTTGGCTGCTGCTGTAATTAAGAGATATTATGGAATATTTGTTTGCTTTGCAATGAAAAGATGATATGGATTTATGTTGGATTCAATTGCAAAGTAGAGATGATATGGAATATTTGGCTGCAGTTGTAATTAAGAGATGTTATGAAATATTTGGCTGTGGTTGCAATTTAGAGAAGATATGGAATATTTGACTGCAGTTACATTGAAGAGATGATATGGAATATTTGATCACAACTACTGCAACGACATGTTCTAGGAGTACTTGGTTGAAGCTGTAACGGGGAGTGTTATGAAGGTATCTGGTTGCAGATGTAATGATAATGACGAGATGTTATCGAGCCTTTACTGCAGTATGCTATAGTGAAGTGATGTTATCGAGCTTTACTGCAGTATGCTATAGTGAAGTGATGTTATCGAGCTTTACTGCAGTATGCTATAGTGAAGTGATGTTATCGAGCTTTACTGCAGTATGCTATAGTGAAGTGATGCTATTCTGTTTTAGGTTTAAATGAGACATCAGTAGTTCTGTTCTTTTGAATAAACCTGTGTAGTGATTAATTTACTGTTGAAAATTTTAATAAAGTCTCTTTAAGGTGTTTTCCCCTGTCCTGTGTAGTGTTTAATTTGCTGTTGAAAATTTTAATAAAGTCTCTTTATGTGTTTTCCCAATCCTGTTCTCATATGTATTCCGTTTGTGGTCATCTGCCGGAAACAATACAATACGAGTCACATTACATTTTAAATACTTAATATATGCACAAAGCGTCTTTGTAAAGATTAACTTGTTTATTTCATCATATCAATCAAATCATCAAACATATAATTATCTCTCTCCTTTATTATTGTACCGCCATCTGCAGGAAATCTTGCCAATATGGCTATCACTCTAATGGCGGTTTGCGTTCATGCAAATTCACTGAACGTAAGTTTCAAGACACACAAAGTTCCCTGAACGTAAGTTTCTACATACAGAAAGTTCAAGACCCAAAGTTCAGGACACGTGCAGTTAAGTGTGCACAAGGTTCAAGTTATCACGAGTACATTAGAAGGTTCAATACAGTAACAGATTCACGACATTGCAAAATTCAAGATATTACAATACTGAATGCATTGCAAAATTCAAGATATTACAATACTGAATGCATTGCAAAATTCCAAGTCACTTACAATTCAGTAATGATAAAAGCTACAAGAAACAAAGTCCAAGACATACAAGCCATAAGACAACGTTCAAGACACAAGCTATAAGACACAAACTGCAAGACACAATGTTCAAGACACAAAAGTGTTTGGAAATGCAAAGTTAACGGTGTACATATTCAAGTCATCAGAAGATTGATTTGTTAGTAGTTCAGTAAATTGCATGGTTAGACATTGCAACGCTAAATCTTTACAAAAAGTTTTAAGACATTACGAAAGCTCAAAATATTACAGGATCCAAGATATTATAAAGTTCAAGACATTTAAGGTTCAAATATTACAATTTTAGAGACATTTTTAAAGTTCAAGACATTAAAGGTTCAAATTATTACAAGCCTCAAGACATTAATGGCTCAAGATATTGCAATGTTCAAATCATTAAAGGTTCAAGACATTATAGGATTCTAAACATTACAAGGATCATGACCACTGCTCTGGACAATCACTAATAACGTGTAGTGTTTGTAGTCCCTACGTTGGTCGCCAGCCTAATCACTAATAATGTGTGGTGTTTGTAGTCCATACGTTGGTCGCCAGCCTAATCACTAATAACATGTATGTTTGTAGTCCTTACGTTGGTCGCCAGCCTAATCACTAATAACGTGTGGTGTTTGTAGTCCATACGTTGGTCGTCAGCCTAATCACTAATAACGTGTATGTTTGTAGTCCATACGTTGGTCGCCAGCAGCATGGACTCCTGTTATGTTGCTCCATGCATCATTACACAGAACGCCTCTTTAACCGATGGACTCACTGTCCATGAATTCATGCCATCGTGTGGAGTCGTGGCATTGTTCAAAGCTAGCTCATTATCAGCCGTGCCGGTCGGTTAAGCTTAACCGCATCTAAGTCGAGGTGGGAAATGCACACGCTATTATCGAGAGAATTTCTTCGCACAGTTACGGCGGTAAGCACATAATTACGACCTGGTATGGTGAACGATTTTCACGAACGGCTGCGGTAAATAGAATCACGCGAAGTACCCCTTCTCAGTATTAACGGGCGTAATCGCAAACTCGAAAAGATAGAGGCACATGTATCTATGACCTGTGCATTAATAATGACATCGTAGTATTTTTTTCTCATGAGTGCAGACTCACGCATCTTAGTTGATGACGGCATGCTCAATTTTATTTTTGACAATGACGTGCGTATTGTATCAGACTGAAGAAGTCGAGGTCACATATTTTTCTCTCTGCAGACTCATGCTTCAATGTTGATGACGTCGTGGTCAATATTTGTTTTGACTGTACCAATACTGATGGCGTAGGAAGCACTAGTTGATGAGTTATAGATCGATATGGATGACATATGGACTGTTTTTGATTGTCCATGTACTGAATATTATATCTAGATTTTGAAAACTAGACATTTTATCATGGTATTCATAGCCAGACACTACATACTAAACGAAGATATCCATACCAACACATTTATCTTGACATTAATACATGACGTTTTACTTTAACTTTATATCTGGGCATCTATTCAGAATTTATACCGTGACTTATTAACTAGACATTGATATCTAGACAATGATACTTGGACATTTAGACATCATCTAGACAATGATACTTGGACATGGTTACCAAGACATTTATGTATAGTCATATCTAGATATTTATGTATTGTCATATCGATACATTTATATATAGTCATATCTAAATGTGATAGGTCAGACACTAATGCTTAACAGCTACCCACTGACTCTATCACATGAAGAGGCGACTACATATGCATGGTGTTTGCCTCCCATCACAGTATAGCCATTTTTACTTGCCTCTGTGAGTATTATGTTAAGGGGCAATTCGACAATTTAGCAATTTATATAACAATTACGTCTCGAAATAGGGATAGGCAAATTACTACAACACACACACACACACACACACACACACACACACACACACACACACACACACACACACAGAGAGAGAGAGAGATGTAGAGAGAGTATGACAATGTGTATAGATGAAGAAGTACCTTCTTTGTTGTAGACAGATGTATATGTCTCCAGTTACATGACATGACATTTAATAAAATTTCTTTCTATTTAATATGTGACATCAAGTGCACTAGTTAAAGACAGATCGATTATTCTTGAATAATCTTGTAAAATCTATAGAAAATTCTCACCAGGACCAAATCTTAAACTCCTGTCTTCTCATCCCATACTCCAGGTGACCAAACGTACAGACATTTACCCGTTTTAATCAAACCGTGAGTAGAACTAATTTGGCCATACCAAAGAAATGCTGTTTGCGAATTTCACTGCTTCACGTTTCAGCGAGACTAATCGAACATGATTTAATTTCATCCCAAAATGCTGTGTTTCTTTCAAATAAAGCAAATTACTTCTTATCGATAATGGTTGCATTTATATTCATTAACTATTTTTAAAGATACAGAATTCAAAAGCAGTGCATGCTCACTATTTACCATTCACTTCTTTCATATCTTTTCTTCGATTTTAAAATCCCAGTTTCCATGCCTTCATTAGTCTGCAGTTCTTAAACCTTGATTGGTCTTAACATTTTGACGTCAGAGCTCTACCTTCAGAAGTAGCTCCAGATTGGCCAAGAATGTTGTCCTTTCATTCCAATTTCCTCCTGATTCTCCACGCCATTTTCTTCCCGCTTTCCAGGCGATCTGTCACAAGCTGTCCACAGACTGACACGAAAGTCCTCTCAACTCATGACGCTACGCTTCGGAACTCGAGTTTGCCGTTTGGCAAAAAGCAGCTTAATTGCTTCATTTCCTCTGAGTACCAGGATTCCACACAAGCAGCTCTGGAACAGCGTGGCACTTTCTTGGCTGGCATCTTTCATCTTGCACGACAGTGACGACATTGTGGGGGTGAATCCTTTATTCCTCGCATTATTACACCTACCTCCATCAGGTTCGCCTCTACCACCGCCACTACCTTCGACGACACAGCCTAGAACCTTACCATAGAGTTGATCGAGCACACAGTAAATCAGCCAGCCTCTACCCTCGCTAAAAGATATCTTAACAAGAAAGGACTAATGAATCTATCTATCTATCTATCTATCTATCTATCTATCTATCTATCTATCTATCTATCTATCTATCTATCTATCTATCTATCTATCTATCTATCTATCTATCTATCTATCTATCTATCTATCTATCTGCCTGTCTGTCTGTCCGTCCGTCTGTCCGTCCGTCGGTCCGTCCGTCCGTCCGTCCGTCCCTCTATCTATCTATCTATCTATCTATCTATCTATCTATCTATCTATCTATCTATCTATCTATCTGCCTGTCTGTCTGTCCGTCCGTCGGTCCCTCCGTCCGTCCGTCCGTCCCCCCATCAATCTATCTATCTATCTATCTATCTATCTATCTATCTATCTATCTATCTATCTATCTATCTATCTATCTATCTATCTATCTAAATTTGCTTATCACTATTTCTAGACATAATTATTATATGAATTGTTAAATTGTCAAAGTGACCTGACCTTGGGCTCTTCTTATGATGGTATTTTTGTGTGTCAGAGTAGGAGTAAACAAGTGGAGTTGACAATATGCTTAACATTGCTGATGCAATCCAAATCAGTTCCAACCGGATGAGTAGTTTTTATTATGCAATGGTTGTGATTTGTGAGAATGATACCAGCCATGGGCCAAGATCAAACGTTTATCTACTGTAGAGAATTCTATTGTATGATCACTTGAATTTCGAGTTGTAAGAAGTCCGGTCTTGAAAGGCGGCCGTTAGCTTAATTGTGAGTTAACTCACTGATTGAGAGAGAATGGAGTTAGAAATATTTAGTGCATTTTGCTATTGATATGTTGAACTTGTGTTTTATGTAGAGATTATTATGTGTGTAGACTATTATTTCTACACATACTAATGTGCTCGTATATAGTATGCTAAACACTTGACATTATTTTTAGTGAATGCACTTGTAAAATTGATATGTTGTGTTTATTATGCTGTGTGCGTGTATCAAACTATTAAATACTGTTGCAGGAAACTGTAAGGTGAGACTTGAATGAAAGAGAGAATGGAGTTAAAGATGAATAAACTGGAAATTTAGTGTATGTTCTCTGATTATATTTTACATGGAATAAGCAGCTTTTCTTTGTTTACCTGAATCTCCTGGTTTACTGATTATAAACCACTATGACCTTGGTAGATGCAAGAAGTATCTACTGCAGTGCGTAAGTGTAAAGAATACAATGACTCCATTGATGCATGATGGCAAAGTATGCTGACTACACTGTGGAATTTCTGGTACAAGGAAGTTACTGGAAATTGATACACTTGTTGTTCTGCTTGAGGGAGCTAATACAGCGAAGGAGCGCCATGTTAGCCTTGAGAGAATAGCAGTGAATGAGTGTTCTGCAACTGGAAATGACAGTAGTAATGTGAAGAATAAACTTGTGACTTTGTTATGAAAAGTGCATGAACAGATTCTTGTGGCTGTTATGTTTCCAGTATTTATTTATAGACCCTGCTTAGAATAATTAAGGACTTTAAATATAATTAATTCCTTCTCTCATATCCTATGCAGACTGGTTGCTCAATTTACCATTTGACTAGTTTAAAAGTGTGTCTTGTAGTGCAGACGACAAATTTACAAACTGATAAATTGCTAACGTTAGCTAGATTGAAATCATTAAGTTCCTCTAAATTAATATGCATTCGTTATTTTCATTCAGCTCATTCGCCCCCATTCAATCTAAGAAAATCTATAGGTCTATTATGCATAAAAATTAACTACTAAGAGGTTTAACAAGAAATAAGATTTAATAAGGTTTTAACAAGTTAACAATGATCAAATACGAGCGCGAATAGTCTATCTCTCAATTCTTTGCACGTAAGTGCTTATTGTTCTTAGCGTAGAATTAGCCAATTGATTGTCTTATGATATTTGAATATACACTGAGTAATACTCAGCTATAATTGTCTGTATCTGCCTGGTCTCTTTTATTCAGTCCGCCAGTCTATTTTTCACAGTCATCTAGCGACGACGCACGTGGCGCACAGGAAAAGGTGTCCCCTTTATGTAGCTAGTGAACTTGAGTTTTCAGTGGCGTGGACTCTCAGAATAGAACTCACACTTAGAGCTCAACCAGTTCAAGACAACTTGTCCAATACACAGATGCGGACAACAAGCACGGCAAGGTAAAGCAAACCAAGCCTCAAGATGGAAAATGGACAAAGCCGACCTGAGGAAGTAAACGTGTTCTACTATAGTTTTTGATAACACGTTCCCACTCAAGCACGTCCCAGTTTAAATGCTCTGAATTAGAGATTCGACCTCGTGTCGTTTACAATTAGATTTAGAAAAAATATAATCTTCTCACGCATGTTTCATTTAACAGCATGACATATGAATCATCAAAATAGTTACAACGTTAAATTAATGTTCATACAAAAGGGTAATTCAAAACAGCAAAGCCTTCACAATTTACAATTAAAATTACACGCAATAATTGAATTACGTGAGAAATTCATATCGAGCACAGGCATTCTGGCTCTTAGTGAATTAAAACAATATAAATTAAAGTTACAATGGAAAAAGAGTTACAATAAATTTATATTCCATAACTTATAGGTTTTCAGTCATTTCTCTGGACCGTGCTCAAACATATATGGAAATAATATAATACATAGCACAAATACATACTTAATCAAGATATACAAAATGCTATCAGATAAAATGGTACCTTTATGAGAAGTCGAAGTGTATCTTGATTCTCATCTGCTCGTCGGCTGCCGCATGACCCGAGTTAGCCAGTGGATGTAGCTAATTGTGTTCTCGCAGTAAGGGAACGGAAGAGTGCACCCATATTTATAGAAAAGCATAAAGCATATCACGTGACTGAGCGCGAAGTATGTAGTTGGTTCGAGAACCTGGACAATGGGCCTAAAGTTACATAACATCTTGACCTGTTCTCGAAGCATCTCGATAGGAGAGAGCTTTGAACAAAGGGTTTTTCAAATTCAAAATTTGAAGTAAACAGGCAAGTAGGTCACCAAGTCGGACATTTTTATCAGACTGTGACAGTGGCTTTGCCTATACAAGATTACATAGAAGCTATTATTGCTTATCTCTAATAACTCTGTTTCTGTTCTCTGATAAGAACTATCCTGTGTCTTGTATTGACACTATTCTGTTGAATGTGTTTTACGATATAAGATTGTATAGGTATTAACATTATTTGGACGTGGTTTCATAAAAATATTGATGTCAAGTAATCTTTTTCATTCTATTTTTAGACGTATATTTGATTATTGATTTAATAAATGTATTATTAAATTTATTGACCTTCTTTCACTTATTGATAACCTTATGCTTGAGAAGAAAGTGGATGGATGTGGGCTCGCTAAATATAGATTAAAGACGGATTTGTCTTCTCCTTTAGTAAGACGTTTTCCACCTACGGAAATATTGTGTAACAGTAAATATTTATCTTTAATGTTGTGGAAAAGAGAAAAAGTTTTTACAGCGCCTGCAAATCCGCCAAGTGAGAGAGACGAGTCGTGTCTTCTGGAGAATTATTAATAACATAAAATTAAGATTCTCATTACTTGTAATTAGTTTTGGATTATTAATTAATGATAATAATCATAACCACTAACATGGTGGTGTTGGCGACAGACTTTCTATCTATCTATATGCATCACTCGGATTTTATCTCCAAAATGTGCAGATACAGCCCTCGGGGACTGGCTGTTATCCACTTAAGTCAGTTAGCTGTGATTCCGATTAGAACACCTTTGGGAAGACAAATGAATAGAAAACAAATCTCCCTTAAATTACAGAAGAAATGTCTAGAATTTTGTATTCGCATTGGATTAATATAGTGTATTTGAACAGAGAATGATTGTTACTGAGGCGTGAATGATTTCTCGAAATAGATTTGTCCTTGACATCACTACATTCTTACTACAAAACTTCGTGTAAAATATCTTCAGTTTAATTTTGTACCGGCTGAACAAAATAAAACAATTAAACTTTCCAAAAAAAAAGTATGGAAATATAAAGGTTTCCTCCCGCCCCCTTAAATTACTTTGTCCTTTTTGTTTTTGTAAAAGTCATTTCATTTTGTGTTTTTTAAAATTGTTTATTTTTGTATAAATCTCGGACTGACATCTAGTTGAAGTAAATTTGAGATGCTATGTATTTCTCAGGTTAACACGTGCAACACACACACACAAACAAACAAACCGGCATGCATGCACACGAATTATTACTATTTAGAGCATTGTCAAGTTTTTTACATAATCTGATGTTAATCTGATGGAATTTCACAACTCTCGTTTGACTTGAAGAATACCTACCGGAAACATTGTGTTAATGACGTATTCGTCTAGCTTGATGATGATGTTGTCGATGAACCTTTTCTTCCTCTTTTTTTTTCCTCCGTCACTTTTGAAATTATTAGAAATATACTGCTAAAGATATGTGAACGTCTAAAACTTCAAATGATTTTCAAGTTTCCTTACATGTTGTTGCTAATACATGCATTAGAGATCAATTCAGAAATGTTCCCTAAAAAATATCATATCATATGTATAGAAGAGAACCTTAAGTCAATAATCGTTATACGAATCAATGAAAATGAGATGACATAATACAATAGTTATACAAATCAGGGAAAATGAGATGACATAAAACAGTAGTTATGCAAATCAATCAAAGTGAGATGACATAATTAAGGGAACAAAACATGACAAAAAGTGTTCATAGACATATAACATTTTAACCCCTGATTATTTCTCTCTCTATAATGTCATCACCAAAATCACTCAACACTTTCAACCTAATCCACTGTTCCTGAATTGTCTTCGTTTTCTCCCCCCCCCCCTCTCTGAGTGGGTTTCCTTAGTACAACAAATTCTATGGTACACTACTTCACCTGCCAACAAATCTCTCTCTCTCTTTCTTTCTCTCTCTCTCTCTTTCTTTCTCTCTCTCTCTCTCTTTCTCTCTCTCACTCTCGAATGTGAAGAAGAATTATTTCCTCTCCTGATTTTCAGCATGCTGATATAAGTCTTGCCCTCATCTTCACCTAACTTCATTGGCATAATTAACATCAGTGCAGTTTTATTTCGGAGCATAGTTATGTCCCTTTGTCCAATAATGTACACCTTTCGCAAAGCATGTTCTTTACATAGGTTTAAACTGGTTATTCTAAAACCTTTTGTAAAGCGTGTTCTTGACATAGCTTTAAACTGGTTATTTATTTAAAACCTTTTCTAAATTGTGTTCTTTATATAACTTTAAACTGGTTATTTAAAAAACCTTTTGTAAAGCGTGTTTTTATTTTATTTATTTATTTTTTTTACATATCTTTAAACTGGTTATTCCAAAACTTATTGCAGAGCAGTGTTAATCGAAGTTAGACTGTTTCTATTTTATTCTGTACATAATTTGCTGATGACTACCGCCATTTTCCTTGTTCAAGATTCTGTTTGACAGTAAAACAGCTGATAACAGCATGGAGGTAAACCGTTTTAACTCAAAATCATTAGACATGAGTGAAATTTCATCTATTTCCTGTAATTCGCAGTCCTTTGATATTCTGTCGAAATATATCATTGTATTGTGTTAAATTTCTGATTTTCCACCGACTTACAGCCACATTTGTTGTGTCAAGCTAACCCAGGAGAATGACGTATTTGTTGCGTCAAGCTAACCCAGGAGAATGACGTATTTGTTGTGTCAAGCTAACCCAGGAGAATGACGTATTTGTTGCGTCTAGCTAACCCAGGAGAATGACGTATTTGTTGCGTCTAGCTAACCCAGGAGAATGACGTATTTGTTGTGTCAAGCTAACCCAGGAGAATGACGCATTTGATTGGCCAAAAGTCCTAACAAGTTTGGCTCACTAATTATTTCTATATGGCTCCCAGTTGCGTTACAGTACTGTGTGAAATTCAAATTAAAGGAAAACTATCTATAAGTTTAGAAGACCATTTCTGACAAATGGGCATGCATCAAAAGATAATTTCAATTACTAACCACAAAATAAGACTATTGTACCGGTCGCCAGCACAGTTTCGTCTTAAGTGTTACCGTCATTTATCATTGTTTTAATAAAATTCCACGAACTCGTTTGTCATTTCTCGTACTCTCTCTTCTCTCATATGAAATTTCTTTCCAACGCAATTGGCTCCCAGACAAAGTGCAGTCTTTATGTTGTATTTCCGCAATAAGAATTCATTACTGTACTCCATAATCTGTAGCGTTACGGGTCTTGACATGTTTATACTCAGATAAAAATAATGGCATGCAGTCATTTAGCAAAGACTTATCGCATGCATACCATTCGTGTCATCAAACGACTCTCAGCGTTTTGTACGTCAAACATTATAGGTGATAACAATAGATTCATTTAACATGCGTTCAATATCATTCATGCCCGCTTAAGAATCTTCCTTTACTCGAAATACATACTGTGGATGTACTATTTTCATTCCATACACACACTATACTTATAGACAAAAATCATTCCAATATATATATTATATGTCTATATATAATATCTATATCTATATCTACAAACAAAATATACATTAACACAAACCACTTATAGTTTCGCATATTCAAACTATACCACTTAATTAAATATAGTTACTGTTTCAACCCAACCATACATAAAACAGCGCTGATACAAATCATTTATAATTCTTTGTATTTACCAATAATAGTCAAACAAATACAGAGCTTTTTCCTTTCTGACTATACACGAAAGAGTACTAATATAAACCATGTTTATTTCCACATATTTGTACAACAACAGCAGAACCATTACAAAACAGTCTTAACCGACTATTGAAAACAAAGTAATACTCATATTAACGAAGGTCGATAACCCAGACCATCTCTAGAAGGCTGCTCTTATCTTCTATCTCTTCTCCCTACCCCCCTCCAACCATACAGTCATGTATAGTCATCAGGCGTCAAAGAATGCTTGGCAAGAAAACTATATATGGAACAATTTTGTAAACGAGTAGTTTACTTAGCTAATGTTCCCAATAAACCTTTTCTTCCGTCTGAGTATTCCCCCACCCCCACCCTCTCAACTGGGTTCCATCGGTCTTTCCACTTCTTTCGGTATTTCCTACTTTCTCAAATCACCTAGTTTCTCAAATCGCCTAGTTTCTCAAATCGACTACTTTCTCAAATCCCCCTGTTTCTGAAATCGACTACTTTCTCAAATCGCATAGTTTCTCAAATCGACTACTTTCTCAAATCGCCTAGTTCTTCAAATCGACTACTTTTTCAAATCCCCTTGTTTCTGAAATCGACTACTTTCTCAAATCCCCTTGTTTCTGAAATCGACTACTTTCTCACATCGCCTAGTTTCTGAAATCGCCTAGTTTCTCAAATCGATTACTTTCTCAAATCGCCTAGTTTCTCAACATCTAACGCAAAGGACGTGTTCGAACGCTGCACACAGGTTTTATTTGTTCGGTTTGTCGAGGAGAATGCTGTGATGAAAAATACACAGAAGCATTTCCTGCGAGATTCCGACTTCTGGTCTTACCGAGCCAGTCATATTGGTTGCCATGTCAGGCGAGTTTGATCGTGCTGGCCATAAACTCCCCACAGTCATCAACGCAGAAAAATGAATGTTTAAATAGATGAGTCGTGTCTCCCTGGAGCAAAGCTGACATTTTCCATTCTGTTTAATTTTTCCTTGAAATCTCTCAACCTTACTGCCCTTTGGAAGCATCAAAGTGGGCCCGAAGAGGGATGGCGTGAAAAGCAGTTAAGTGAGAGTGTGACGAGTGTGTGGCTTTTCAAATGGGATAAAGGAATTGGTTTTGCGACAATGAAATTCGCACATATGTCTCGAAGACACTGAAAATCACACATCGTTAAGGGAACGCGTTCCTTTTTATAATACAAGTTTATCGTTAGCACTCGTAAATATATTATAAATATTGCATATTGGCACCTTTAAATATTGCATATTATTCATGATAGGTATTGCACACTAGGTACTGCATATTATTTACTATACCTATAGTACTATAGACCTCTTAAATATACCTTATAATTCAATATTAATATTGCGTATTGGCACCTAAATACTGCATATTATTTATATACCTATAGTACTATAGACCTCTTAAATATACCTTATTATTTCTTATAAATATTGTATATTAGCACCTTTAAACATTGTCTCACATTCACATAAATGTTGAAAATTGGCACTATAAATCATTTATTTATTATTATCGATTACAAATATTCCATTCTTACATACTGCTTAGTTATCACCAATAATATTGCGTTTTATCAGGAATAATGATTGCATATCAATTACTATAATTGTTGATTATTTGTACTTCTAAATACTACTTAACATTTAACACACACACACACACACACACACACACACACACACACACACACACACACACACACACACACTTCTTCGTTTAGAGCTGGTTAGAGGCATTACAAGTCCGTTGGTAGGACAGTCTGCTAGCGTGTGAGATATTTTTATAGGTATATTATTGAGCATCGTTTGTATTTTTATAGGTATATTATTGAGCATGATTTGTAGTAATTTTATTTTTGCAGGTATTTTCTTGTTCATTGTTTGTGTAATAATCTTAATTTTATAGGTATATTCTTGTTCATAATTTGTAGTAATATTAATTTAATAGATATATTCTTGTGCATGACTTGTAGTAATCTTAAATTAATAGGTATATTCTTGTTAATAATTTGTAGTAATCTTATTTTAATTCTGAGGCACAAATGTATTTTGATAGTATTTTTGACAAAGTGTGTATTCACGACTTTTGATTAGTTGAGAAATTCAATAGTTATATCATGGAAATCTCTTGCGATAGGAGACAATGGATTCCGCCATCTTGAAAATGTACCCAGAGTGTTTGAGACACATATGTCACGGAGTCTATTTTTAATAGTCCACTCGCATTTAGAGTGCTTGCTTGAGGCCCCCTTACACTCTTTGAATATTCATCAGCGAACAAATAACATAACCAAACTATACAAACATTACAGTATCAATTTCACATGAAGACGAAAGGTAATTAAAGGTAAAGTTTTGTCTATCACTTTTTTTTAATAGATGCAATTCGTCACTACTCCCAGGATGTAGTCTTAATCTAAAAGAGTTCTCATTCTAGTGAGTTCAGTAACTGATATCTAATATCATGTGCTTATCACTCTTTGCGTGGTGTCCACCTTCAACATGATCCACTAATCTCAACATGATCCACTAATCTTACATGATCCACTAATCTTACACGATCCACTAATCTCAACATGATCCACTAATCTTACATGATCCACTAATCTTACATGATCCACTAATCTTACACGATCCACTAATCTCAACATGATCCACTAATCTTACAGTTCAATCTGTAATCTGTCCGTTCTCTTTCTTTCTCTATACAAAACAAAAAGTCACATTGCCACAGTCAGTGAACATTGCACTGAACTTCTGCTACAGTGTGCTGTAACATGAGACGGTAACAGAGTTCTCAAATTTGCACTAACCCTCTGTCCCTTGGCACGACTCGCCCATTCTTTCTGCACTCCTACAAGTAGACACGTGTTTCACTCTTGCATCCAAGAACACTGGTAATTTCTTCAACCTTACAAATTTTCTCTCAAGTCAAATATCGTTCCAAATTGTTGAACCATAGAGTGGAATTCACCCCTGAAACCCTGCAAATAATTAATCACATTTGTACACATAAGGTACTTCTTTAATAAACTGAATATGAACAGTAGGATTAATTCCTTGGATTCTTAGTCGCTGTTTCGCAAAAATAGCGCATAATAAAAATAATGCATGTTATAATAATGCTATACAAAATACACGTAACAAATACTAGTCCCATACGTTTCCTAAAAATACTAAAAATACTTTCCTAAAGGGTTCAACAAAATCTCTCAAATGAGCACTTAGAATACTTCTAAAAACCTTACAACCACAATTTCAAAGTCTATGTTTCACTTACATGTACCCAAGATTAATTTTGATGTCGTATAATGGACTATTTCTTTGCGGTGACTTCTCACATCTAGGTGTTCCTGAATAATATTTTTTTTTCTCGATTATAGAACTTACTTTACATCACGTGACTTGAGCGACTTTTCTTCCTTAAGGCGACAACAAGCTCTCTCTCTCTCTCTCTCTCTGTCTTGCGCGTGTGTGTGTAAAATCCCACGCTTTTAAGATTGCTGGCACTACTTGTTTATGCTCGTTCAACGTCCGACTCCCATTGTTAAGTTGTACTGGTTAACAACTGACCTTTGAACTCGGGCGGACAGCTTCCGTTTGTGGGGTGTTTTCTACACCCTTTAAACCTGACGGGTAACTAGCCTTTTAGCACGTACTTATCAGCTTATGATTATAGCTTAAATCCCGTGACAAATCTGAAGTAAGACTTTAAATATGGAAGTAATGTTTCCGACTATATTACCTACTGTTGGTCGGGCATAAATATTTCACCTCAATGTTTATTTTCTAGAATAGGCAACGTTAATTTGTCGGATCCTGGGGATCTCGACAATATAATCTGGCATTATGTATTATTTTAATTTTTGTGTGGGATAATGTTTGGATAATTGATTTACTGATAATTTGAGATTTTGTTGAGAACATTGTATATTTGTCTAAGAGTATTGCTATTTAAAAAGAATTTCCTTTTATACAATTCAATAATTAATTGAAAGTGTCCACTGCTGAACATATATTTATGTATTTTAGTAGAGTACATTGTAATGAAGAATCACGGATGCTTATCTCTCTACACTAGTCTACAGCCACACATCTAGTTTTATTTATTAGTCTAGTTTTATTTATTAGTGTAGTTTTATTTATTAGTGTAGTTTTATTTATTAGTGTAGTTTTATTTATTAGTGTAGTTTTATTTATTAGTGTAGTTTTATTTATTAGTGTAGTTTTATTTATTAGTGTAGTTTTATTTATTAGTGTAGTTTTATTTATTAGTCTAGTTTTATTTATTAGTGTAGTTTTATTTATTAGTGTAGTTTTATTTATTAGTGTAGTTTTATTTATTAGTGTAGTTTTATTTATCCAATTAAATCTCTAAAGCCACGGTTTTTAACCGGTATGCCGTGAAGGGTCCGCAGGTGGGCCTCGGAAGTTTTTGGGAAAGTCGAAAAAAAGCGTAAATTTTAAAGTAAAACTTTTGAAATCCATGGTCAGCATTATTTTAAAAAATAGCTCAATGATTAGACATTTATCTGTTGTACTTGTAAATAGAGTCTTAGAAATAGTTTTATTTAATAACAAAACGTCTCTCCTTAAATATTGATCGTGTGCCTTGACAATTTTAGCGCCTTATTCAGTGCACCGTGAGTTGAAAAAGATTGAAAATCGCTACTTTAAAGTAAGGACTGCTAAATATTTTATTTCAGTTGGATTTTTACATTATTAGGTTGTCATGTGTCAATTCCGTCAACGAAGATCTCATGAAAGATGGTTCGCACCGCAGCATTAGCATGAAAGTGCTGTGTAGGTGTACTAACTTTGGACCATGGTTCAGGTATATTTGGGACAAGGGGACCAGGCATTGTGACTGGTGTGTTTGGGACAAGGGGACCAAGCAGTGTGACTGGTGTGTTTGTGGTGTGTTTGGGACCAGGCATTGTGACTGGTATATTTGGGATAAGTGGACCAGGCATTGTGACTGGTATATTTGGGACAAGGGGACCAGGCATTGTGACTGGTATTTTTGGGACAAGGGGACCAGGCATTGTGACTGGATTGTTTGGAATCAGGCAATCAAGCATTGTGACTGTAGTGTTTGGAACCAGGAACCAAGCATTTTGACTGGAGTGTTTTGGATCCAGACAACCAAGCATTGTGACTGGAGTGTTTGGAACCAGGCAATCAAGCATTGTGACTGGAGTGTTTGGAGTTTAGAACCAGGCAACCAAGCATTGTGACTGGTATGTTTGGGACCTGGGGACCAAGCATTGTGACTGGTATGTTTGGGACCATGATCAGGAATTGTGACTGGAGTGTTTGGAACCAGGCAACCAAGCATTGTGACTGGTATGTTTGGTACCAGGGGACCAAACATTGTGATTGGAGTGTTTGGGACCAGAAGACCAGCGTGACTGCATAGAGCAAAGTCCGTTCTTCAGTGTCCTGAACGATTCTGGAACAGGGGAAATAGGGGAAATCACTCTTCTGTGATAGCGTATCTCTAAGTGTAGCTGATATAGGCAACTCTAACGTGACTCTCTGACTCTTTAGTCTGTTTCTTCTGCACGGGATTGATATCACAATAGTCAAATCTTTTCTCTACATATTTATATTATTTGTGATATTTGTTTTGCATTAAATGTTCATATTAATTTTAGCTTGCTTTACATGGAATATTTGGGGGTAGGGTGGGTGTGGGTGAGTCAAATGACTTACGATATGAATGTAAATTTACCAAGAAAACACGTTTCAGGTAAAATTTCGTTTTCCTATCTGAAGAGGCACGGGACAAAATATTCATTATCATTAACAAGGTTATGAGTACCAGTAATTATAGCAGGCAACTTCTTGATAAAATAATAGACAGACGGGGCCGTGTATTTGCTATCATACTTATTAAACAAACGCATATTTACTCAATAAATTAACAGCGAATAAACAAAATTAGCAGCGGTCACTTCTCGCACAAATAGGATATTTAAGAGTTTGGAGAGCAAGTAACAATCATCCATATAACTGTGTGCCACACAACCTTTCTCAAAAATTTACTGCATACAACCATTTGCCAACATGACCTACACACAATCCATTGCCAACGTGTACTGCACACAACTCTTTACCATCATGTACTACACACAACCCATTGCCAATTTTACAGTACACAACCGATTGCCAACATTTACTGCACACCACCCTTTGCCAACATTTACTGCACAGAACCATTTGCCAACATTTACAGCACACTACCCTTTGCCAACATTTAATGTACACAGCAAATTGCCAACATTTACTGCACACAACCCTTTACCAACATTTACTGCACACACCCAATTATCAACATTTACTGCACACAACCCTTTACCAACATTTACTGCACACACCCAATTACCAACATTTACTGCACACAACCCTTTACCAACATTTACTGCACACACCCAATTATCAACATTTACTGCACACACCCAATTATCAACATTTGCTGCACACACCCAATTATCAACATTTACTGCACACAACCCTTTACCAACATTTACTGCACACACCCAATTATCAACATTTACTGCACACAACCCTTTACCAACATTTACTGCACACAATCCTTTGCCAACATTTACAACTACCTTACTAGTCCATATGTCACTAAGGTTTTAATCTCTTTCTTCGCTGACAATAAAAACGATTAGATTTACCCAATAGTACACTAGCTGCATACTAGCTGAATTAAAAAATTAATGGAATGAATTTATTATAATAAATAATTATGATAAATAATTATCAATTTGTTGCTTATTACACCGAAAATGATTCTTTATATTTTTAGGAACATGTACATTCCAGTCAGATACGCTCTTTGAATAGATCATCTATCTGCATGCCCCACAAAGCACTTATAACTGGAAACAATTCTATCAAAACTAATCATTAAACCGTTATGTGGAAACTTTCAGTGAATGACCCCAGAGAGCGTCCTTTCATCTCTACACAGATAACTTGATTAAGAGTTAAATCCACTCCATTCTACTATTGTATGGTATTATTTTCTCTTGGACCGATTGCAGTTGGAAACTTTGGATTGCATCCGATTAGCGTTCAAGTCATGAAAAGGACTAAACTATAACCTGTTACATTAAAATTATGTTTTCTGTCTGCGTGGAGTATTAACGTTCCGATAACAAACTGAAAGCGCTACAGCCTCTTGTAGAGTGCTGGAATCATGGGGATTAGTTTAAAATATTTAATACGTTAAAATCATTGGCAATGATTATATAAACAAATATTTTTCAGTCAATTTGGATGATCCTATAATCCGGAAAGACAACTCGGTATGGGAAGAAATAAGGAAACAGTCATATAACACAAAATCACAATTACTCCACCTTAGTCTTATATTTTACTCCATAATTTTAAAGAGAAATAAATGTTTAATATTGTCATGTGTAGAGGATCTTAGGAACAAATATTAGCGTTGTGTAGAGGACTTAGGCATACATGGAAACATTAAATAGGGACACATTTTTTCATGACATTTGGAATACATTTCATTATTACAAGGACAGCATGTTAGATTGACACCTGACATAAATGAAAACATTAAAATCTGAGCGATATTTTCTATGATATATGATGTACATGTACAGAATAAAGTATCTTATTTTGTATAGTGATATTTGGCGTACATTACAGCTTATTAGAAGGAAAGTTTAGATCGCACATAACGTACATTACTATTGTAGTTATTAAGATCCTATTTACAGTACATTAATGTTGCGGAGTAAATTTGCCTATCTCTATTTCTGGTCTTAATTGTTGTATAAATTCTTGGATTGCTGGAGTGACCCGAACCGTGGGCACTCCTTATGATTGTATTTTTGTAAGTGTCAGAGTTGGAAGTAAACAACTAGAGTTGAGAATATGCTAGAAATTGCTGATGTAATGCAAAGTAGTTCAACTGGGTGAGTGGTTTTATTATCCAATGGTTAAGATTTACAAGAAAGAAAGAGAGCAGCCAATGGGCTGAGATCCAAAAGTTTACCTGTTTAGAAAATTCTATTGCCTGAGCACTTGAATTTGGTGTGGCAAAGAAGTCCGGTCTTGAAAGGCAGCCAATAGCTTAATGGAACAAGCAGTTTTTCTTTGTGTTATTTTGTTTGCTGATTGTAAAAACTACTGTGGTGAACATGGTAGAGGTGGGGAGCTTTGTGTAAGTGTGGAGAATACTTACACTCCATTGATGTATGGTGGCAATGTATGCTGACAAAAATCAAACAATTTCTGGTATAAGGAAGATACTAGAATTGCAGCAATTGTTATTCTGCTTGAGGTAGGTGGTGTGGTGGGAGAAAATGCCTAGGCTGACTTCGAGAGAATAGCAGTGTGTCAGTGTTTTCAACGTGTGAGGAGAGAGACACGTGTTGAGATGGGCAATAAACTTGTGACATTGTTGGAAAAGTACACGAAAGACTATCGAAACAGCACTTAATTCAGGTTATGTAAAAACTATTATTGCTTATCTCCAATAACTCCATTTCTGTTCTCTGATAAGAACTATCCTGTGATTTGTATTGGCACTAACGTTGAATTGTATTTTAGGATATAAGATTGTGAAATATAGAAATTATTCGATTGTGGTTTCATGGAAATATTGATGTCAAGTAATCCTTTTCATTGTATTTGTTATATGTATAAGTACTGGATTGTTTCTTAAATTCCCTTAACGTTCAACACAACAAGAAGTACTGGATTGTTTCTTAAATTCCCTTAACGTTCAACACAACAAGAAGTACTGGATTGTTTCTTAAATTCCCTTAACGTTCAACACAACACGAAGTACTGGATTGTTTCTTAAATTCCCTTAACGTTCAACACAACACGAAGTACTGGATTGTTTCTTAAATTCCTTTAACGTTCAACACAAGAAGTACTGGATTGTTTCTTAAATTCATTTAACGTTCCCTACAACATGATAGAGTGGAGTGCTTTATAAATTCATTAACGTTCACTACAAAATGAAGTAAATGAATGTTTTGTTTGGGTTTTTAAAAATAAAATATATTTAACCTACAAAACAACATGAAATACTAGACTGTTTCTGTTTGGAAGCCATTTCACGCCATTATAACAAAATAGACCAGAATTGCAATAACTTTGTCTAAGTTTGTTTTTTCTCATATACAGTATATCCTGAAGTATTCTAGCGTAGTTTAAACTGTGTTTTTTTTCTGACCGTTGAGTGCATTTACATACTCCTACACACTCCATTCCATTTCTGGAAAGCAGCATTTTGCAGGACCCATCTGTGAGTGCTTCCAAAAATCTGCAGCTTCAGGCTTCGGTTTTAATTTAAGATTGATGAGTGCGCACAGCCCAGTCAGGTCAATAATAACGATGGCAAAGAAATTTGTCAGATTTGAGATTTAAAAAAAAAAGATTTAGTTCTTTAAAATATATCAGATGGATAATTTAAAATATTTTAAATAAAATATCACTTAATTATAAAAAAGGCATAAATATATGTAGTGGCTTTATTTTCTGTGCTTCAGAATGGTCTTTGAGTTTGATTTGTTTTGTTTTGTTGGGTGGGTGGGGAGTTGTCGATGCAATGACAATTAGTAAAGATTTGCTTCTCCGTTTTTTTGCCATTTTAGGATATTTTCTCTTTTGCTAATTAATGAAAATAGCAATTAGCCAGTGCACGAACCTTGACGTTATATTAAAGAGCTTTATTGTGACTTCGCTTCTACGTCTGCAAATTGGCAGTTTCTACAAGTGCTAAATTAATTAGATGGTAGCAATTTCATATCAATATGTAAAAAGCAATACAATTTTCCCGGATTGTTATGTATAGAATGTGACTTTATATAGATATGCCTGTATAGGGTATGACTTTATGTAGATAAGCATGTATAGAGTATGACGTTATGTAGATATGCCTGTATAGGGTATGACTTTATGTAGATATGCCTGTATAGACTATGACTTTATGCAGAATAATTCTTTGCAAAACACATTTTGTTCTTTTCATGTCATCCCTCCCCTTTCCCAAACCCATTTTTATTTATAATTTCATTCCGAGTTAGACCGAAGTGAAACAAATAATAAGACAATCATGTCTTTCCAGAAAGAAGAATGTCAACATACATTTAAATCAAGCAAAATTTACATCGCGTAATTTTAAAAGGAAATAACAAGCATGCTTCTTCGTGTTTGTATCACTACACACACACACACACACACACACACACACACACACACACACACACACACACACACACACACACACACACACGCACGCGCATACACACACACACACACACGCACGCACGCGCGCACACACACACACACACGCACACACACACACGCACACACACGCGCACACACACACACACACACACACACACACAAGCTCTCACTCACACACACCAAGAGCAACAAGCTATCTAAATCTCAGAGGAACACTAAAGTGTTAGTATCAGTATTGACGGTACTGAGCAAGAGGAGACAAGCAAGTGTCTTGAAGGGCATTCCTCACTACGTGCGCTTGAAAGACACCCTTGTACGGCTGGGCGACTCAAATCGTCAGAGGGATAGGGTTGCCCTAATTGCAATCGAGGCTGTGAGTTTCAGAGAGGTTTGGGAGTCAATTACCAAGCTTGATTTGTACAGGCCGTCACGAGAACGAAGTACGAAGAAGAAGGAAGATATTTCCGTAAAGGTCAGATTCAGGAAATGTGTGGGAGTAGAGGTGTACAAAACGAGGCTAGACATTGAACGAGGAGCAATTAGAGTGGGTAGTGGGAGGTTGGATATGAAGTGATGCTAGACTGTACGAAGTGAGACTAGACACTGTATGAAGTGAGACTAGACACTGCATGAAGTGTAACTAGATACTGTAAGAAGAACATTGTATATTAATGGAACTGAGGACCGACTGTACGAAAAGACGTAAGATAAGCAATGTGAAATTGGACATTATGCAAGTGACTAAAATGAGATTATATACGGTAAGAAAAAAGGCTTTACACAGTTCGAAAGGAAGCTGGCATAGCCTATGCTGAGTAATTCTGGCTGTTTATACTTTAATGAAATGAAACGTAACAAGATTAATTACTGTAAAAAGCGAGACTATACCATTACACGAGGCGAGAAAAATTAGACAGAGGGAGGCTAAACCACTAAAGAAAGTGAGACTTGATATTGTACAAAATGAAAATTTACCATTGCACAAAGTGAGGCGTGATATTGTACCAAATGAAAATTTACCATTGCACAAAAGTGAGGCGTGATATTGTACAAAACAAAAATTTGCCATTGCACAAAGTGAGACTTGATATTGTAAACAATGAAACTAGATCAATGAACAAAAGTGAGACTTGATACTACAAAAGTGAGACTAGACATTTGAAAGAAATGAAATGTGTTACTGTACGAAGATGTGACTAGACCACTGTGTGAAATGAGACGATACTGTACAAAGTGATATTAGACATTATAACGAAGTGAAATGGGATACTGTAGAAAGGGGACTAGACGCTGTAGAACTGGTAATTAAAAGAAATATGTACCATATTCATCGAAGACTGTGTGTGTAAAATGAGGCTGAATACTTCAGAAATGTTAATGGAATCTAATGTAGTTTCATGATATCCGTTCACAATCTCATCTAATTATGCTCTTAATTAATTAATTAAGTAAGTAAGTAATTTCGCAGAGAGATGGTGCGAGAAATATATTTTCCTTAAATTGCAATCGTCACTGAAATTCTAGACTAATTTACTACAAGAGAAGGGATTTTAGGAAGTTGTATGTATGTATGCGTGTGTGTGTGTGTGTGTGTGTGTGTGTGTGTGTGTGTGTGTGTGTGTGTGTGTGTGTGTCTGTGATGTACAACTCTCTCTGATTTATTGATATAGCTATTTAGTAGAATATGAATAACCTTATTTCATTTATAGGGTATTGCATGACAGTAATAACTAGTTTTATCAGACAGTACTAATAATCAGCAAAAGTAGTAATATCAGACAGTTTTAACAAAATGAAAATAGAACTATCAGTCAGTAATAACAACAGTCAAAGTAGAATATCATTAAGTACTAATAAATTCAAAGGTAGTAATATCAGTCAGTACTAGCAACATCAGGGAAGAAGCAAAAATACTCAACAGTATTGTGTACTGAATTACCTATGGAAATATCACATGTATTGTCCGTATACCAGCCCTCTTAACGGAATGTAATTACAATGAGTGATGGTCAGAATCACAAGGGACGGGGAACGAGCGACGAAAATAGATAGATAGATAGATAGATATATAGATAGATAGATAGATAGATAGATAGATAGAGAGAGAGAGAGAGAGAGAGAGAGAGAGAGAGAGAGAGAGAGAGAGAGAGAGAGAGTAAATTAAATTCTGTTCATACATCGAAATGAAAAAATACAAAATCGCTACAATCGACAACTATCTAATGATATTTTATTTGGGAATTCAATACAGTCCCCTCCACTTTCGCCGTGTTACTGCTATATTGCAGGTGATAGTGATACTGCAACGTTCTTTCTAGCTATTATTATTATCATCATCATTGTTGCAATTTTGTATGCTAATGTGGCAATTGAACAATCTCTGATCTTTAGTATTGTATTACAATTTTGTATGCAAATGTGGCAATTGAACAATCTCTGATCTTTAGTATTGTATTACAATTTTGTATGCAAGTGTGGCAATTGAACAATCTCTGATCTTTAGTATTGTATTACAATTTTGTATGCAAATGTGGCAATTGAACAATCTCTGATCTTTGGTTTTGTATTACAATTTTGTATGCAAATGAGGCAATTGAACAATCTCTAATCTTTGGTATTGTATTACAATTTTGTATGCAAATGTGGCAATTGAACAATCTCTGATCTTTAGTATTGTATTACAATTTTGTATGAGAATGTATTAATACAACTTTCTACAGATTGTGTGAATATAGTAATACAGCTCTCTAAGAATTGTGTGAGAGTAGTAATGCAACTATTTATGGATTGGATCGATGTTGTAATACAACTGTCTATGGATTGGATGAATGTAATAATAGAACTATCTATGGATTTTGTGGATGTATTAATACGACTATCTATGCACTGACTAGACGTTTTGAAACAACTATCTATGGGTTGAGTGAATGTAGCAATACAACTTTCTATAGGTGATGTGAATTAATAATCATCGATCATACGGTTTGTTTGTCACGCGAACTTTAGAAGCACGTCACAAAAATACTTTCAAAATGTGCTCGTCAAAAGATCTTTAATAGCTTAGCACGTTACATTCTTTTGCTTGTCACGCGCTCATTAAGCATGTGACAATGGTCACTTTTGGAACGTTTACCACACAATCTTTAAGCGCTCGGCGCATTTACGTAACTTTTGAAATAAATGTCTTACTATTATGAAACACCTGCCATTGTATAAACTTTAAAAATTCGCTTGTCACGCGATTTTTAAGCGAAAGTCACTTTGGAAATTCTCAGAATGCGCCTGACCTGTTACAGTAACTAAACAAACACACGTCAAATATGCTTGCCACACGCTCTCCTCTTAGTACGCACACACATCTCCTCTTAGTACGCACACACGCTCTCCTCTTAGTACGCACACACGCTCTCCTCTTAGTACGCACACACGCTCTCCTCTTAGTACGCACACACGCTCTCCTCTTAGTACGCACACACGCTCCAGTACATTCCTGTGTTTCTCCTTTCACTCGATACAATTGTACTACATCTACTTCTCAGTGTGCTCTTAGTATTTGATTGTCACGTGACCTATTCACTACGTTGTCCTGTTCACAAACAAACTAGTTCTAGAATATCGTGCGGTTTTGCTCATTATGCTAAAGGGAACGAAGGGACCCTTCCAACTAGCCTCCCCTATCCCTCCAATTTGAATGATCTAAGACCTTCTTGGGAAAGTGCCAATTTTATAGACGGGGCACGTTCGTCCCAGACCGAGGCCTGAAAGGAGAATCAATTGAGACATTGATTGATTTTCCTCCAAAATGAAAGACGGCGGTGGCTGTAGAGGAATGTGGCTGCTGAAGTTAAAATGGCCGGGGCTCCTGCAAGGGATGTTTACAAAGATTCGAGACATGTCTTGTCCTTAAACATAAACATGAATATTTTATGCCGAAAGAATCTCCAAGTAACAATTACAAATCTGTAAAGTGCATGTATAATACACACATGTAAATTATATGCGTCTGAGTATGTGTGCTTATGTATGCGTGCGTGTAAGTACAACTTTCCTTCCATGTTACAAAAGCAATCAAAACTATACAGTGACCAAAAATATAAAATTTCGTAAGTGCGCAATTAACATCTTGAAAATAAGAAAAGGCAATAACAATGAAAATAATAACATTTTGCTAATCAAGAAAATGAATAAGTAGTTCTTTCTTCAATTTGTTTGTTTTAGACTGCGACATTAATGTACAAAATTAATTAGAAAGTATAAACAATAAAGAAATGTATTGTTGTCAGGATGAATATGCAGGCAATGCTTTTATATGTTGTGTACGTGTGTGTGTATGGGTGGGTGTACGTGTGTGTATGGTTGTGTATGGTTGTGATTGGGTGTGTGTATGTGTGTATGTGTGTGTGTATAGGTGTGTGCACGGGTGTGTGTACGGGTGGGTGTTGTGTGCAGTATTGCTGCAATTTTCTGAAGAATACTTTGCGTGAAATTAAGAAAAAATTGTTAGAGGTACCCGCTCTGTATATATAAATATCTTGCTCGGAGATCAGAGGCATGCACACTATATCTTTGAGTGAGGAATAGGTTCGTGTCGCTAACTTTGGCATTCTCCCAGCTGTCTAGAACCAGCTCCGAACAGGAGACCTCACTCTCGATTCGAGTGTTTTCTTTATTTAAAAAGAAAAATGTTTTGATATATGCTGTTCCACTGTCTTGGAGATTTTTGTCTTGATTACTTGTTTGCTGGATTTGTTTATTTTTGTTACTTTCCAGTTTGTTCCCTCCCCAATCTCTTGAATGTGCTCTTATTTTATTTTTACATTGTCGATGGTTAGAATTTTTGTCTCTTATTTTCATTTGTGAGCAGGAATGAATTTATACTCTTTCTCTCTCTACCCCCCCCCCCCCCAAATCAGCTCATCGTTTCTCGTCCCTTGTGACTCTGGTTAATCTACTCGTAATTACATTCCACTAAGAAGCATGCTGTAGGGAGAGTGTAGCTGTTATTTCCACTCGTAATGCAGTACACAGTTAGCAACATCCCCGCTGTTGCTAGTTCTGACTGATATTACTATTTTTCTTGTTGTTATCTGACAATATTACTACTTTTATTTGTTGTTAGTACTGACTGATATTACTACTTTTCGTGTTGTTAGTACTAACAATATTACTATTTTTCTTGTTGTTAGTACTGATAATATTACTACTACTTTTGCTGTTAGTACTGCTGATATTACTACTTTTCTTGTTGTTAGTACTGATGATATTACTACTTTTCTTGTTGTTAGTACTGACAATATTACTACTTTTCTTGTTGTTAGTACTGATAATATTACTACTTTTCTTGTTGTTAGTACTGACAATATTACTACTTTTCTTGTTGTTAGTACTGACAATATTACTACTTTTCTTGTTGTTAGTACTGACAATATTACTACTTTTCTTGTTGTTAGTATTGACAATATTACTACTTTTCTTGTTGTTAGTACTGCTGATATTACTACTTTTCTTGTTGTTAGTACTGATAATATTACTACTTTTCTTGATGTTAGTACTGACAATATTACTACTTTTCTTGTTGTTAGTATTGACAATATTACTACTTTTCTTGTTGTTAGTATTGATAATATTACTACTTTTCTTGTTGTTATTACTGACTGTTATTACTACATTTCTTGTTGTTTTTACTGACTGAGGTCATTGATACGACTACAAATGTTACTAGTAATGAGTGACGTCAGTAATACTACTACTTCTGCTGTTGCTAGTATCTACTGACATTCGTCACGGATATTATTACTTCTGCTGCTGTTACTAATACGACTAACAATTGCTATTACATGTATAACTGTTAGTAACAAGTTGTACTGCTACCACTGTTATTATATACTGCTGTTGCTACTACTGCAACAAAGATAATCATTACTATTACTACTGCACACTGCTACTGATGATAATATTAGCAACTATTTTTTACTAATGCTGCCAATGCCAACAAATAATTATTTACTACTGTTGCTGCTTTAATACTACTGACAACAGTTTTTACTACAATATTACTACTGAAAGTAGTACACACTACTATTGTACCATTATTGCCATTACCACTGCTGCTGCTGTTATCTACTGGCAACATTTTTTACTACTAATATTACTGTATAGCTAGCACCCTCCATTGCTTGTTAAACTGCTACTGTTACTACTACCGCTACTGGCAAGTAACTGATGCTACAATCAGATTTACCAACACGTACTACTACTTACAAATGATATGAATACCTGTATTAGTAACTGCCGTTAGTAGTTTAATTTTTGCTACATTTACTACTGAATGTTGTGATCAAATAGTAAATTCCAATAGCCGTTTCATTAAAAATCAAAGCAAATTGCAGTTATTAAAAATCTGTTTGTGAATTTACTAAGTTCATTATTGATTTCTGAATGTCAAGCTGTGAGAGGAATTATGAAACAAACACTGCGGATAAGAAATACGTTTGGTGTTTGCCCGAGTGTCAACAGCGTTCTGTTCCTGTTACAATACTAATTCCATATTTTACTTTCGCAATTTTAATTGCATTTATTTATTTTTTCTTTAAATCATTGCTTTATGATGCTATTGTCCCTGTCATGGTTAATGTTATATAGTGCTAACGTTGTCACCAAATTTCCGATTAAATAACTGTCTACACCATGCAGTTATTTGGTGGACATTTAGCAAAGAATCTGTATGGAAAATGTGCATTACATTATACGAACCTTTTCCACGACCTGTTTATCTTTGCTGTCTTTTAGCAGTGCCCTCACCACATGCTGTCTTTTAGCAGTGCCCTCACCACGTGCTTTTAGCAGTCCCCTCTCATCACATGCTGGTTTTTAGCAGTGTCCTCTCATCACATGCTGGCTTTTGACCAAATATTTAATAGTGCATTAACATAACATACCATTTCTCATTATCATTTAATTTCGCCAAAGTATTAGTCATTTAACTGTGCATAACATAATACTCTTTAATTTTCTCAAAAGTGTTATTCATTTAAGAATGCATAACATAATACTCTTTAATTTTCTCCAAAAAGTATTAATCATTTAGATTTGCATAACATTATACCATTTAATTTTCTCCAAAGTATCTTTTATGAGTGTGCATAATACAATTTGCCTATTCTGATGATTTGGTTATCTCCAAAGTATCTGTTGTTAATTTGTAATGATGTGTCATATAAATTGTGCAATAACATCGATGTGCAATTCCTAAATGAGAGAAAAATAAGAAAAAGTCCTCTTTGTTTTTCTGACAAAGAGCAAGGGATTACAGGGAAGTAGGTCATAAATAATAGAAAGTCAGTCTATCTATCTATCCGCCCGTCTCTCTCTCTCTCTCTCTCTCTCTCTCTCTCTCTCTCTCTCTCTCTCTATCTATCTATCTATCTCTGGCAGGGTATCTCTACGATGTTATATGTCTTGTCCATATTATGTTAAGTGTGTAAATACACGTGTTTGTTTACAGTTACATTATTAACAAAATAATTCAAGTGTGTATATATATATATATCTATCTCAGCTAAATAGATAGGTCAATAAATAAATAATGAAATCAATTAGTAGTTAAGTCCAAGAACATATATTAAATATAAAATATTTTTAAAACCGAAAGTAATTTTCTGATAGCATCAAAACCAATTACAGTGGAACTTAGAAAAAAACAACATTAAAAAGATTAAAGAAATAGTAAAAGTCAAAATCGTGTGGCCATGGCATTGCCAGTATTACAGCTAAAAGCATGGAAAAGCTGCATGTAACATCGGCGCAGCCTAGGACAATTTCTTACGTGATTACGTGCAAAATTTACAGACTGTAATGGTGAGCGGGCAATTTCCGGGTGTCAGTGTCCGCATCACGTGACCTGAAGCGATACCGAGTAATGTAGCGTATCCTTTTTAGAAACCGACTAGAGCTTACATTTCTGTTCATCTTTTTTTATTACCGGGCTTTAAATTGATAAAAAAAAAAAAACCACCACACTTAAAAAAATGAGTATCACAAAATTATAATGCTGGGACAATTAAAGGGAAAAAATACCAAACCAAAATAAAATAAAACAACCAAAATCCACACTACCCCCCACACACACACATCCACACAATTTCAAAAATTAAATTAAAATCTGTAACTAAATCACCACTTAAAAGTACAGTTCTATTTTGATTTGATTTGCCTCATGAAACAGTATAATCGAATTGCTATGTAAACATACGACAGTAATCCAAGTCAGACCTGACCTCGATTTTGCAAGTGCCATTTAGAGCTGTTTTCATGTCACTGCAAGCGTTTCATATAATGAGTGATGAAAGTTGATTTAACTTCGCTACGCTTCATGGATTCTGCCTCGGACTGCAGCTGAGGATAAAGCAAGATGCAGAGTGAACGACCTCCATTAACAAGTCACGTTTGGTCACATCTGATTTCAGGCAGCCGCCTTTCGAGGATGTTTGGTTCAAGTAACACACTTTAAAGTTGCTGGAAATTGAAAACAAGTTAGGAGTCTTCAAGTGTAAGTATTAGAGAAATTTGTGTAATGCATTTTTCTCTGTCGTGACATAATAATAATAATAATACGTTTCAAGTAATTACATAACTCTTCGTATAAAGAATTTATATCATGATAATATATAGCTATTGTCGTAAATTTCAACAAGGTGACGTATTGTATCAGTTCTTTAAGTTGAAGTTATAAGGCAAAAACATCAAGAATAATTCTATATTAAAATAAAAAAGACAGTGATTACTTGTAACTAAAATTTCATTTTTTAATCACTGAATAGCAAAATTCAATTAACTTTATGAGCTATTCAGTGATAAAAAATGAAATTTTAGTAAGGAGTTGTCTTGCCACGTGAGTCGCTGTATAACTTCAGTAGAAATTTAATCCAAGTCCTAATTTGATTTTAGTGGAAAACGTGTTGAATTTAAAGCACATAATGATAAGAATGAATATTTACTAAAATAATGCTCACAGACCCACGAACTCAGTGAAGTGTAATTCGTCTCTGTGAATACGTATGAAAGACTGCCTGGTATGCATTTTGATATAATTGCCTCTATTGCTTCTATGCAACTTATTTCAGTAAAATGTCTACCTGAGGCAGAGGAAATTTGCCTATCCCTATTTCTAAACTGAATTATTATATAAATTGTTAACTATCAAAGTGACCCGACCTTGGGTACTGCTAATGCTGATATTGACCACATAAATAGCAAAAATGCACGAACTATTTATAAGTCCATACTCTCTCCATCAGTCAGTTAACTCATCATTACGTTAACGGCCACCTTTCATTACCAGACTTCTTGACACGTCAAATTCGAATTGATTCGACAATATATTTCTTTAAGCAGGTAAACTTTTCATCTCAGCCCATTGGCTGGTCTCGTTCTTGTAAATCTTAACCATTGGATAATAAAAACTACTCATCTAGTTGGAACTGGTTTAGATTGCATCAGCAATTTCTAGCCTATCCTGCACCTGAGTTGTTTAGTTCCTACTATATAGTATACTTGCATTTTACATAGAGATGTATTATGTTAGTAGACTATTATTTCTACAGATTGTGAACTATGATGCTAATATGACGTATGCTAAAATACTTGACATTGCTTCTAGTGAACCTGTTCATAAACTATTATGATGTGTGCGTGTATTGGGCTAATAAATACTGTTCAGGAAACTGTAAGTTGAGACTTGAATATAAGAAGGAATGGAGTTAAAGATGAATAAACTGATTATATTTTACATTAAATAAGCGGTCTTTTCTTCTTTTTTCTGAATCTCCTAGTTTACTGATTTATAAACCGTATGACTGTGGTAGACATAAGTATCTACCCAAGTGTGTAAGTGTAAGGGTACACTGCACTCCATTTATGTATGGTGGCAAAGTATGCTGACTATTTCGTGGAATTTCTGGTACAAGGAAATTACTGGAAATTGCTATAATTGTAGTTCTGCTTGAGGGAACTAATACACCAGAGTACCCAGGTTGGCACAGAGAGAATAGCGACTTATCAGTATTCTACAGTGTGCAAGGGAAGCACCTGAAAATAGCAAGCCTGCATACGAATCTGATTTGAGTATTAAGCCTACCTGTCAGAGTTGCACTAATGTGAGCTGTTGTGACGATGAGTATGAATTTATTTCGATTCTGAGTTTGAAATATATTTCAGTATTACACCTACATGTAAGAGTTGAATTTCAAAGTGACTTTTACAATTAAGGCCTTCATAAAACTTGTTTTGGGGGGATATTTATGCCTAAGACAACGGTACTTTAATTTGAGGTAATGCCTCGACAAAGTATTACGTAGATGGCTAAGGATATTATCGAAATAAATTTAAGCAATATTCATTTGGGTTTCTTGATGTTACATGCTGAGTTACAACCGTACCATGCGCAATGACAGTAATGTAGATCTGAGATGTTAGGGGGCTTTTTTCTGGAGAGGTCGATATATTTCTCGAAAGAGTTCCAGAGTAGAATTGTGCTGTGTAGTTCAGTCTGTTTCCAGCTTTACGCTTTCGAAAACTGCTCATAGTGTTTACACACATTGAACATTTATAGAGCGTTTACAGGCATTGAAAACTGTACATCGTGCTTACACAAACATCAAACATTGTACATTTTGTTTACACAAATATAAAACATTGTACATAGTGTTTACACAGACATCGAACATTGTACACAATGTTTCTTTCTGCACATTAAAAATTGTACATAAGTTTTATGCATATTGAAAATTAAGAATTGAACATTGTTTTCACACATTGTAAAATGTGTACACTATGTTTACAAACATTGAAAATTGCACATTGTGTTTACACACATTCAAATTTTTACATTATGTCTACATACTGTGAAATGTGTACACTTTGTGATGCAACGCCAAATAGTTAATGGTATCGATTATTATTAATTAATTAATCATCCATAAACTAATTACAAGTGATGAGAATCTTAATTTATATTATTAATAACAGCAGACACCACTTGTCTCTCTCACTTGTCGGATATGCAGGCGCTGTAAACGTACCCTCTCTTCCATAACATTAAAGACAAACATTTACCATCACACAATATATACACATATATAAATACAATGAAATATATTACTTGACATCAATTATTTTCATGAAACTACATTCAAATAATTTTATGTCCATATAATCTTATATCCTAAAATACAATTCAACATTAGTGTCAATACATATTGTAAGATAGTTCTTATACAGAGAACAGAAATGGGGTTGTTGGAGATAAGTAATAAAGCTTCTTTTAACCTTGAATAGATGAAGCCTCACTTGTCTTTTTCATGCATTTTTTCATTATAAAAGTCACAAGTTCATTGTCTATGTCTATTTCCACATGTTTTCTGTCCTCATGCTGAAAACATGAATCTGCTGCTGTTCGCTTGAAGCAAACCTGGGAACCTTTCCCACCGTACCTGCTTCCTCAAGCAGAATAACAATTACAATTTCTAGTGATTTCCTTGTACCAGAAATTGTTCAATATAGTCAGCATATCTTGCCACTTACACACTGCTCCTTGCCTCTACCATGGTCGGTTATAACAGTTTATAATCAATAAACCAGTAGGTTCAAATCATACACAGAAAGAAAAGCTGCTTGTGTCTGTAAAAATATAAACGGGGAACAAACACTAAGTTTCCAGTTTATACATCTTTAACTCCATTTTTTTCTTATAATTCAAGTCTCAATCTACAGTTCCCTGCAACAGTATTTATTAGCCCGATACATGCATATGGCACAGTAAATTCAGCATCAGTTTATGAGCTGTTTCACTAGAAACAATGTCAAGTGATTAAACTATAGAATTTTCTACAGCAGGTAAACATTTTGGTCTCATTCCATTGGCTGGTCTTGTTCTCATAAATATTAACCATTGGATAATAAAAACTACCCATCCAGTTAAAACTAGTTTGGACTAATCAGTAATTTCTAACATATTCTCAACTCTAGTTTTTACTCCAGCTCTGACTCTCAGGTCACTTTGACAATGTAATAATTTATATATCAATTATGTATAGTCCAGAAATAGGGATAGGCAACTTTACTCTGCTACACTACTATTTCAGTCACCAACATCATCCTGCCTGTCGCATTATTTGTTCAAGCATAATTTCCATATTTAGACTGCAAAATAATTCTAACATGGTCATGTGAGCTAGCTGACTAGTGTGCTATCTGACTGATTTTACAAAAGTATCTCCACACACACTCAAGTAACTAGTAAACTTAAAATTTAATTTAAAAAAAAGCATAATCAATGTAAATAGTATAATGTCAATACACACTCATGCAACTATTAAATTTTAAATCTAGTTATTTAAAATCTACAATCATTTTAAACAGTATAATCTCCACACATCAATAATCAATAATAGAAATATGGTAATACATATATCGATACAATATGCAATCAGTAATATAAAAAAAAAATTTAAAAGAGAAAAGAGGATAGACAAAGCAAGACAGTTCTAGATAGTATTATAAAAATAATGAGTGAGATAAGACTTCTTTCTAAATGTCTATTCCAGTAGTCACATGTATATCTTTCCAACTCTGTTTTAGTCTAGGATTTCCCATTAGGTATTAAGCTCAACACATTTTTCAACAATAATTTCAGTTTAATAATGACAGTTTAACAATTTTGAACAAATTTGAACTCATCTCCAGATAGAGCTTCCTTATTTCACGACACCAACACCACCTAGATAATGGTTATTATTATTAATTAATTCATCATTAATAATTAATTACAAGTGATGGTAATCTTAATTTGTGCTATTAATAATTTTCCAGCAGACACCACCAGACATCATTTGGTGGATATGCAGGCTCTGTAAACATTTCCTCTCTTTCACAATATTAAAGATAAACATTTACTGTTACAAAATGGAAAACGTCTCATTAAAGGAGAAGATAAATCCATCTTTTAATCTATATTTAGTGAACCCCGACCACCCACTTTCTTCTCCAAATAAGGTTATCAATATGTGTAAGGTCAATAATTTTAACAATAAATTTATTACATCAAAAATCAAAAATACATATAACAAATTTAAAAAAGATTACTTGACATCAATATTTCCATGAAACAACATTAAAATAATGTTAATACCTATACAGTCTTATATCCTAAAACACAATTCAACAGATTAGTGTCAATACAAATCACTGGAAAGTTCTTATCAGAGAACATAAATGGATTTATTGGAGATAAGCGATTTAATAGTTTCTATGTAACCTTGTCTAGGCAAAGCCTCAATAGTCTTTTTGCATGCTTTTCATAACAAAATCAAAGTTTATCATTCACATTTTTACTGTTAATTCCACATGTTTCTCTTTTCACATTGTAGATTAGGTGCTATTCCCACAATGCTATCCTTGGTCTTATTTTGCCATTGTAGCTCCCTCAAGCAGAACAACGATTGTAGCAATTTCCAGTAACTTCCTTGTACCAGAAATTCCATGATGTAATCAGCATACCTTGCCACCATACATCAACTGAATGCAGTGTATTCCTTACACATACACACTGGAGTAGATATTCCTCATGTCAACCACAGTCATAGCCGTTTATAATCAGTAATCCCAGAGATTCAGACAAAACAAGGAAATGATGCTTATTTACTGTAAAATGTAATCGGGGAATAAATGCCAAGTTTCCAGTTTATTCATCTTTAACTCCATTCTCTCTTTCATTAAAGTCTCAACTTGCATTTTCCCGTAACAGTATTTATTAGCCTGATACCTGTATATCGCATAATAAATGCAACATATAAATTTTTTGAGTGCATTCACTAGAAACAATATCAAATGTTTAACATACTATATACGAGCATTGTATTTCAAACATTTTTAGAAATAATGGTCTACTCTCGAAATGTATCTCTATATAAAACACAAGTATACCATATCAATAGCAAAAAGCACAAATATTTCTAAGTCCGTTCTCTCTCAATCACCATTAAACTAATGACTTTTGCCACACCAAATTAAAGTGATTAGACAAAAGATTTCTCTACAGCAAATAAACTTTTGATCTCAGCCCACTGGATGGTCTCGTTCTCGTAAATCGGAACCAATGGATAATTATAATTAAAATTATAATAAAACTACTCATCCAGTTGGGGCTGGTTTGGATTGCATAAGCACTTCTCAAATCTAGTTGTTTACTCCAACTCTGACACTTCCAAAAATACCATCATAAGGTCGGGTCACTTCGATTATAATTTATATAACAATAATGTCTATAAATAGGATAGGCAAATTCACTTCACCAAATAATGTTTACACACATTAAATATTATGCAAGGTATTTACATACATTCAATATTGTATATTGTGTTTATATATTTAGTATTGTACATAGTGTTTACATGCATTCAATATTGTATACTGTTTACATACATGCAATATTGTACATTGTGTTTACATACATTTACATGCATTTAATAGTGTACATTGTGTTTTCATTCTGTGAAATGTACATATTGTGTTTACATAATTCAGTGTTGTACATTATTTATTGAACAGCACAGAAACACGGAGAGTACAAATTATTTCAGTGAAGTGTTTGCTTGTGTGCACGGAAGCATTATAAATAATTTATATATATATATATATATGTGTGTGTGTGTGTGTGTGTGTGTGTGTGTAAAGGTAGATTAGGCACAGTGATTAAAGGAATATTCTTTCAATCTCTACTTATTGTCTCTTATACATTTAAGTGATTGTAGACAACCTGATAAAGAAAAAAAATACTAGCTTGGCTAAGTTAATCACATGTCAAATTACATTCCATCGATTATATTATTATTGTTTTGTTGAAGTGATGAAGGGATGGGGACTGCAGTTTCCTCATGCAAGCACGTATGCTCTCTCCACCCCCACCCCTTACATCTTTAATAGCAATCCCAGCAGACCAAAAAGAAATCCCAAAACAATTTCAATGTTTGTGTCCAAGTGCAGATATGTAAGTGAATGTGTATTTATGCGCTCGTGCGTATGAACGCGTGTATGTATAAGTTAAATCACCGGTTAACGTCATATCATATTGATGTCTGAACTCATTCAGTGCACATGGCTTCTGAGGTCCATACTAGGCGACGCGTGTTGGTGAGGATAGACGGAATCGCTTGTATGCATAGCACGTGGACAGAGCTGTGTTTCTTTCATTGTGACGCGAAGCACACGGAGTGTAAATTCCTTAACAGTGGACCACAAACCAGTTAATGACGTCTTATTATCTGGACAAAAAGAAACTTCCCCCCTCCCCAATACATACATACAATGATTACCCTTTGTAAGTCATACTTACAGTATGATATAGTACGTTTTTGTATAGTAAGTTTAGACAGCAGCGCTCCAGAGAGAGAGAGAGAGAGAGAGAGAGAGAGAGAGAGAGAGAGAGAGAGAGAGAGAGAGAGAGAGAGAGAGAAAGAGAGTATTGGAAAGGGAGCTAACTCAATTACAGCTTTCCCGATTGTCACTCAGCCTCGCGATTGAAGAAAATCAGACTCTAAGCGTTGCAGATATCGATTTTCCTTTGGACCATACACATTAATACTCGTTGACAAAAGCGTCTTTGCCTTCCATATGTCAAACAATCTCGCTCTACGCCTTTTTTCAACGACAGAGCCGACGCAGTTCTACCCTGTGGCATATAGTAAGGTCCCCTCCCCTCCTAGTCTTCGCTCTGTTATTTCCCCATCTCCTACACCCCACCCCCCCAACTACTGCTTGTTCGTTTCGTGCTACGGGATGCTGCTCTTAAAAAAAAAAAAAGCCCCGGTTCCGCGGGTCTACGAATGAAGTTATTGACGTCGAATTTTGATGCAGGACGAATTCTTTCGCTTGGCTCCCTTAGGACTCTGTATTGGTTTCGCAGGAATTGAATTTTAGGACCGAGATACGAAAGTTGTTGTTTGGCTCTTTTTAGGCTTCTGTGTCTGCGCAAATATACCCCTCTCCCCACGACCTTTTGGGGTATTAGAATGATCGAGGACTTGAGATTAAATCAGTCAAACTCCCTTCCGTGATAATTGGTTTCGGCTTTCTCTTGGTGTCGGCTAAAAAATCTTGTGGAAGACGCGACAGGAAAGGATGATCTCTCGGGTTCGCCAATGTACGTTGTACAAAGATCACGTTGGATGCTTCGGTGGTTCCTAGTTGATGTGGTTACCCGGTACACGTTTCTGCTGTTGAGAGATGAGAGACAGGATAACCGTTTCTTTGGTAAAGGTTGCTCTATCGGGAGAGGAGGTGGGGTGGCCGTGGGTGGAAGGCAGATGATCCATCGATTCTAACTTATAGCAGTCGTCAGGCTGGGAGGTCAGGTACCACAGGAAGATAAGATCAAAGACTTCTAGTGTAGATGCGAAATAGGTAAATTAAGTATAGATTAGGAATAGTTGCAGCCAAACATCGGAATGAAGACACAACAAGTAGCAACTATCTTACCCCCTTCCTAACGATTGCAAGAGAATTTTATGTTTGGACTGCACACGCACATGAGTGTGTGTGCGTGTGTGTGTGTGTGTGTGTGTGTGTGTGTGTGTGTGTGTGTGCGTGCGTGTGCATGTATATATGGCATATTTATTTATTTATTATTTTTAAAACATTTTAGTTGAGCATTATATGCAAGGTGACAGGTTGACAGACCATGTTCCCTACTACACCTATTAGCTAGAACAAAGAATAGGAAATTATTCACAAAACGTAGGCAGTATTAACGAAGTTTAAAAAGAGAAGGAATAAATACAATAGCTAATAAAAATAATTACCCACCATTCAAAAACATTCTACGACTTTCGTAAACAAAATTATACATGAAATAAAAAATATTACATTTCCCAAAATGAATTATGACGGCAATCGTTGATGACATTATTAGGATTCAACCACGTAAATGATGACAGCCTTGGAAATTAATTAACACAACAGATATGATTGCCTTAAGTAATTATGTATGAATTATTAATTGTCCCTGATACTGTCTATCTATCAATCAGTCTATCTATCCATCTATCTATCTATCCATCCATCCATCTGCTACTCATTCAACATTGTATTAAACTATAGCGACACACACACACACACACACACACAGACACACACACACACACTTACACACACACAAACAGACACACACACTAACATACACACAGATACATACGTACACACACACACACACTCACAACACTCATTAACACGCACACACGAATACATTTATGACAGTTGTAGCATCAACAATGCTTATATCATGAATAACGCCAGCAGCTCTTTTGTTGATAATACGCAGAATTATGATTGTAAAAATAAACAACACAACACCGTTCTGCATTCGATTTATCTGAAATCTGCTTTATAGTATTAGTTGTTAGTTGTGGCTCTAATAAAATGTGAAATAAATATTTGTTAGATTTATAATAATATCGTTCACGCAAGAATTTATGTAACAAAACAATATAAAATAGCAGAATTCTAATGATCAATTTGGTTCATATATATATATATATATATACACACCGCACGACAACCTTGCTTTCTACAGTGTTAAAACAATTACTCTGTTAAGGAAGTGAAACATTGACTTAAACAGGATGGTGTATTCCCCATCCTCCATGCTGATTGCTTAAACATTGACTTACTTAATAACTACTTTAGTATCTGCCAGGTTAGTTAATGCTTTCGTGACTTATGAAAGGTACTTCTACATTTAATTTGAATATGATTAATTGTACATTTTCTTCTGCATTTCGCTTTGAAATTTACTTAGGCAGGATACACGCTTGATGTGCAGGGTATTTAAACATTTATTGATACAGAGGACTTCACACTAGCTAATTGTTGTAATTACATCATTGTTGTACTCAGGGCAATTTAATATTTGCGACTAGAATGTTCCTCAGCAGCTGTGCTTAAAAAATGTCAGCGTTTCGTTCTGCAAGTAATTTAATGACGATGATTGAGCAGCAAAATATTATGAATGACGTAAGAGTCATCATATGATAGCATTGATTCGTCAAGAGCGAAAGAACACGGACTTATGCAGGGTGTCTGAGCAAACCCAGCTAACAAGCAATTCAGCGATGCCTTTACTTGCTGTACCAGCGAATCATTATTGAACATGCTTAGCAATATTTATAATTCACGCAAATCGACATTTTTGCGTCAACACTGGAGGTCGAGGTATGAGTATGTTGGTTAATATATCACCACTGACGAATGTTGAGTGTTGTACCACTGACTGATATCGGGTACTTCAACAGGGAATAATATTGGGTACTTCACCAATAATGGTACCGAAACATCTACACTGAATGATATTGAAATTTACAAAATTATTGGGTACTTCAGTAATATTAAGGTACCTTAGTAAGATAAGTATTTATGTAATATTAAGGTACTGTAGTAATATAAATACTTCACTAATGTTAAAGTATTTAAGTAATAAAATTACTTCATTAATATTAAGGTACTTTAGTAATATTAGATACATGTACTTCAGTAATATTAGATACATGTACTTCAGTAATATTAGATACATGTACTTCAGTAATATTAAGGTACTTTAGTAATATTAGAGACATGTACTTCAGTAATATTAAGGTACTTTAGTAATATTAAGGTACTTTAACAATATTAGATACTTCAGTAATATTAAGGTACTTCAGAATTTAATAAATATTCTAATTATTTATTTATTCCCCCTGTTTGCTTGAGTGGCTCGATTGATCTGTGTTGTCCAGTCAAAGGCTACAAAGGGAATTAACTTCGCATAAATACATTTTGGAAAAGCACGAGGGAGCCTCTTTAGCAACAAGAGATGTGGAGTGGGAGAAAATACGTTTTTTTTTTTTTTTTTTTTTTTTTAAAGAAAACTCATAAACCATTCGTATTTCAAGCCAATCATGTAATTAGTTACCCTACCGGCAACACACTCAATGCAAAAGTACTGTAGACCTAAGACTCGAATGAGGTCAAGTTGGAGGTCTATTTTCAAAGGGATTTAACTCACTTGGAATGAAGTGTCTCAAAACGCAGACACACGGATTATCTAGTAAATTCTAGTTGTTACTTCAGTCTACAAGAGGGAGGAGTGAAAACGTATGCATGGAATGTGGAATAAATAGATTGTCAGTTCTAAGGCTAATTTTAGGAGTTAACATAATAAATCGTGAAATTTTCTTTCTTTCTTTCTTTCTTTCTTTCTTTCTTTCTTTCTTTCTTTCTTTCTTTCTTTCTTTCTTTCTTTCTTTCTTTCTTTCTTTCTTTCTTTCTTTCTTTCTTTCTTGCTATCTGTCTGTCTCTCTGTCTCTCTGTGTCTGTCTCTGTCTCTATCTATCTATCTATCTATCTATCTATCTATCTATCTATCTATCTATCTATCTATCTATCTATCTATCTATCTATCTATCTATCTATCTATCTATCTATCTATCTATCTATCTATCTATCTATCTATCTATCTATCTATCTATCTATCTATCTATCTATCTATCTATCTATCTATTTCTTACAATCAGCAGAATCTTTTCGATTATGTCCCTTAATATACCGTTTACCTCTGTCGATATATATATGATAGATACACTCACAAACATAAAAACATATATTGTTAAATGCACAGCCTGATAAATTATGTGCATCATCAAAAAAAACCCACTCAACAATAAAATATTTACATTTCTTTTTAAATAGATGCATTAATAAAATTAAAACAAACAAGAAAAATAAAAAATGAAAAATGCAAAGAAAACTAGAAATGGAAAGCAGAAAATCAGATGGAACAGAAGGAAAAGCAAGAAAACAAGTATCTTGGACAAGAATACCGACACACACGCGCGCATTCACGCACGCACGCACACAAAACTTGCACACACATACACACGCTTACACACACATGTACTAGCTAACGGATGCAAACAATGTAAATGACTTATGGTGAGAAGAGAAGGAAAAGCCAGACATCACAAGAAGACGTGTCATCAATCTAAGACACTCGCGATCACAACGACTGTGTAATTTAAGGAGACGGACACAGAACGTGCAATAAAACAGCGGCTTAGTCCCTTGTATGGACACCTGACTATATGTCACCCACGTACGAATGAACTTGTTTACCAGCAGCAGAAGTGGAACTTTAGTAAGTACAAAATGGAGGTATTACTAAACACGAACTTCAGACTTACAAAACATGAAAGGGCTCTACTAAGTAAGAGAGCAAGCCTTTAACAAGTTTGCAAGTGAGCATTTACCAAGTGCATATATTACATATATTACCATCAACGAACGGAGACTTCACCAAATATGAAAGGGCTTGTGTGGCAGAGGAAATTTGATATCCCTTTTTCTAGACTTAATTGTTATATAAATTGTTAAATTGTAAAAGTGACCTGGCCTTTGGCAGTCATTATGATGGTATTCTTTGTAACTGTCGCAATTGGAGTAAATAACTCGAGTTGAGAATATGTTAGAAAATTGCTGATGCAATCCAAACCAGTTCCAACTGGATGAGGAAATTTTCAGACTAATAGTTTCACACTTCTTCATATCTAATTCATCCTTTGTGGATGGACCGGTAATTTCTTTGATTAAGAAGCGCTCTATTCTAATCACTGAATTTGAACTTGAGTCCGGTCATAAAGGTGATCATTAACTTATGGTAAGTTAACTGACTGATAAAGGAAGAATGGACTTAGAATACTTCGTACATGTTGCTATTGATCTATGATTTGAATTGGAGAATGTTTATGTAATTGAGCCATTATTTCTTTGTTCATTAATTTTATATTGTACATTATACTTGTGAATTTTGATTGCTGCTATATTTCTTATGCTGTGTGTATCAGGCTAACGAATTTGTTGCAGGTTTTGTAAGTTGAGAATATTTATAAGAGAGTAAAGAGTTTAGATATGAAATATGCCTGAAATTTAGTGCTGCCTTAATTTGACTTTTGCAGAGTAGAGCACGCCATTTGGGTTTTGGTTGTCACTTCATGCTACAGTGACTACTACACTCTACTTGAATACATTGGTGTGTGCAATCAGCATTGTTGTCACCTTATCAGTAAACATGTTGCTGTAAGCTGATTCCCGTGAATTCCATTCGAGTGCCAATATGGCGGAGATTTGTAGTCTGAGTTTAGTCTCAAGAATTCATGAAGATCATTGTGAACATTCCTCATGGTTTGTTGAGTACACACACACAAAGCTTCAAAAGCACTTCTCCCGATATGCTTGATACCACATATGAAATTCAGGATGATTCTCTATGGCGTGCTTGGAATATATAAATATATTTTAAATATATATTTGCCTGGGCCTTAATTAAAGGCGAGTGCCGTCATTTCCATGGTTACAATCCTTCATTCCTGCAGAGGAATGCTGGCTAGTCTAAAGGCGAAAGTTTAGAAACGAAGACAATTGAATATTAAACTGCATTGGTTTGGTTAGAAGTAGCCTCAGAAGACTGGTACCAACAGAGCCACATTGGCTGGTTTGAGATGTCATTCTGGACTGGTTTGAATGAGACACACCACTACTGGTTTGAAAACAATCTTACTGATTTCGTTTGAACAGACACACTGTTAGTTGTGCTCATGGATAAACGAGACCAGTTTGAACGGAGGCATTCTAAATGAAGATAGTTACACCGCTACACAGTGAATTACATTTGGATTAAACTGACCGTTCGCTGTAGTAAGCTTATAAGCTTAAACGTATTACAAGTAAAGGTTTTGATTTATTACTTCTACTGCTGCCAACAACAATAAGAACAATAAAAACAACAGTTATTTAAAGAAATGATTTTGTGTGTACAATCAGTTAAAAAAATCTTACTCTTTGTACAGTAAGTTAAAAGAAATGTAATAGGTGTAGAGTTATTTAAAGAAATGATGTTGTGTGTTCAATCAGTTAAAGAAATGGTGCTATAGTCATTTAAAGAAATGTTTTGTGTGTTCAGTCAGTTAAAGAAATGTTGCGTATTTAAAGAAATGTAGGTACAGTCAGTTAAGGAAATGTTGCTGTGTATACTTCATTGTAAAGGAATATTGTAGTGTGTTTAGTCAGTTAAAGAAATATTGTTGTGTGTACTGTCAGTTAAATAAATGTTACTGTGTGTACGGTCAGTTAAAAAATACTGTTGTGTGTACGGTCAGTTAAAGAAATGTTACTGTGTGCACAGTCAGTTAAAGAAATGTTACTGTTCGTACGGTCAGTTAAAGAAATGTTACTGTGTGCACGGTCAGTTAAAGAAATGTTACTGTGTATACAGTTAGTTAAAGAAATGTTACTGTGTGTTCGGTCAGTTAAAGAAATGTTACTGTGTATACAGTTAGTAAAAGAAATGTTACTGTGTGTTCGGTCAGTTAAAGAAATGTTCTCCAATGGTCTGATCAAGCTACGATAGGCTAATGGCTAACTGTCCACCAGTTGTGGTGGACAAGAGAAAAGAAAGGACTTTCGCATTGAAATAATCAAAAGAAAGATAATTAATTAATCATAAAATATAAAACGAATACAATCTTATAACAATTTCGTAAAAGAAAAACTGTAAATTCCGTATCGTGGTGACATTATTCTGTAATACAAAGACTTTGCTTTTCGATGTTTGAATATTACAAAAGTAGACATAAGATGACACATTTACTGTAAAGCCTTAACACAAAGTCAACTTTGCGTCATGGTAGGCCAGATTCTGGTGCTCAGAACTGATATGCTTAATGTACTGTTTGATATTTTAATTTTTTAATTTAACGTAGTTGATGACGAAATAATATAATATTTTATTAATTAAAATATTTCACAATCTGGCTATTTGTTTTATAAATATTTCATTATATTTTAGATGTACATTAAGGCTTAGCGTACATCTTGTTATTATATTACTCTCTCTAAGTAATATAAAGAACACATGCAAACTGAAGGTCAATGATAAAATTTCATTTGACTAAACAGAATGACACTAAAAATTATGCTGTGCAAATAGAATCATAGAATGACACTAAAAATTATGCTTTGCAAATAACATCATAGAAAGACACTAAAATGTTTACTGTCTAAATAGTACCTTAGAAAGACACTAACAATTTTGTGTACATAGTATCATAGAAAGACACTAAAAAAAATGATGTATATATATCATAGAAAGACACTAAAAAAATTATGTATATATATCATAGAAAGACACCAAAAAAATTATGTATATATATCATAGAAAGACACCAAAAAAAATTATGTATATATATCATAGAAAGACACTAAAAAAATTATGTATATATATCATAGAAAGACACAAAAAAATTATGTATATATATATCATACAAAGACACTAAAAAAATGATGTATATATATCATAGAAAGACACTAAAAAAAGTATGCATATATATCATAGAAAGACACTAAAAAAATTATGTATGTATATATCATAGAAAGACACTAAAAAATTATGTATATATATATATATATCATACAAAGACACTTAAAAAATTATGTATATATATCATAGCAAGACACTAAAAATGATGTATATATATCATAGAAAAACACTAAAATGATGTATATATATCATAGAAAGACACTAAAAATGATGTATATATATCATAGAAAGACACAAAAATATTATGTATATATATCATAGAAAGACCTTAAAAATGATGTATATATACCATAGAAAGACACTAAAAATGATGTATATATATCATAGAAAGACACTAAAAATGATGTATATATATCATAGAAAGACACTAAAAAAATGATGTATATATATCATAGAAAAACACTAAAAAATGATGTATATATATCATAGAAAGACACTAAAAATGATGCTGTGTAAATAGTATCATGGAGAACCTTAACAATTATGCTCAGGGAAGTACTCCTCTACTCAATGATTTAATATACACTAAACGCACGGTACTTTCCAGATTGCAATAACACCAGGAACTGTAAACACGCTTTTTACTTTCTATATAACCGCATAAGCATATACAAAAATAAACATGTACATATACAATCATATTTGCACCGTATCTGTAAACATGTGTGCACTTCTGACAGTCAAATAAGTATCTCACAAATGTGTCTTTCGCTCTAGCTAACTAGCTAGATGGATGGATGGATGGAAGGATAGATAGACAGAAAGAGGAATCGATAGATAGATAGATAGATAGATAGATAGATAGATAGATAGATAGATAGATAGACAGATAGATAGATAGAATTTATATGTATGTGTGAATAGTGTGTGGGTTTGAGGATGGTTTATACTTTATAGGCTGTCATATAACAGCGTTAATTTATTTTTTCGGAACTGAGTGTAGAAAAGAGATTTATTTTTATTTTTAAATGAATGGCAAACATAACAAATGAAGCGCAAATATCAGTCGCTTTCAGGACAGTATTTTTGAACCCCGTGCATCCGTTATTTGTGCCTGAAAGTCTTGGCCTCCTGGCCGCTTGCCCGAGGATGTGCGTCGTTCTGAGACAAGTTTTCCACAGGGTCGACCAATATCGATTAAGTCCTGGCCAAAATTAAATCGATTTACTAGTCCCCAGCATGCGGGAGTTGGCGAGTGTGGGTTGTCTTAAAACACGCCGTTCTTCGGTGATGGATGCATTCCTCCAAAGCTTCTTCCAATTAAAAGAAAAGTCAAATCAAGTAGTCTCCCTTTTTGACTGTCTCAACCCCACTCTCTCCTCTTTCTATCTCTCGCTCTCTCCCAATTTCTCTATTCCGCTTCTTTCTCTCTCACTTTTCTCTCTCTTGTATGAGTCTAATTGTTTCCATTTCTCTCTCTCTCTGTTTTTTCTATCTTATAATAAATAATAATAATAATAATAATAACAGTACTACTACTACTACTACTACTACTCCTACTACTACTAAAGTGCATAAGCTTATAGAAGTTCTAAGTGCTAGACAATAATTATATATACAATGCGCAAACTCAAAGTACTCATTATTACCTTTTCCATAATTTTCATCTTTCACTATACTCTCTCTCTCTCTCTTTCTGGTACTCTGATTCTCCGTGGATCATCATCATCATCATCATCATCATCATCATCATCATCATCATCATCATCATCATCATCATCATCATCATCATCATCATCATCATCATCATCATCATCATCATCATCATCATCATCATCATCAACATCAACACCACCACCACCACCACCATCATCATCATCATCATCATCATCATCATCATCATCATCATCATCATCATCATCATCATCATTCACCCTTTCTTCACGACTTCTGCTGACTAACGCTTGTGAAACAAGGTCTCGGAATCTTACCAAGATTCTGGGAGATCCAAGGTTTTATGGGCACTTCCAGGGAGTGCTGCTTTGAGTAGAGGAGCGAGTTTGTGGTTTCCAGGGAGTTTATTCAGATAGCTTCCTACTCAGATGCTATGTTCCACAAGGCTTCTGTCACTACAATATCATTTCTGCTTTTACCTTCCACAGTCTCTGGATTTCGATTTTGAGATCCTGGTATTTTTTATTTGTACTTTTTCGCAATTGGAACAGCGACATCATTGATTGTTGCTGTTCTGTTGTTGCTGTTCTGTTGTTGCTGTTCTATTGTTGCTGTTCTGTTGGACGTATTGAGAACTACAGTGTCGGATCTTCGCACAGGAAGCACCCGGTCTGTTTTCTCACAGTATTTTGACTTCTGTCTCGGTGACTGCTTCAGGATGGTGCATCCTTGTTCTCTCTAGGATTTTCACTCCATAAATCTCACGTAGATTTCTATGCATGAGTTTTGTCACTGTGTTGTGTCTTTTGATGTATTCAGAAACTAACACACAGTTGTTTCACCCATGGTTTTTCTGAGTCTGCATTTGCAATCATTTGAGATTTTCATGACCTTTGTTTTGTGTGAGTTCGTGTTTCGTTCTTGAACTTGCAAAACTGTTACGAGTGCTTCTGTTTCTGCTTTCAAACTTGCCTCTTTTAAGCATCTGTAATGTTGATTGTTTTGTTGATGTTTCATTAGCTTGTCGCACATACTGGCCATGGAGAAGTTTTTGGCTCCAATCATTTGCTAATGACTGTTTGGTTGTTTTCTTCAATGTTTCTTTGTCTATTTTGTGGGGTTGGTATACTTCACTGATCTTCACTGCTTTTATCAGTGATTCATCTTTGTTTTTATTCCAGATGTAGTCCAACAGGCCTATAACGTTTCCTTCAATACTCCTATAACGTTTCCTTCAATGACATCCTTTGATTTTCTTGAAATCTCTGTCTCCATTTTCCGAGGTACTTAGAGTCTGTCTACGTCTGCATTTTTGTGTATAAGGCTGTATTGATTAGTGTTCTTGTTTTTTTGTCCAGATCATTTATTTAATGTGTTGTCCAATCTATAATACCTCAAGTGTAGCTGATTACTGATATTGCATATGCATTAAAGGCTTGTATTTTGATAGTCCCATTTAGCTTGATTTGGAGACTTGTCTAACCCGTTTTTCATAGTCTCTGTCACAGGAAATGAGGGACAGAAATTATATTTTATTTCATTTTAAAAAACCGCTAACAAAACTAGTTGAAGTAACCCGAGTTTTGTTATTTTTCATATTATCATGTGTAAACTTCCAGTAACGGTCACCTAAGATCTCTTTAGTAGACAGACGTTCGTGACGCAGTGTGTGTTATTATATCATATTGAATATATATTTTATTTTTTGAAGGATATGTATATTAAACAATTGGGACAATTGCGCATTACTGGTCACATGTTGTTTACGAGAGAAAAGGCCAGTGCGCATTAGAATTGACCACAGTAAAGCGTGCAGCACGGACAGCACTTAATATCCAAGGGAAAATTGAGTCACAGGACATAGCTTTGGAAGTTTCTGGAAACCTTCAGTGAAGCTATATAAGAGGCAAAAGGAAGATTTTACTCTCAATGTTGAAAACGTCGATTCGTCTGAAGCCAGTCTAACTTCATGTATGAATTATCTCATGTACAGAGATTTCATAAAGGAAAGCTGCAAAAATCTCTTTCCATCCGTTTTCCATCCGTCTGATGCCATATATTGAGTAACGAGGCAAAATTACTTCAGTATAATTTTTGGCAAAGTGGAAAGTTCACTGTCAAGAAAAACCGATGTATGCAACGCTGGTTGTATGCAGTTAACGACACGAGGGACCAATTTGTTCTTCCCCCTGTCTGAGAGTTTGGTTTGACAGTCTATTCCACAAATTGGGAGGCTAGCACCGAGATAATCTTACAGATATCCGGATTTCTACACTCAATGTAATGCGACGACACATCCCACTGGACGACTTCATCCGATAATGCTAAACGTCGTTGGGGTGTCCGTTTCCACGACAACCAAGAAACAACAACAGTTATCGAGGCTGACAACAGTCAGCTAAATTTCAGATTTCTCATCAGTGATAATCTGAAAGTGGTGCCTAGATTCTGCAGAATCTTTACCTGTAATGCGACGCCGCAATTGCGTCGTGTCTTCACTTTGAAGTGCCGCTTATAAGTGACGTGTGAGATTACGTCATCTCCTTGGAACTCTGACATTAATAGTGAGTAATAATTAGCATGGCTAACACGCACATACTAAACTCTAGGACTCTAAGAAATTGAACACTATTATATAACTTTAATGTTAAAATTATTGCTTATGTTATATGTGAACTATTGTTAAAGCGGCCCCATTTGCCGCATAAGAATTGTGTAATTAATCTTTATTTTATATTTTGAATTTCATCATTTTCATCTCCCCTTATTTCCCACAGAGTGTATGACATTGGAAAGTTGAATGAATGATTAATCACTGTGCGAAAGAGTAGTGCCCCTTTTAAATCGGGAAATAAATATCCTGATTTAACCATCTTTCAACTCTCTTGTTATTCATAGTTTTTGAGAGGGACGAAAGAATTTGTACTAGTGTTTTGCACCGTTCGTCTGTTCGTCCATTTATTCACATTCATGATACTCACTCACAACATACACCGCCAATAAAACGTTCCTTGGCATGACATAAATAAACTGGGCCCCACCCAAACATCAATGGTGTATGTCATGTGTGTCTATGTAACAACCTGACGCGACGTAGTACTGGCATATGTCATACGGGCTTTTCTTGGAGGTGCACCGGAGCAGGCCAAAAATAGACTTCACCCCTTGCATCTCTAACTTCAGCTCGGGTCGGCTTGTAATGAGCCTCCCAGTTTGTGACAGTCTCTCTTAACTTTGGGCTTTACTTCACTTTGCATTTTGTTTAATATTGGGGTATCCTGAGTTATATATACCCCCACTTTCCATTGAAACATTGTTGATTTTGCAGATGCCGAATTGTAGGCCTTCTGTTGCCTTTCTGAATGATAAATCTTCCATATTTCTCAAGGCCGAACTTCACGTTAATATCCTCACTGCAGATCTTGACAGTATTGATTAGCGAAGTGATGCCACATTCATTGTTATTGGATAGCTTTAGATAGTCTATGTACAGTAAATGGCTGATAACCTGTCTTGATTTCATTCTGTATCGTAATCCTGTTTTCTGGACGGCTTGGCTGAGAGGATTTAGGGCCATGCAGAACAGCAGTGGTGATATGGAATCAACTTGAAAAATCTAACATTTTATCGTCGTCTGCAATTTCTATATTGTTGAATGTGACGGTTGTTTTTCAGCTTGTCATTGATACTTGAATCAGGTTCTCCACTAATGGTGATGTCTTGTACATTTTTCTTGTTTCAAATATCCATGAATGTGAAACAGAGTCATAGGTATTTGGGTAATTAATCCATTCCATTGCAAGATTTATTCTTCGTTTCTTGCTGTCAGTAACTACGGAAATATCAAATGCCAATTTGTCCTGTATTCCTCAGGTGCCTGGTCTAACATCCGTTTGTTCATTGGTTAGAAGTTTGTTTCAAAATGAGACATGGTTTTATCAGATGTAATTCCTGATAGCAATTTCTAGATCCTTTATACGCAGGTAATTATATGATAGTTGTTCGTGTATTTCGCTGGACCTTTCTCATCAGGCTTGTTTCCTTCTATCATCCGGGCTGGCAAGGTGTCTGGTTTATTTAATATGTGCTGCAATTTTTCAGCAAGTCTACCATGTAAGGAGGTATGTATGATGTTTCAACCAGAATATGTTTACTTGGTTAGGCCTGGGGCTTTCCCGCTTACTATCTTTCTTACCGTCTTCTTGATATCTCTCTCAGAGAGATTGAGATGATAAATTAGATGTATCTTGATCTCTCTCTCAGTGATTGAGATGATAAATTAGATGTATCTTGATCTCTCTCAGTGATTGAGATGATAAATTAGATGTATCTTGATACTTCTCTCAGTGATTGAGATGATAAATTAGATGTATCTTGATCTCTCTCTCAGTGATTGAGATGATAAATTAGATGTATCTTGATATCTCTCTCAGTGATTGAGATGATAAATTAGATGTATCTTGATACCTCTCTCGGTGATTGAGATGATAAATGAGATATATCTTGATATCTCTCTCAGTGATTGAGATGATAAATGAGATGTATCTTGATGCTTACCTTCAGATCCGTAACCCATCTACCTAATGTATTATACGTATTTGGATTTCTCCAAATGTTTTCCAGAAGGTCTTGGCGTCTTGAATGTTTGGAATCTATTGTTCTGTTCTGGAATTTACTCAGAAGTCTTGTTATAGTCTTCCAGGGTAAGTTTTGAATGTTTTGTTCTGTTATAATTGCTGACGTCATGCAGTGTATCTCTTCAGACAGCTACTGAGTCCTGTGTCAGTCTCTCCTGAGACTAGGGCTTAAAATTTTGCCCAGTCTCCTTTCAATAAATATTAAAATAATGGAAAGGATTGATTCTAGAAGAGTATTGGCATAAAAGGTAAACGTGATGCATGTAGGTTTAGCTAAATCATCCAAATTACAAGGAGAGAAGAATCGGATTTTTTTCATCTAGAGATACAGTATAGGTCAAACGGTAGAAGCTCACTAAAATCTATTATTTAATTTGTCACTCCGGCCTTGACACAATAGAGCAGTGCTGCCCAACCTTTTTCAGGCTGTGGTCCACTTAAAAAAATGTCGTGAGGCCAAGAGCCGCAATGCTGCTAGACGGACGAACGAGGGTGCCGAAGCCCCTTGTGAATAAGGGGCTGGGGGAGCTTCATAACCTCCCTAGCAAGATTTGGGTGGAGCCCTAGCCGTCAACGCTTTTGGGAGATTTGGCATAAAATGTAGTCTGATTTTAGCTATCTGTTGGAATTATTTGCTAAATAAATTGATAATAAAATACCTCAAACTACTACTGCCCCCTCTCTTTCTATAGCTTTCTAAAAAGGAATTTCATAACATTGTAAATGTTGTAAAACTTTGTGTATGTACACTGTACAATATGTATGACATATAGAGCACATTATTTAAAATGTTTTGTGCCATATGATTTTTTTCAAATTCCAATAGTTTTAGCTATTTGATATATCAAATATGAATTATCTAATGCTAATCTAAAATTGTTTATTATCACTAACAGTATAATTTGTTTATGTTTCAAAACCAGTATTCAAACATCAATTTTTTTTGCAGCATTTAGATATGTGCAGAAACTCATCAGAAGACATATTTCATAAAAAAAAACTCTGTTGGCGTCGTATCCTTGCGTTTGTCCTAAAGAGCCGTGTGATGCTGCATTTTAATTATTCCAAGCTGCACCGCTCCTTTACTCCCAGTATATGCCTATTTGCAGCCATGACACTGACAGAGATGTTATTTGTGAAGGACTGTCAACAAAAAGCACAAGTGGAATCAAAGGACGAATGTCTTGAAAGCGAGCAAAAAAATAATATTTAATTTTTTCTAATGATGCATCAAACCATTCACTGTTAATTAAATCAAAATTTTCTTGTGAACTTTGGAAAGTGTGTAAAATTAGATTTTTGTAATTGACTGATAAATAAATCCAACTTTGCTTCAAAGACCCTAATTTAATTAATTATTGTGGGTATGATTTGGTGACGCCCTTGTAAGTTCAAGTTCAACATGTTGAGGTGTTGAGTAATGTCAGTCAAAAATGCAAGTCTACTGATAAAAACAGGATCTTGAAGATGAATTAATATCTCCTCCTTAACCTTTCTCCCCAAGGAAGAGCTTGACCTCTTGAACCAGATCTCAGAATCTTGTCAAAACCTTACTTCTGCTTAGCCAAGGAATTTCGGTATGTAGAACAAGATCACCATAATTGGTTTCGTACTCTTGAACAAGTGCTTTAACTGCCGGTAGTTTAAAGATTTAGCCTGAATAAAGTTCAAAATATTTACAAGAACACCCATGACATTTTTAGTTCATCGTCTTTCATTTTTGAGCAAAGTGCATGCTGGTTAATTATGCAGTGGTAGACTTGGAAATCTAGAAAATCGTTACCTTCCTTCAACAAGCCAATCAATCCAATTTTCTTTCCTACCATTGTTGGGACACTATCCATGGTAACTGAAATTAGCTTCTTAATGTCAATGTAATTTTTTAACAAGCATTCTTTGAGTGCTCTATAAAGGTCTTCCCCTTGGGTTGTATCTTTGAGAGGTATCAGTGCCAACAGTTCTTCTTTAAATGTATCACCTGCTTTGAATCTAACCCAAATTATTAGTTGTTCTATATCAGTAACATCATATGATTCGTCCAAGGCTAAATTAAAACCAGAGGCATTGTTCAAATAAACTGCACCTGATCATATAAATTACTGGATAGCAATGAAACTCATCATGTCATGGTCTGATGAGATAATTGAAGATCTGAAATTTGCTTTTTTGATTTCATCTTTGTTCTTAAACTCCGCAAACAAAGAATTGCAACATTCTTTAAGACACTCTTTAAAAGGTTTGCAGTCTGAATATGGTTTCCGTTTGTTTGCTAAAGCTCAGATAATTTTCAAGGATTTCTGGGTAACACAGTCACTTGCACTCATTTGTCGTTGAAAACTATTTTGCTGGCCATGTAGATTTTGTTTTAGAGAATTTTCTTTGTCTTCCCTCACTCTAGTACCAACTGGATAATTTTTTCTCAAAATTGTTATGCATGGAAATGAAGTGTCTCTGCAGATTGGAATTTTTCAAAACAGCTATGGAATTCTGACATAGCAAGCATACAGGCTTATCGCTTACCACTACTTTCGTACTCCTGCTAGACACTTCCTTGGTTCAACATTTCACATATTTTTTAATTGTGAGGTTGATAATTTAAAGATACAGATTTAATGTAATTTTTTCAAGTTTTATGTAATATATTATGAAATTTGATTATTTAAAGTTTGAAGTTGTAAAGTGATTGTATTGAATGAAATACTTTATTTCATTGGCTATAGGGCGCGCACAGTTCAATTGTTTGTTGCATATAGTCAGTTTAATTCACCATTACCATATCTGGTACTGTATCAGCTTCCATTGTTTTTAGGCACTTGCAGACAATAATTATAATTGATGGACTGAGTGCCGTACAAATATGTTTCGTGAGAATAAAGTCAACAGTTTTGCACATGTTTTTAATCGGAAATTTGGGATGAAACAGCCCACACCTAAAGCACATCCACTTTATTCTTGGCTTCAGACAAAAAATTGTTTAAAGGAAACTTCTGACGTCGATCTCCTCTGGTTAACGACGCTGCTTTTCTTGAATCAGAACTGACCAATCGTAAAACACATTTTGTCAACTTCTGATTTACCTTGTGTAATCTTGCATAAAATGTTCAGTAAAGATAAACAAAGAAGGATAATGTATATACATTTCAATAAATCTGAAGAATTATTTCCCTTATCTAAATGTACAGCATTTCAATAAATCTGAAAAATTGCTTCTCTTATTTGAAAGTACAGTATTTCAAAAAATCTGAAGAATTATTTCCCTTATATGAATGAACAATATTTCAATAAATCTGAAGAATTACTTCTCTTATAAAGTTATATGAATGTACAGTTTTTCAATCAATCTGAAGAATTACTTCCCTATCTGAATGTATAGTATTTCAGCAATACATATTTCGCCATTGTTAGTGCACCTGGGAAATGAAAAGTGTCCATCACTGTCATCACTTTTGTGGACACAGTTGATAAGTCAAAACTGTCATCACTTTTGTGGACACAGTTGATAAGTCAAAACTGTCATCACTTTTGGGAACACAGTTGATATACAAAAACTGTTATCACTTTTGTGAAAACACGTGGCAAATATAAATTGTCATCAGTCTTAAGAAAACATTTGGTAACTGAAATGTGTCCATCAGTACGTGTCCACCATTTGTGTGAAAACACGTGGTAATTAATGCAACTGTATTCAAATTATACATTTATTAGTATTATATGAAAATATTTAAGAATATTGAGCTTATATATCAGGTGAAATAAAAAATTAAAATAAAATACAAAATGCGTGAAAATACATGGCAAATAAAAATTGATCACGATAAATGTCCATCACTTATGAGAAACAACCAATTTAAAATGTCTTCTTTCTCGTGGGTTTATTGACTGAGTACTCAGTATCCTTTATTAATGTGAGTGCACTCGATATATAGAAACTGTCCGTCACCATTGTGAGCACTCTCTGTCAATGCACGCTCTCTTTATCGCGGATACATTTGGTAAACGCTTATGTCCGTCACTATGGTCTATACATTCGGTAAACAGTAATGTCCGTCACTATGGTCAATACATTCGGTAAATAGTAATGTCCGTCACTATGGTCAATACATTCGGTAAACAGTAATGTCCGTCACTATGGTCAATACATTCGGTAAACAGTAATGTCCGTCACTATGGTCAATACATTCGGTAAACAGCAATGTCCATCACTATGGTCAATACATTCGGTAAACAGTAATGTCCATCACTATGGTCAATACATTCGGTAAACAGTAATGTCCATCACTATGGTCAATACATTCGGTAAACAGTAATGTCCGTCACCATGGTTCCTAATGTCCGTCACTAATGTGAGTGCATTGCGTAAATGAAAACAGTCAAATGCTGACTTGACATGGCTGCGAAATACTTTATTGTTTTATCGTGTCGGGTGTCTCTTTTTGTGGGTAGTACAGGTAAGAGATACATTAAACAATGTTCTTTTTTGTGGGTAGTACAGGTGAGAGATACATTAAATAATGTTATTTTTTGTGGGCAGTACAGGTGAGAGATACATTAAATAATGTTCTTTGTTTGTGGGTAGTACAGGTAAGAGATATTTTAAATAATGTTCTTTTGTTGTGGGTAGTACAGGTAAGAGATACATTAAATAATGTTCTTTTGTTGTGGGTAGTACAGGTAAGAGATACATTAAATAATGTTCTTTTTTCATTATTTTGTAAACGAATGCTAGGATAGTATGGAAAGAGTTCATGAACTTTGACCTGACACATAGTAAGTAACGCACACATACACACAAACAACAAGAAATTGACACAGACAAAAACAAATGTTAGCAAAATTAGAAAGATTTTCTTTAAAAAAAATAATTTAGCATATTACAAAACATTACCTCGCATATGTGTCGAGAGTGACACGGAACTCAACTAATAATGAAACTTAAAGAAAACATAAAGATATTTTGTTGTGTTTTTTAAAAATAAAATAAAACATAATGATCACATCAACAACGAAAGCCATTAAAGTTAGCATACCGTACAGTTTTCAATTACAAATTATTTATTTCTTTTTAATTTTATTCCACACATTTCTGAGCTGCTATTTTAATTTTCTTTTACTTTCAATTTTATTTTTTAAGAAGGCTGAACTCTCGCCTTCTCCACCCTGCTCATCACCTCGAGCAATGCTAACATAATATGGAAACGTAACCCAGCACAGCTAATGGCCGGAGACTACAAATGCCAAGAAATGGAACATGTTTTGTGTTCTCTGTCAACAAAATCCGCTTAATAATTAGGATTGGGCAAGACTCGTCAGACAACACACGGTAGCTGTCTTTTCCTCTAGCCATCATTACGCGCCAGCATTTGGCTTTGCTTCGAGGCTGTCGTAGCTAAGAACTGGACGAAACGAGCTTAAGAATTCATCTCTCATTTTCTCCACCGAGGAGTTGAGATGTCGTTAGGCAGCCTGTAGAGGGTACTCAGTAGATTGTTATTGTTTCGTTCGTTTTTTCTTCTCCAGCTTATTTGAGTAAACGTGTTCCTGTTTGAGCGGTTATTTTCCAGACCTACTGAAAATAAACTTGTACCTTACTTCTACCAGCATTTGAGGTTCAGTCTTTGGAATAGAAAGAAAGAAAACGAGGGGTATATGCACAATAGAATGAAAAAGAAAATATAGGACTAAAACTTTCAAAAGAGGAAAAAATAAATATAAGGAAAGACGGGAAGGAAATAAGAAAATAAAGATCTAATATTCTCGAATAAACAGAAAATAAACGATGCTTAGTTTTTTCATAAAATTGAAAAGTAAAACAAATATGGATCGTTTCAAAGTAAAAAAAAAAAGTAAAACAAACTCCCAGGCGTTCTCGAAGATTAAAAAAGTACAAATATAAAAATATAAAACTCCTGAAGGACACTGTTTGAATATTTGTTATTTTTAACAGTTTACCTTCATACTTCTTACGGACAATGTACACTGTTAGAAGTGTATAATCTATGTTTACCTTCATACTGTACAATCGTACCGACAATGTACACTGTTAGAAGTGTATAATCTATGTTTACCTTCATACTGTACAATCGTACCGACAATGTACACTTTTATAAGTGTATAATCTATGTTTACCTTCATACTGTACAATTTTACGGACAATGTATACTTTTAGAATGTATAATCTATGTTTACCTTCATATTGTACAATTTTACAATGTACACTTTTAGAAGTGTATAATCTATGTTTACCTTCGCACTGTACAATATTACCGACAATGTACACTTTTAGAAGTGTATAATCTATGTTTACCTTCGCACTGTACAATTTTACCGACAATGTACACTTTTAGAAGTGTATAATTTATGTTTACCTTCATACTGTACAATTCTACGGACAATGTACACTTTTAGAAGATGCATAATCTATATGTTGAACACCTTTGGGAAACGAAGTGAAGAGCTTAATGAAACATAAGGATCGATGTGTATATTTCTAATCTGTCATTTGTTTCGATTCACCGGACGAGAAATACAATAAAGGTGAAAGAAGCAGTACATACGGATTATCGATTTATCTGACATTTTCTTTGAAATGTCACGTGTGATATGAAAGTGATTCCCTTGATTTCTTATTTAAAAGGTTAGTTTTTAAATATATGAGTAGTTGTACTCAGTACATGAACTGCATAATCAATACAACTAGCTTTACCAGTATTAATCCCTCCCCACCCCCACCCCTGACCATTATACACTTTCAGTAACTGTGGCTTCAGGATGATGTTTGTGTACTACGTTGAATGTAATGTGAAAGTCACAGTTTATGTACTGGTTACACTTCCATGTCAACCCCTATACCTCACTTAAATCTGCCCAGACACGCTCTGACGTGTAACGGTAACAAAGAGGATTATTATTTTGCAGTTTAATGTCTCTCATACGTTAGATCTTCAGGTCTCGTTGCCGACACGCTCACACTTTAATAGTGTGAATGTCCACGCACGCACGCACTCACCCCCTCCCACGTACATACACCCAAACACCTGATAACCTACAGCCGCAAACATATTTACGTTCACACACGCACCCATACACATCATACACATACGCACACGCATAATATATTGATAAATATACGGGCATACACACGCTAATACATTGCCACACGCGTATGCACTCACAGGTATGCATGTTTGCATTCACATGCACGCACACAGATACACACAAACATAATCAGTGTTTTTTTTTCTTTTACTGTGTAAGACAGTTCATTTATCTACAAATTAAAATATTTCTCTTTACACTATTATCCGAAATGTAATTTCCAGTTTAGATGTGAGAAATAATGACGTAATTGACTATAACAGTACTCTAACTCTGCTTTTTGTGGACACTAGTGAGAGTATGAATGCTATACCAATAACCAGAATTGTCGTGTGAAATATTTCTTCTCTTTCTTTTCTTCACACAACAAATGTTCTCGATATTAACGGGGACACGTGACCATGACATAAGTCTCCATATATTTTCAAAAGTACATATAAACTCGTAAGTAAAATTTCAAGTCATTAAGTCCTTTCCTTTTCCAATTTCGCTTGTGAAACCTACTTTGTTACGTCACCTATTGCGATATTCAATCGTGAGTAGCAGTAATTAAATTAGCGTCATAGGTCTCACGTAGACAATCGCCACTAGTCAGTAATGAATTTAGCGTAATGCGTTACAAACGACTTTAGCCAGTAATTAAATCAGAGTCACACTTCGAGCGTAGACAAACGTCATCAGTCATTAATAAAATTAGCGTCACACCTTAGTGATAATTAGTCTTGGTTTTTCAGATGTTGAAGCCTGTGAAACTATCATGAAAGAACTAATCAAGTTAAAATTCCTACAATGAGTTTTCAGAATCTAAATCTAGGACAGCATTCGCAGGCATAAGTAGTGTTAAGCAACAAAATATTGCGCCATAAATTGTTTGTCCACACTTATCTGAAAAAGAAGTGGTTTGCGTGTGTTTGTGTTTGCATCAACGTGCTTAACTGACAGGACATAATTTAGTGGAGTTATAAAGGCTCTGGTGTGTCATAATATCATCATCATCATCTCTTTTTAATTTTAAAGTAGAACATCAGGGAACATTATTACAAAACTAAAACCTAGCATATCATTACAAAAGTGACAAACAGTATCTGCTTAAATTATATAACATTTTTGATAGATTAAAGTTAGTGGAACCTTGCATTTTTGTTAAAGTTTATATGAACATTACTAGAAGCTTAGGAAATAAGAAGTGATCAAATTCTTAGTGAGAAGTAAGTTCTTTTATATCCAGGACTGCATGTGAATTATGTGTTTGAAGGTCAGTAGGTGGGTTTTAACCAACATTTTTGAGTATAAAAAATTATAGCATACATTTGTGGAGTTCCATATTTCAAAACAACACATAACTTATTCACCGTACTTGTGACGACTACAATACCTTAGTTAATAGTTATTATTATTATTAATTAATTAATCGTCCATAACTAATTACAAGTACTGAGAATCTTAATTTACGTTATTACTAATTCTCAAGAAGACACCACTCTTCTCTCTCACTTGGTGGATATGCAGGTTTTAAATGTTTTCTCTTCCACAACATAAAAGACAAATTTTACCATCACACAATATTAGGCGGAAATACGTAAAACACAAGTATAAATCAATAGCAAAGTGCATTAAATATTTCTAAATTCATTTTCTCTCAATCAGTCAGTTAAATCACCATTAAGCTAACAACCACCTTTCAAGACCGGACTTCTTGCCACACCAAATTCAAGTGATTAGACAATATAATTCTTTATAGCAGATAAACATTTGAACTCAGCCCATTGGCTGGTCTCGTTCTTAGAAATCTTAACCATTGGATAATAAAATCTACTCATCCACCTAAAACATCAGCAAGTCTAGCACATTCTTTATCTGAGTTGTTTACTTCCAACTTTGACACTTAAATACCAACACAAGCAGTGCCCAAGGTCGGGTCACTTTGACATTTAACAACTCATGTAACAATTAACTTTAGAAATAGGGATAGGCAAATTTACTTCTGATGAAAAAGCTATGTACTATTTATTATTAAGTGCAATTTTAGGATGCACAAGATATTCGCAACAAATTTTAACTCAATCAACTATTTTTTTCCCTATTATTGTTTAATTTCATCTGAATAAGATATACAGTCTCTTTGTTATGTAGTTTTTACTTTTACTCATAATGCAGAACATCAAATCCCAGCTGAATGACGTAGCTGCGTTGACGTTTCTCTCTCCTTTGTTTGAGTAATGGAACTTCTGACGTCATATTTTTTTTGCCTGTCTATCGTTAAGAGTCACTGGTTTTCGTTTTACTCTATTTGATCTTCACGCTCCATTAGTTACAGTTAAAATTTCCCTGGTATCTACGAAGTTTAACGTCACCAATGTTGACATAGAGGTCTTGAAAGTAGATGTCTCAGAAATGTTTGCCAGCATTTGGGTTCTTTTCCTTCAGGGAAAGAAAACAACCCTACTGTGTGTTTCGCTTACAGGCATCAAACCCTACTGATTGAGCTCATGAAAAACTTAGCCTTCATCTCATTTGCTTATGATATTATTTAAAGCAAGTAGGAACTTGCGATAATCTAATAATTTGTAGAATATTTAGAACTCCACGGAACTATCACAAAAAACGTACAACACAAAATATCAACAAATAAACAGAACTATACTAATACTTCAGTTCCACGTGTGGACATTAAAAATATAAAATCACTTTAGATGAGGGAAAAGATGTAATTCAAGAGTAAATCAACAGTGGACATAACTCACCATTCAACGTCAAATAAAACCAACGGAGCCTGAAAACGATGGTGCTAAATAAATCTAGTACTGACTCCCACAAAACAAGTGGATCAGCAGAGGCGACAACAATAACAACAATAATAGTAACAGCAAAGGCGCCAGCAACCTCTCAAGCAAATAGCAACATCACAACATTTACCAAACCAACGAAAACATTCACAACTCCGCAACAATAACAATGGGTATAAAGAAACAGCAGCATACAACAATGGGTATAAAGAAACAGCAGCATACAACAATGGATATAAAGAAACAGCAGCATACAACAATGAGTATAAAGAAACAGCAGCATACAACAATGGATATAAAGAAACAGCAGCATACAACAATGGGTATAAAGAAACAGAAGCATACAACAATGAGTAGACAGAAACAGCAGCATTCAACAAACTCCGTTGAACCATTTTATAAATGGTGGATTGTACATTAAAGCAAAAGTTTCTTAACGAATTATTTTATTCATCGATATGATAATAATATTCTCTATTAAAAAAAAAATAGCCCACCTCCACCCGTACAAACGCACCAACGCGTACACTGACTTTTATAAGCTTATTAGCATACCGAAGGGCTAGAGGAGAAATTAAGATTAAATCTATTTTCATCCTGTCTCTAAGAAAATGCATCGTAACCATTCTGCATCGTTAAATGACTCTATTTCGAACCATTACTATGGACCCCTATTTCCAAGCACATTTACTTCTGTTAGCGACCCGTGGCTTGCATCGTATACAGATTTCTTGGTCTATTGACAAAATGCGTCAGTCAGTGCAACTAGATTTTAAGGAACGTTAACTCTTAGGTTACTGCCCTGTTGACTACTCATTTTGTGCACGTCACTTTTTGGGAACATAATAAATTTCCGTGCTACTGACACTTGCTAAATACTTATCTGTGGAGAATGACCGTACCCATCGCAGATTTTGTGTAACACATTTATTTGTTGTTCATTAGAAAATGAGAAGTTGAGAACGAATGTGTGTCTGTTGTGTTACAATAAGCAACAGTAGAAAGTCACTCGATTTAGATGTGCACCAGCCGACAGCAGTTGTTACGGGAATTTCTACGTTAAGTTTTAGTACAAAGTTACTTCCCTTTGACAATGTTGTGAGCATTATCTAGCAGGCAGGAAAAGAGCTTGTTTGAAGTAGTAGGAACTATTTTTAATACACTGTCCAATCATTGGTGTTTGTTACATGTAACACTTCGCGTAACAAAATGATCACGTGATTAACGAAGTGTAACAAATGGAGAGAAATAAAAAACGAGAATCAGGAAAAACAAGAACGACTACAAACAAATCTATCAAACTATGACGAACTGCTTTCTCGACGTGATTGGCAAGTATATAGAATTAAATATAGGTAATTCTTTAACTTTTTGAAATTTCTTTTATAAATTCACGTGTGTACAGGTTATTGTCTGTTTATTTTAGTGCAATGCCCACCTGAAATATTTAATCCGTGTGTAAATTTATAAAAATCATGTTAATGACTTGAATTTAAACTAAATTAACATAACCAGTATTTATCTTCTCTTCAAAAAGAAGCCGGTGTTAATGAAGAAAAAAACATTCGGCTTCAAAGCTGAATGAGAAATTACAAATGATGGATGTACAGTTCATAATTCCTAGTGTCTCTAATCGCGTGATTATTTCATTTGTAGAGAACAGAAACCGTCCAATACTAATGTTTATCTAATGTCTCTAATCGGGTGATGACTATTTCTTATATAGGTTAATGAAACTCTCAAGCCCCTGTACGTGACTGTGCCTCTAATCACGTGATGAATATTTCTTAGATAAACTACAGTAGGTGTCCATCATCACAAATATTTAAACCGGAAGAAGAACTACAGTCGCGATAGTGATTAGTAAAGTCCATTTTCATCCTGACTCGCTATGGTCACTTAAGAGGAGCACAGCTTACGCAGATTAATTCGACTGGTAATATAGGTCAGTGTATTTGATGGTCTTCAAAGAGAACCGTTCCATCTTCTCCAATTCGGGAGACTGTAGTTACGTGTTCGCTTCTGCTATTAGGCTGCATCATGGGAATTTATCTCTTTGTGACGGGCTGTCTGTTGCCTCGGACGAGACAGATGTCACGACGACAAGAGGCGGAATAGCGAAGCGGTCCTCTCATGTCACCGCTGTGGAAGCCAGATGCTAATTTTGTAGACGCTTGCCCCAAAGTGATTAGCTGGCTGCGCTATATCTGTGTGGTACCGTTGCTGCTGCCATGGCAACTTCTTTTCGCTTTTCGGCATTTCATAAGCTTTTCATTTTTCATTTATATTTTTCTCTTGATAATCATGCAGAAATTTTTTAGAGATTACTCGAAAGCTTTCTGTTAAACGTTGTAAATTTATGAAAGTATTTATGAGAACCAACGTTTATTTTTATCATGTAAGATAAATAATAAATCATCAAGATTCTCAGTTATACACATTGAAATGTAAAGAATCGACAAAATGGTGTTCGTTAATTGCGCAATGTTCACTAATAGAAGTCATTCAGTTGAGTATATATTCAAATTAAAACATTTTCTAAACAATCCATATTCAAGAGGAAACCGTCTTTTCATCTGACAGAATATTAAAACTCTAATTATTTATACCTTACATCGATAATATTGTCGAGAACTGATTATCCGAAACTGCGTCGCTCATAATACGACAATAGGTTCTACCCGACATGCGTGTCGGTATGACAGAGGGTACAGTTTACTGATTATAATGACGTGGAGTGAAAACAGCTTTCAACGAATGACTGACGTAAGGAGAATAAGAAAAGCAACAACAAAAAAAAGTAAGATCACAATAATGATCATAAATGTTGAGACAACGCTAGTTATTGGTTATGATTATTATTATTATTACTCATGTATAACTAATTAGAAGTGATGAGAATCTTAATTTATGTTATTAACAATTCTCCAGAAGACACCACTCATCTCTCCCACTTGGCGAGTATGCGGGTGCTGTAAACGTTTTCTCTCTTCTAGAATATTAAAGACTAACATTCATTGTTACACAATATTTCCATAGGTGGAAAACTTCTTACCAAAGGAGAAAATAAATTCGTCTTTAATCAATATTTAGCAAGCCCAAATAACCCACTGTCTCTCCAACACATGGTTATCAATATCTGTAAGAATTTCAATAAATTTAACAACAAATTTATTACATCAATAATCAAATATACATATAACAAATACAAATGAAAGAATACTTGACATCAAATATTTCCACGAAACAATATTAGAATAATTTAAATGTGTATACAGTCTTATATCCTACCACATAATTTAAAAGATTAATAAAAATCATAGGCTACTTTGTATCATAGAGCAGAAACGGAGTTGTAGGGAGAATAGCGACAATAGTTTGTACATAACCTTGTTTAGGCAATGTTGCAATACTCTTTGACGTGCTTCATAATAAAGTCACAAACATATTGATCTCAATGGAATTGTCAGTTCTTCATGTGTTTCTCTTGTACACTATAGAACACTGATGAGCAGCTATTCTCTCGAGTCTAATCTTGGCATTCCTTCACTGTATTAGTTCCCTCAAGCATAACAACAATGTAGCAATTTCCAGTAACTTCCTTATACCAGAAATTCCATGTTGTAATCAAGCATTCTTTGCCATTGTACAATTAACAGAGTGCAGTGTATCCTTCACTTACACTCTAGCTGTAGAGACTTCTCGAATCTACCTTGGTCATAGCAGTATATTAATCAATAAACTAGGAGATTCAATAAAAGGTTGTTTCTTCCCTACAAAATATAATCAGGGGACAAATGCTAAGTTTACAATTTATTCATCTCTGAAGTCCATACTTTCTTACATTCAAATCTCAAATGACAATTTCCTACAACAGTTTTTATTTGCCCAATATACTCACACAGCATAATAATTACAACAAAATAATTGTTATGAACCAGTTCCTAGAAACAATCTCAAGTGTTTAGCATACTACAAATGTAATAAGTTCACAATTTGTAGAAATAATAGTCTACTCACATAATACATCTGGACATAAAACACAAGTATAACATATCTGTGGTGGAGTAAATGTGTCCATCACTATTTTAAATTGTTAAATTGTCAGAGTAACCCAACATTGGGCACTCCTTATGACCATATTTTTGAAAGAGTCAGAGTTGGAAGCAAATAACTCAAGTTGAAAATATGCTAGAAATTGCTGATGTAATGCAAACCTTCCTGAGTGCGTATTTTTTTTATTAACCAATGGTTATGATTTACAAGAACGAGACCAGTCAATGGGCTGAGATCTAAAAGTTTGCAATCTGTAAAGAAATATATTGTCTAATCACTTGAATTTGAAGTGGCAAAGAAGTCTGGTCTTGAAAGGTAGCTGCAAGCTTGATGGTGAGTTAACTGACTGGTTGAAAGAGAATGTACTTAGAAATATTTCATGCATTTTTTGCTATTAACATGATATACTCGTGTTTTATGTAGAGATGTACTATGTGAGTTGACTTTTATTTCTACAAGTGTTTGAACTAGATGCTCACATGTATTTTGCTAGACACATGACATTGTTTTAACATGCTGTATTTATTATGTTGTGTGCATGTATTGGATTAATAAATACTGTTGCAGGAAACTGCAAGTTGAGACTGGAATGTAAGTAAAAGTGGAGTTATAAAGCAATAAATTGGAAGCTTAACATTTGTTCTCTGATTATATTTTTCGGTGACAAGTAGCTTTCCATTTTCATTTCAACGTTTGATTTGAATCTCCTGGTTTACTGCTTGTAAACCACTATGATGATCAGGGGTAGATGCAGGAAATCATCTGCTTCAGTGTGTGTGTGTGTGTGTGTGTGTGTGTGTGTGTGTGTGTGTGTGTGTGCGTGTGTGCGTGCGTGCGTGTGTGTGTGTGTGTGTGTGTGTGTGTGTGTGTGTGTATGTGTGTGTGATGTAAAGAAATACACAACACTTTTTTGATGTATGGTGGCACAAGTATGCTGATTATGTGAGCAATTTCTGGTACAGTGAAGTTACTAGGAATAGCTACAATTGTAGTTCTGCTTGAGGGAGGAAACTTCAGCAAAGGCATCCAAAGTTAACCCCAAGAGAATAACAAACAGGTTTTGAGTGAATCATGTGGAGCCAATGTAATAAATTGCTCAGAAAGATTATTGAGTCATGCTCAGAAGGATTATTGAATCAGCAGTTAAACGCAGTTATGTAAAACCTATTATCACTTAACCTCTAGTAACTGCATTTCTGCTCTCTGATAAAACTATCCTGTGATTTGTATTGACATTACTGTTGAATTGTATTTTAAGCATAAGACTGTGAATTATAGAAATTATCTGATTGTGGTTTCATGAAAATAAGTGATGTCAAGTAATATATTTCATTATATTTGTCATATGTATAATTAATTATTTATTTAATACATTTATTGTTAAATTTATTGACATTCTTACGCATATTGATAATCTTATGTTGGAGAAGAAAGTGAGAGGATGGGTCTTGCTAAATTTAGATTAAAATGGATTTGTCTACTCCTTTAGTAAGAAGTTTTCCATCTGCATAATTTTGTATGACAATAAATATTTATCTTTCATATTGTGGAAGGGAGGAAATATTTACAGCCCCCGCATATCTCTGCCATGTGAGAGAGTTGATTGGTGTCTGCTGGAGAATCATTAATAAAATAAAATTGAGATTCTCATCACTTGTAATTAGTTTTGGATGATTAATTAATTAATAATAATAATATCCATTAACTACCTGGCATTGGCATCACGATGTAAATAGCAAAATGCACGAAATATATTGAAATCCATTCTCTCTCAGTCAGTCAACCCCCCATTATGCTAATGGTTGCCTTTCATGACCAGACTTCTGCCACACCAAATTCAAAGTGATTAGAGAATACAATTCTTTTCAATAGGTAAACTTTGATCTAAGCCCATTGGTTGCCTCGTTCTTGTACATCTTAATGATTGGATAATAAAAACTACTCAACCTGTTGGAACTCGTTTGCATTACATCAGCAATTTCTAGCATATTCTCAACTCAAATGTTTATTTCCAACTCTGATACAATAAATATCATCATAAGAAATGCCCAAGGTCCGGTCACTTCGACAATTTAACAATTTATATAATAATTAAGTCTGGAAATGGGGATAGGCAAATGTACTCTATCTATCTATCTATCTATCTATCTATCTATCTATCTATCTATCTATCTATCTATCTATCTATCTATCTATCTATCTATCTATCTATCTATCTATCTATCTATCTATCTATCTATCTATCTATCTATCTATCTATCTATCTATCTATCTATCTATCTATCTATCTATCTATCAGTCTGTCTGTGTGTCTGTCTGTGTGTCTGTCCGTCCGCCCGTCCGTCCCTCCATCCCTCCATCCAAAATCCCCCTCCCTCCCTCCATCCAACCATCCATCCATCCATCCATCCATCCATCAATCTATATATTTTGAATAATTGAACATATTACAGTATAAGTTATGAATTTGTGAATCTATAAATTCATTGGTCAAATAGATTAATTAATTAAGTGCAATCAAGCAATAATGATACAATACAAATACAAAATAACTCATCCCACACCATTAACAAATTAAACATTTAATTGTGAAGCATGAACAACCGCAATTTAAAAAGTAAAAAAAAAGAAGGAAAGAAAGAAGTAAAAAGAAGCGAACAAAATAATTATTTTTAATTATTAATTATAATTAATAAGAAACCAAACTAACTACTCCTCCAAAACGTAAACGAAATTAAGGAAAAATAGAAAAAAAGAAGATGAAAAGTAATAAACAAAAAATGGTGTTTGTATGTACAATAATTATCAACAAGTACCCCTAACTAATAAAAACTAGAAACAACTGTGTTTATTTGCTTTCTGATGAAATATTTAACTGTTAAATAATGAAATAAATTTACAATTAATGTTATCTCGAAACCTATGCAAAACTCATTGTAATGGTTAATCAATTAAAAATTAAACCTAGATACTGGGAATTGTCAAGATAAATGTATATATATATATATATATATATATATATATATATATATATATATATATATATATATATATATATATATACGTACTGGGAATTGTCGAGATAAATGTGTGTATGTATATATATACTGGGAATTGTCGAGATAAATGTATATATACAATTATACATACTGGGAATTGTCGAGATAAATGTATATATAGATACTGGAACTTGTCGAGATAAATGTATACATACATACTGGGAATTGTCGAGATAAATGTATATATGGGAATTGTCGGGATAAATATATACGTACGTAATGCGATATTATTGCGCCATTTTTTCTATTGTGTTTATTTTAAAAGTCATAAATGTTGGATCATCAAATGAAATATAATTAGTTTATATAGATGTTTCTTTATAAGATACAATTAATATTTCTTTTTATAACGTAATGGCTTTCTCAATATTTCTTTATAAAATGCAATTGGTCATTCTATAAAAACCAGGAAGTCCGTTGCCCTGAACTAAAATGTGCACTTTGTTCTTGGATATTTTGCATAAAAGAAAGGAAAATAGACACAGTCATATACAATTGTGTCTTTCTGTAAAAACCAGGAAGTCCGTTGCCGTGAACTTAACTATGCACTTTGTTCTTGGGATATTTTGCTAAAGAAAAGAAAACAAATAGAAAAAGAAGAAAGAAATGTAATAAAATATTTGCTTTGTTAGTGCACTGATCATTCTTTTAATCAAGGATTCCACTCTCTTAGTTCTTTCTCACCATTTAAGGCACATGTGTGAAATTGCCAGAAAGGTGCGTTTCGTGCATGAATATAACATTTTGCTGGGATTTCGATGTGGTGATCACATTTTGAAAAAGAACAACCCACAAATGTTTTCCGTTTATTATTCTTGCTTTGACTGCTGTTATATTTTGTAGAAGATGACATTAATTTTGTCATCTACTTATCTTTAAAAAATATTAAAATTTTTTCATAGTATCATATGGTTTAGGCCAAAAAGGTTATGCTTGTTGTCCCTAGCATTTCTTGCTTCCTGAAATTGTAAAATGAAGATGTAGTTTTGCTTAATTGGATTTATGGTTGATTATCGTATTAGACAAAAGTTTAAAATGATATAACTCATTTTAACAGTTACCGGTAAATGAATTCTATTTTAAAATATTAAGCAAAAGAAATACATGGAAATAAAATGTTATGTACTAATTGATCTAAACATTTTGAAATGAATACAAGCAAATAGAAAAAAAATGAAAATCTCAACTTACTAAACAATTAATACCGGGCTAAAAAGGGATATATTTAGATAATTTACGGTAATGTCTGATTTTAGCTAACTGAAACAGAAAAATAGAAGTCCATAATAAAAATTGCAAACTCAAAGACATTAATCGAAATGAATTCGTAAAACAGTTTTCTTATTTGTACTTTTGCCGCTGACTGGCTGATTAAACAAGAGAAATAGGTTACGGATGTTTCTGGAAATAAAATGCTGGCTTTGACCTCCGTTGCTATTAAAGAAATAAATCATTTGAAATCGGTTCACCCATCCATGGATCCAAAAGAATGCCATAAATTCACTTGCACTGGCAATGATAAATCTAAAGATTCCCAAAGAAATCTTCCCACGTCATTGTCCCTTGGAAATGAATCCCATGGCACCAGTCAGTCTGGCAGAGCGAAAACAGTCACAGTTGCAGTATTCCATATGGTAACTCTCTTAGAAGTCTTCTGTGACCTTTAAGAGTCGAAAAGCAGAGACAGCAAATATTAATTGCAACTCATTAAAAATGTTTTCACTTTATTTAAAACGAGAGGCAATAAGGGGAGATTACTAACTGAATGTCTGAGGCAAGGCACATGTTACAAGAGCAGAAAGGGAGGTTAGTGATTGAAGGTTCGATGTAAGGCCCACGTTACAAGAGCAGAAAAGGAGGTTACTGATTGAAGGTTCGGGGTAAGGCCCACGTTTATAAGAGCAGAAAAGAAGGTTACTGATTGAAAGTTCGAGGTAAGGCCCACGTTTATAAGAGCAGAAAGGGAGGTTACTGATTGAACGATCGAGGCAAGACACATGTTCCTGTCTTAGTACATTACAACTGTTAACATTTATAACTCAAGCAAACATATATTAATAAATATTTTTCAGACTTTTCATGCCTTAATACATTACATCTGTTAATATTTATAATTCAAACAAACATATATTAATATTTTGTTCAGACTTTTCACATCTTAGTACATTACATCTGCTAATATTTATAACTCAAGCAAACATATATTAATATTTTTTCAGATTTTTCATGTCTTAGTACAATACAAATGTTAATATTTATACTGCATGCCAGTTATATTATCAATAAATCTTTTTCAGATTTTTATGTCTTAGTAAACAACAACTGTTAACATTTATACTTCATGCCAGGTTACACATCTTTCTCAGACTTTTCATGTCTTAATGCAAAATATATTCACTAGATCCATCTTGAGTCTTACTAATAAACATTTCTTTTATCTAATGTTTTGAAATGAATGATCTCTTTACGGCAGTAAATCATCTTTTCTTAAATTCGATATCGTGTTTAAATTGAAATCTTGCTTAGAAGAATACATCTTCGAAATGTTATATAACAAAACCCCAATATTAACAGTTTTATATAAGTCTGCATTTCATATGCGAAGTGCCCAGCAAATTTATATCTATACTTTTCAAGCCTAAATATCAGAGGAAAATAGAGGCTACATGTCAAATTCAAGCAAAGTAATATATTTTTTCATGTCAGAATTCCGACCAAAGTAAAAGTTACATTTCATGTTTAAAAGGCCGAGCAAGTTACCAGCGTCATGTTTAAATACCAAACACTTTAACAGCAGCATTCATTTAAATATCTATCAACTGAATAGCATCTTTTCATATAAATACCAAACACTTTAACAACAGCATTCATTTAAATATCTATCAACTGAATAGCAAACACTTTAACAACAGCATTCATTTAAATATCTATCAACTGAATAGCATCTTTTCATATAAATACCAAACACTTTAACAACAGCATTCATTTAAATATCTATCAACTGAATAGCAAACACTTTAACAACAGCATTCATTTAAATATCTATCAACTGAATAGCATCTTTTCATATAAATACCAAACACTTTAACAACAGCATTCATTTAAATATCTATCAACTGAATAGCAAACACTTTAACAACAGCATTCATTTAAATATCTATCAACTGAATAGCATCTTTTCATATAAATAGCAAACACGTGAACAGCAACATTTCACACAATTATCAAGCAACCCTAAACTACAACATTTTTAAATATAAAACAACTTTAGAGCTCCTTTTCATACACATAGCAAACAACTTAACAACAACATTCACACAAATAGCAAGCAGTTTAAACAATAGCATTTCATAGTAACAAACTTAACAACAACATTCACACAAATAGCAAGCAGTTTAAACAATAGCATTTCATAGTAACAAACTTAACAACAACATTCACACAAATAGCAAGCAGTTTAAACAATAGCATTTCATAGCAACAAGAAACTTAACAGCAACATTCACATAAACAGAACCAACCATTAACATTAAATGTTTAAATATGAAAGATCTGAACAGCAACATTTCATGTAAATAGCAAGCACTTACAGACTTCTATTATATCTTAATAGTTAAATAACATTATTGGTACATTTCATGAATAGATAAAAACAAATTAACAGCAACATCAATTATTTATATTTAAAGCAATATGTCCTTAACATTCCATTCTACATTTCAACAGCTATTTTCATGCAGAGATTAAAATTAAATTAGCAGCATAATTGATTAGGTCTATATTTAAAGAAACTCAGCGCATTCGATTCCAGTCCAAAGTTTACATTCCATTAGACATCTGTACTTAAGCATGTTAGTAATAATATTTCATAACTAAATTTTAGTCTCTTAATTAATACATTTCATCTCTAAATTTCAATCTGCTTTGCAAGTTGATTTCTTGTCGAAATTTCAATCTGTGAATAATATCGTATCTAAATTTCAAATAACATAACAAGCTCATTTCATGATCAAATTCCACTCTGTTAAAATATATTTGATTATTAAATTTCAAATAACATAATAATTAAATTTCCTGACTTAATTTCAACCTATCAATTATACATTTCATGAATATTTCAAATAGTAATAATGTATTTCAATATTTTTTCAAGCAATATAAAGCTTATTTCAAAATTAAGTTTCAGGCCGACGCATTATTTTATTGTCTCAGTTTCAATCAATGTAAGAAATACATTTCATATCAAGATATGTCTAATTTCTAAATAAACAAAATTTAGTTAAAGTATTTCTCGATTTAATTTCATCATCTTTCCGTAGAATATATATCCAAGTACTTCTCACTATGCGTAATTGTTATATTTCAAATTTTAATTTGGGACATCATTCCACAGATAAAGTTCATGACTGGATAAAATAATTACAACACTGACTTTTCATAGCTAAATTACACACACACAATAAATGGCAACATTTCATATCTCATTGTCAAAGCATGCCAACAACTGTATTTCGTGTTTACATGTAAAACCAATTTAACAACTACATTTCGGGTTGAAATGTCAAAGCAACGCAAACAATTGCTTTTTGTGTCTAAATGTCAACAACGTAAACAACTGCATTTTATGTCTAAATGTCAAAGTATGTCAACAACTGCATTTTGTGTCTAAATGTCAAAGTATGTCAACAACTGCATTTTGTGTCTAAATGTCAAGCAACGTAAACAACTGCAATTTGTGTCTAAATGTCAAATTATGTCAACAAGTGCATTTTGTGTCTAAATGTCAAGCAACATAAACAGCTGCTTTCTGTTTCTAAAATGTCAAAACATGTCAACAACTAATTTTATGCCTGAATGTCAAACCATATCAAAAATTGCAATTATAATCTAAATGTTAAACCATATCAACAACTAGTTTGAATATAAATGTCAAACCACGACAATGCTGCATTTTGAATCTAAATGTCAGATTATGACAACAACTGCATTTTAAGTCTAAATATCAGCAACGCAAACAACTGCATTTTGTGTCTAATTGTAAAACAAAAATGCCAACAACTGGTATTTGTGTCTGAATGTCAAACAATATAAGCAAATACATTTTGTACGAAATATCAAACAACGAAAGCAGCAACGATTCGAGTATAAAATTCAAGCAATGTACGTATTTACATTTAGTACCTAATACCAAGCAATAATAAAAGCAAAATTCATGAATAAATATTAAATAAACTAACTGTTAAATTTCACGAAATTAAAAAAAAAATTGAAACTACTTTTCATGTCTAAAGAGAAGTGCTTGTCTTATGTGCGTGCATTTTCAATCAGTATTTTCATCTAACTCATAAAAATCTGTCCGTTTGTTGCTTCCTTTCTTAAATCTATCTATCTATCTATCTATCTATCTATCTATCTATCTATCTATCTATCTATCTATCTATCTATCTATCTATCTATCTATCTATCTATCTATCTATCTATCTATCTATCTATCTATCTATCTATCTATCTATCTATCTATCTATCTATCTATCTATCTGTCTGTCTGTCTGTCTGTCTATTCTATCTATCTATCTATCTGTCTATCTATGTCTCTCTCTATCTGTCTGTCTGTCTGTCTCTCTCTCTATCTATCTGTCTGTCTATCCGTCTGTCTGTCTGTCTATCTATCTATCTATCTATCTATCTATCTATCTATCTATCTATCTATCTATCTATCTATCTATCTATCTATCCATCTGCTTCCGTGTCATCCAGGTAAAGTAATAAATGTACTTACATTATCCAGAGAAAAAGGAATGTCTTATTTTACATCCAGATACAGAAATGTATATGTCATCCTTATGAATAAATAGTAATATAATCCAAAGAAATGAATATATGTACCATGATCCAGACACATGAAAGGTTGCATCATGAAGAAATGAAAAATACCTTTATATTCATTAAAAGGAATAGATATATAATCCAGAAAACAAATAATATTATCCATACAAAACAATGAGTATTTCATCCACATGAAAACAATCTATGGTAACCTACATCCTAGGGCAAGGGCTGATTATGAACATATGGTTCATCCAGATAAATATCACACCGCGCGCTATATATCAAATATACAATTCCACACGCCAAGGGAGGGAACTGTCTACAGGGGCTTCCATGCACGAAACGTGAGCAAGCATCACAACAAAAGAAACGTCGCTTTCGTAAAATGATCGAACGACCTCAGACTGTGAGCATTCACTGTTCACGCTCACTTATTTACGGTGATGGGCCTTTCACACGTGGCTACATTTTCACAAAGCACAGCGACACGTCATTTTTCTTAGTGACGTAAAACTATTCAGTAGAGAAACCTCTTACATAGAACGAACACAAACATAGACACCCACCCATAAACACACACACACACACACTCACACACACACACACACACAAACAAACAAACGAACAATCAAATAAATTCTTTAAATTCGGGTTTAAAACAAAAATCTCAACCTAGCGAAAGGAACACAGAAGTCGCTGTCCACTAACCGTAACAATAGCAAGAAAAGAACAAACAAACAAAACGCCCAGAGAACAACAAGAGTTTGCTCACACAAATGCACAGAATATACAGATTCAGTGAAAAGCATTGTGAGATCACTGTTCCACTTTCGTCTTTTCAAAAAGATAAAGGACACGTCCTGTAGCCGCACGCGACTCCTAATCACCAAGGTACAGTGCGTGAGTTTCTTTTTTCGGTCTCCCTTTCATGGTTCTGTTACCTTTTCCCAAGGTCGAGCTAAATAAATTCCGATTACTGACAATGCATGACGCTGGGCTGCCCAACCATAGTCAGTTTTGGAATGGAACACACTTGGCTCATGATGCATGCCAGATATCCTAGCAGATGAACTCAAGGGGCTAGTTCTATCGATTCAATACCGCATCAACATCGGAAATAAACAGTACAAGGAAAGAAAGAAAGAAAGAAAGAAAGAAAGAAAGAAAGACAGACAGACAGACAGACAGACAGACAGACAATAATAATAGATTGGAACAATAATTTTCTACAAGAAGGGAAGACTTACAGAATAACGAAACATCACTTTCTGGAGTTGATTGTGATACTTGTAAACTTAAAGTTGGACAGGACGATTGAAAGTCATACTACGGTTCTTATTTCTCTTCTTTATGCTTTTGGTTTATTTAAAGCAAATTTATTTTTAAAAACCTTAATTGCGGTGTCCACACATCATCTCTAGTGATTTTATGTATACCTGTGTGTGTGTGTGTGTGTGTGTGTGTGTGTGTGTGTGCGTGTGCGCGCGCGCGCTTAAGATGCATTCGGGTAGTTTGCAACTTATCGATCTATGGATGAGATGCGAATGTACAGGCATTCTAGAAAGAACAAAGAGGTTTTCGTTTGACCGAATTCCGTTAGAGGTGCTGAGCTGATAGTCAGAGGTTCTGGCTATCGAGTGGTTGAAATATTTGCAGTCGTGGGTAAGAGAAAGCTTTTATCGTTGAGAAATATGTATTCCTATTAACAAAGAGAGAGAGAGAGAGAGAGAGAGAGAGAGAGAGAGAGAGAGAGAGAGAGAGAGAGAGAGAGAGAGAGAGAGAGAGAGAGAGAGAGAGAGAGAGAGAGAGAGTGGGGGGGGGGGCAAAAATGTAACATAAGTGGACGAAAACAGAATCAGTTATGAAAAATGTGAGGCAAATAACTAGATATTTAGTCATATAATCGGACATAGCAGTGACCAGCCAGTCTGGAATCAGATTCACGTGGGCGTACTTTGTACAGTTAAAAGGGAAAAAAGGGCGGGGGTAGGGGTATGACTTTAGAAATAAATGTAGATTAGATGTCCCAGAACGCTTTTCCATCATCGACCCCTTTTGCCTTTTTATATCATTCGGGTCGTCCTCCTCTCAAAGAGGACCCTCTTTCATCCCACCCCCACCCCCTCTTCTTCCAGCACCTCGAATCTATTTTCCTTTTATTTTGAAAGACCTCTGCGTCACACACCCCACTTCCACTCCCACCATCGATCCTACCCTCCACCCTCCTTATCCTCCTTTCGTCCTCCTCTCTACCAACACCCCCCCCCCCAATTTCTCCTCTTTCCATGAGTCTCGCAAAGCTCTCATCTAAACCCCACATCATCTGTAACCTGTATCGACCTGTGTCCACCCCCACCACTGCCCCTTCACACCCCTTTGGTTTTCTGCCTCTCTGACGAAAGTCTGGTCATTCATTATTCATGCAGACAACGTTCCAACCAATGGGACAGAAGCGGCGTGGTGCCAGTGCGCTTGATCAGCGAGCGGGCAGAAGGACATTGTGGCCAAAGCCAGAGCGAGTTCGATATGACGGAATTCGCCTGCAATATGAAAATTGGGAACTGAAGCGAGGCAAGCCTGGTTGCGGCGACTCGACGGGGCCTACAGTGCGGTGCCACGTTCTTTCCCTTCATCGCGCCTGTTTTCTTATTGTGTGAGTGAGTGTATGTGTGCGTGCGTGCGTATGTGTGTGTGTATGTGTGTGTATGTGTGTGTAAGAGAAAGAGAGTCTCAGTAAGAGAGAGAGAGAGAGAGAAAGAGAGAGAGAGAGAGAGAGAGAGAGAGAGAGAGAGAGAGAGAGAGAGAGAGAGAGGAGAAGTAGTAAGCGAAAGAAGCAACGCTTGCGCCACGCAGTGTGGTACGAGATGGTGGCGAATGCCATGGTGGTGGTGGCGGTGGCGGTGGTAGCTGCTGTCCGGAGCTCTGACCGGCATTCAGACGGAGCGGGGGACGATGCCAGCCGGTTGGACCCGGAACGCCGCAGCCGCAGCTATCGACTTGGCGATGGTACAGCTCAGGACAGCATCTGCAGCGCTGCGACCAACGATACATTGGAAGAAAAGAAAAAAACCCACACAGCAACCAGAAAGACTTTGCAGATAGGAGAAACCCAGTCGTCAGGTGATTACTTAAAGAGAGAGACTTTTATCACTTTTCTAAGAAAAAAACACAAGAAACTTACAAAATTCGGACCAAAAATATGGGATAAAAAAATCCAAACCAAGATAGTAAAAGAGAGACATTCTTTGTTGTGAGAAAATAACGACACTTGGTGCCTTTTGCGATGTCGCAGTCTGTTGAAGAAGTTCGGGCCTGAACTGTAGGCTGAGGATCGACTGAAACAATATGGTAGATAAAAACCTAACGTTGTACCAAATAAGGCCAATGCGGGCTACTTGCTAAGCATTCCCAGCTTCATTCTCATATTTTCTTCTCACTTTCTCTCTAATGTCGAAGTCAGTATCACACTTTCACTGGACAGAGTGGACAAGAACATAACAAGACCGGGCGAAGGTACACACCTGACCCTAACACCAGGTATGCAAATATTTCTCCAACTGTGCAATTTTAATAATCTTACATTTAACAAGTAAATAAATGTTGTGTCATTACTTTTCATTTATCTGTAGACATTTGAAAGCCTTTCTCACTCCTGTTTTGCATGTGACGTTCTAAAGCGTTAAACCGGCGTTATATCAATGAAATAATTACGTATCACCATATTCTCCTGCACTATGCTAATGTAGTATGATAATGTAGAAATATTCCATGAACATAATTGCTAACTCCAGGACGTATGATAATGTAGAAATATTCCATGAACATAATTGCTAACTCCAGGCCGTATGATAATGTAGAAATATTCCATGAACATAATTGCTAACTCCAGGCCGTATGATAATGTAGAAATATTCCATGAACATAATTGCTAACTCCAGGCCATAAAATGCGTGCAAGAATAAATTCATCCTTTAGTTTGAATGATTTTTCCCGTCATATTTACGCATTACCTTTTCAGTATGCTTAATGTATTGTGCGGGTGGCAAGGAGGGGGGAACGCTCGACAAAAGTAGAAGTGTCTAATCAAATCTCCGTCAGACATTCAGACGATAATTTGAAGATGCGACAGCAACAGTAGTTTGTAGATCTGCAAGACAAAAAAAAAAATGTTTCCGGATCTAATATTGCAAGAAAATGAATTTGTGAAAAGTTTCGCTGCCATGGAGCCACACAGAACCATGTGAGATTTTTTAAAATTTACTTTAAGAAAATATTTATTTTTCTCCCATTTTTTTTTTTATCAATCATTTAAAAATAAAAATATATGGGTTAACGCGATATTAGCAAAAGCCTAAGGGCACGGGCTTTCTGACAGAATTTCGATCGATCGGAGACTCGAATATAGCTGTGGGGAAGGACAGCAGCTCCAAACACGCGCCGGGCTGCATGCTGCCAAAGACGTGCAAAAATGGACGCGGACAGGACAGCAGCGTAGTGCTTGCACGTCAAACACGGCACGGCACAGTACAGCACGACTGTGCATGTTCAGACGACGGCAGACAATTGGCACTAGCACTAACCACACCAACTACCCTAGGTTCTCTTTCAGTATTATCTCATCATCAACATCATCACTATCACCATCATCGTCAACAGCGGCGACGGAACCATCCGATATTTCGAAGGTGTGCAAACATCTTTTCTCCCTCTTCCTTTCCTCCGCTCAGCAAAGCGAGATAACTTGAACCGAGTAGCCAAGCGTTTCGTTGCTGCGTTTTTCCAAGTTTACCGCACGCTGATCTCGCTTCTCTTCCCTTCAGCAGCCGGGGCCATGCTGGGTGAGATCAATACTATATCTCTATGGAGCTTTCTCTTTCTATGAGTTGTCAGCATGGAACGCAATCTCCTTTCTTTGTTCTATGCATTTGCGTCACTTCCTTTGCATGTACACTGGTAACAAGGGGCTTATGGTCGGCTAACATGTCGATTTCTTGCTTTGGGGAAATAGTTAGTTTTTTGTTATTGTCGTGGCTGCATTTATTGTTTCTGAAAGAAATGACAACTAAAAGGCAAAAGCACTTTCTAGCAAGAGAGACAAGTGAGGAATTTAATTTAATCGTTGATCCGCGAAGCAAAAGCGGCGCACTTTGCAAACCCGTAAGTAGCTTTACTTAGTGTGTATAATTGTTGTGTGTGATAAACAAAAGTGATGCGTGCGCCAATTGTCTTTTATAAATTAATCACTACAATTCAAAAAATAATATTGGTTGTACTCTAAAATGAGACAATTATTATAATAACAATGTTGTTAGCAAGAGAAAAAATTTACTAAAGAAACTTATTATTTTGTTGTTCGTTTGTTCGTTTGTTACCTACCATTATATTTGAATCTCTCTTGTAGCTTACGCTCGTTCATTAGTATAATTATGAACAAAAGAAATGACAGTCGGGAAGACAGTATACTATTTACAATCTGTTAACGGCATGTAAGCGTTTCTTAATCACCGGGTGAGTTGTGATGCAATGGTTTAGTCACAGGCTTTGTGGAAAGCCAAAAGCAGAATACACTTACCAGTCACATTAATATTTTCGAACGCATTTACTTCTCGCTGGGAAGCTGGTTGCACTTCCTTCATAAGAACACTCTTCGCTTCGTCTCGTAGTCGCTCACCGTGTTTATGATGCGACCTCCCGTGACGACAGTTCCATAGTTCACTGTGTGACCTTGGTAAGAGCACGCTACTGAAAGAAATTTCTATGAGGTCACACCGTTTTTTTGGTCAACGGATGCACCGTGCTTATACTTGCGCTGCCGTGTTAAATTGCTATACTATTTAAATCTAAGAATTTTCTCCTTCCCTGTTTAACTGGCAAGGGAAATAATGTATGCATAATATACTTACGTACGTATTCATTCTATGGACCGTGACAGAAAGTCAATTTCGACGCCGGCATAAATGGCACTCGTAGGAAAGACAAGAAGAGTAGCAAGGAGAAAATAACGATTCCAAGCCAGCATTACATTAATATGCCTGAGAAAATTACCCTCGCTAATTAACATAGCCTTCTTGTAATGTTTTTCTACACTGCTTGCTGGAACCCAGCTTATGAAAGGAACATGTATCGATCCGCCGAAGCAAAGCTACCCAGTGACGTAGAAAGAGGACTAAAGCTCACGCCACTGTAGCCGCTGCATGCAGTTCTTTTAATTCACAGAAAGAGAAATAACTGGGAGAAGGGGGGGGGGGGAAGAAAGGTTATGCCGTGAATTAAAAAAAACGTTGAGCGAAGTATCACCTAATGCATATTAATAACAGAATTGCCATTCTCGATTTAAGGAAAAAAAACTATAATATGTAATGAAAGAAAATTAATAACATACAAGATGAATAATAAACTAAAAGTAACAGAAACACACTGAGGAAAGAAAATGAGAAGAAAAATATTTTTAAAATATATATATATTTTTTTAAATCGCGTTAAAGAACGAAATGAAAGAAATGGTGAAACAGTTAGGCGACATAAATATTTTAATACAAATAAAAGATGGATTAAAACATATACCCTATTAAAGAATAAAGAGTTAGTAAACAAAAATAAGTTAATACAAATAATATGATGGATTAAAACACATACCCTATTAAAGAATAAAGAGTTAGTAAACAAAAATAAGTTAATACAAATAATATGATGGATTAAAACACATACCCTATTAAAGAATAAAGAGTTAGTAAACAAAAATATGTTAATACAAATAAAAGATGGATTAAAACCTATACCCTATTAATGAATAAAGAGTTAGCAAACATAAATATGTTAATACAAATAATATGATGGATTAAAACCTATACCCTATTAATGAAAAAAGAGTTAGCAAACAAAAGTATGTTAATACAAATAATATGATGGATTAAAACCTATACCCTATTAAAAAATAAAAGAGTTAGCAAACATAACTATGTTAATACAAATAATATGACAGATTGAAGCTAAGCTGTTACTAACGATTTGAAAATAACGGATAATTCGACAACGATGTAATGAGCGGTGTAAGGAAATCAATACAGAAACTAAGCAGTTGATCTCAAATATGAAAAAAGGAATGAGAGAAGAAATAATGAAGCAGTAAGAATAGAATTTAAAAACAAGAGCGAGTGCATATAGACATCCATAAGAAAGTGATCGATGCAGGAAAATGCACTTTCTAGACTAAGTATATATAAAGCATTAAAAATGTTCGCGAAGCAAAATTTAATTATTGGAATATACTATGTATACATGAATAAATACGTGTAATGTATGCAAAAGAAATAAATAAAGCCAACATATGACAAAGAGGACATCGGTGTCCTCAGTCATTTCACTCACGAATCGTGTATACAAATGGCGATGAGATTTTGACAGGACAAGACAACTTAACAAGACAAACGATGTTGTCGAATTCAATGCTGTCATATTAATCTCGCGGTGATATTTATTTATTAACAGTTAGAGTCACTTAATTTGACAGCAATATGGGTCAGCATTACGCGGTGCTCGGAGTTTTCGGTTTAACATATGAAATGCCAATGCGAAGCATAGACAAGTCATTATGTTTTTTTCAAACGTTTTGAAATGAATTCTCCACAAACCGATGCCAATACATGCAAACAGGAGAATATGTACCGTTCACAAACTCCTTGGAGAGCAACATTTCTGAATGCGAAATATGTTATGACCCTGTAAGGTTGTGTACAATGCAATGAATCTTTAATCTTTCAATTTTTACCGGAGTTTTGTTCTTTAAATTTCAACACGTAATCTTCGCCATGACCAAGAAGAACGGTATTAATAGCAAGTGTTTATTTGCGTTATGTCTCGCAAGAGTTCGAGCAGTTACAATTATGCTAGCTAAGCGCAACCATTCCTGAGTGGCAGGGTGTGAGTAAGAATCAGCCAAGAAAAATCTCGATGAGTAAAACTGGACTCAAACCAAAGGGCCTTCCGCAATCGAGACTACAACCTTTGCCTCACAGCCACCAGGCACTAAGATGTCTTCTTCTATCAGAACCTCGTTTTAGATTTGGACATATGACGTCACTTTCGTACAGACCAATCGCTAGGTAATGCGGGCACAGACGTGTGTTTCTGTGTGGACAGATCGGAGATTTTTTTTAAAATCCCCATAAAAAATCCCACCCACCCCCTAACCCCACAACCGTTAACGGCACTCTCGTTGTGACGTGACTGAAGACAAACAAATGGGTCACTTTATGTCCCAAGGAATAATAAAAACGTTAAACTCAAAGTTAGAGTGATGAATAATTTTCATGCGAATCACTTGGATTTAAGAGTGACAGATAAACTAATTTAATACGGACAAAAAGAACGTCGTAGTCGGACAGTTAAGAATAGTAACTTTAATGTTGAAGACTGGACATAAGAATAGTATCTTTAATGTTGAAGACTGGACATAAGAAGAAAATACCATAATGACCTTGCAAAGTGAGACAATATTTCACTTTAGTAGGGGCAAAATTAAGTTAATTAAAATATAATTGTTTTATAAACAAACTGAGACCACGCCCATTCCGCCACATAGATACGTCATTTTGTGAAGACAAAATGGAGTAATGAGGTAAAATATTTAAGTATATTACAAACAAAATGGAGTAATGAGGTAAAATATTTAAGTATATTACAAACAAAATGGAGTAATGAGGTAAAATATTTAAGTATATTACAAACAAAATAGAAATGAAAGGTAAATGCAAATGTTACTTTAAAAAACTAAAAGGCAGATAGCAACTTAACTTTACTAGAGCCAAACATAAAGTCATAAAGTCATAAAGATACGGCATGTCAAACATAAAGTTCTAAAGATACTGCATGTCAAACATAAAGTTCTAAAGATACTGCATCCAGAGTAGACAAATGATTACTGGAACTAGCACATTTGTTTAGCACTCGAAAAAATGTTTCTTGGCAAATAAAAAATAAACCTGCACTGGCATCTGCTCAGCCGTCGTTTATCGTAAACAAGAAAAACGAATGTACGCAAGACAAACGAAAAAGGAAATCATTATTTCAAGTAAAAGTAAGAATAACTGAATTCTTTAAATATTTAGTTAAGAAATCGCAGGTGTAAACAACTTAAAAAAAATTGATTATATTCTTTGCTGTTTGTTCTGTTTGTCAACGGCGCATAAAAATAATTTCTCCAAATTATATATCAACAATGACCCGAAATTTATAATTAGATTCGAGCAACAAACAACTTGATGAATGCATTTATAATTAGATTTGAACAACAGACAAACAACTTGATGAATAAATGTATAATTAGATTTGAACAACAGACAAACAAATTGATGATTAAATTTATAATTAGATTTGAACAACAGACAAACAAATTGATGATTAAATTTATAATTAGATTTAAACACCAGACAAGCAACTTGATGAATAAATTTATAGATTTGAACAACGGACAACTGAATAAATTTATAATTAGTTTTGAACAACGGACAACTGAATAAATTTATAATTAGATTTGAACAACCAACAACTTGATGAATAAATTTATAATTCGATTTAAACAGCAGACAAACAAATTGATGAACAAAATAACTATTGGAACATGCTTTTATTACTTATGACGTAAATACAACCTTTCTCTTCAACTCATGAATGAATCAATCAAAGTATCAATTATTTCCCCTGTTAAATGCAAAAGTGATCGACCAGGTTTTAATCATGTGAACTGCTTTCTTCCTAGAATACTTTTGTTGGTCTGCATTATATTTTAGTCGAGCTCACCTAAAGAATTTGCTCCATGTTGCTGTTTCTGTTTTACCTGCCACACGGTCCCCCCCCCCCAGCACTTATATATAGAATGAATATTTATTTGTTGTGAAAAAATGTTAACAAAGCGTTAACAATGTTAACGATATTTCACTGTGATTATATAATTATCTTATACTTTACTTTTGCCCTCCATATGGCATTAAAATTAATGCCCTCATTTGATTAATGAAGTCACTTCAGGCGTCCAAAATGGTGTCCCTCGTTATTTTGTTGGGCTAAAAGTTCTAGTGTTTTGTATAATTTTTTTTACATTAACACATAGGAAGAGATTTGATTTTAAGAAAACAAAATACTGTGCAGTAGTGCTAATGATCAGAATTATGTCTCTCATCAAACTCTAGGTAATTATTTGTTGGGCAAAATGTGTCCCACGCAATATATCATAATTAAGTCCAGCAAAAAAACTTTAGGCAATTGTTTGCTGGATAAATTTTGTCCCTTGCAGAATATCAGAATTATGTCCCGCAGCAGAAGTAAATGTGTCATTAAAACTAAGGTGTTCTATTAACCTATTAACGCTAAGGACAGCAGGTGTTTTGGGTATCGTCTTTCAATATCGTGACCCCTCACAAGCTAGTAGTTTGTGACAAGCACAAACTATTCTAGCTTTGTGACTCAGTATTATGACACACATTGTCATTCAGGTAGATATAAATTATAATGAGTAAAAAATGTTTCAGTTTTGTGAATCTTTATTATTTTCAACATATAAAACAATTCGATGACATCTTTCCAAAAATCAGCTGACACTGCACATTTAAGAACATTACGATTAATATGAAAACAGATTCAAAATTCAAATTCATTAAAATGTTTGACGCGATAAAATAGATTTTCCTTTTCGGAGAGGTATGTGCAAACAGGTTATTTTTTCTTTCTAAGATTTATTTATTATTTATGTATTGAAAACATTCAATGCATTTTAAATTACCCGTTGCGATATGCAGTTGACAATTAAAAAATAATTATATTTGAAATATTCTTTCTCATATTACATCTGATCAAACCTCCAATTATTTTCAACAACTTTCGTTGTCAGCGATCGGAAAGTAGTTACACCCCCTCTCTTTTCACCCCCACACTTTAGCAGTATTTAGCGGCGCCCCCTCCCCCCCCCAAGATTCGATTCATGTAGTAAGCGAGTTATAACTATGGCAATCATACTGTATAGAGACGTGAAATAGTCTACGTAATGGTAATAATAGTCATATAAATAAAAACAGTATAATCACAAAGAACATATCAGAAAAAAAAGGAAAATATTTGTTCTTGCTGAAATAGATACCAGTTGTCTGAATTACACATAGTGAAATATAATATATGCGAACATATAAACAAACACGCAAAAACAACCGTGGCAAACACATAATGGGACTTAGAAAGGGGATTTTGAAACGCACACACAAACTAAACACACATAATGGACTAAGAAAGGGGATTTTGAAACGCACACACAAACTAAACACACATAATGGACTAAGAAAGGGGATTTTGAAACGCACACACAAACTAAACACACATAATGGACTAAGAAAGGGGATTTTGAAAGAAATCCCGATAACGGAGGAAACAATTTCTTTTAGAAATTAATATTTTTATATAGGGTGAGTAAATATGACATTAACAAATCAATATTATAATTGATATAAATTTTCAGTAATCTTTGATTAATCTTTCAAATTGGAGAGAGTAAAAATATATTAATATATATTGTAATTTCTGACAATACAAAACGAATTAAAACACATTTTGGAATACAATTTAAAATTTATTAAATAACGAAAATGCAGAACATTAAAAAAAATGAAGTTATACACTTGGCGATATCTACTATAATGAAGACAGTGCAGAAAGTAATTAACTTTCAGATGGTTTTGAAACACAATGTCATTTTTAATTCAGCTGCAATTTTTTATTTTAATTTACTTTCATGTTGTGGTACAATGAAAACAGTAAAGCGTGTGTAAGTGAGTGAGTGAGTGAGTGAGTGAGTTGAGTGACTGAGTGAGTGAGTGATGCCTGAGTGAGTTGAGTGAGTGAGTGAGTGAGTTGAGTGTCTGAGTGACTTAGTGAGTAACTGAGTGAGTGAGTGAGTGAGAAAGAATGAAAGAAAGAAAGAAAGAAAGAAAAACGTTTTAATGGCGTATGCTCCGGTGTGTTTGTGTACTTGTACATTTAATGCCACTTGCATTAATATTTTCTTCAGGAAAAATATGATATTGAATGCGGATGTCAGTGCGCGTGTGCACGTAATTTGATTTTGACAACAAAAAAAAAAAAAAAAAAAAAAAAAAAAAAAAGGCAAAATTAATTCCGAATAAAAAACTTCTGCTGGATATAATGATTTTATTTTTTATTTTTTTATTTATTTTTAAACTAGCATATAATCTAAGCGCGAAAAAGTACAACTGCTTTCACCGGAGTCATGCAGCGTCACACTCCCAATATAATCCAACGTCACTTCTGACTCCTTTATGGCAAGAGGCTACAGTAAAGAGCGATAACTATGTTTTACTTCTGAAGGAATACCCAGGTTTTAACTGAGCCCTTTAGAACGCGCGCTGTTTTCAGATACAGCGGCATGCCGAGTCATGCTCGATTGTTGCAGGTTTATCATTTACGTGTTAGTCATAGCATGAATTCCCGCACGGAAATATTAAGTTCCAAACAGCGATCGTGACGCAAATGTTTTTGATCTGTTGAAGAGAAGACTATTTGAAATTAGATTGGAAAACAGAAATTATATTCCGGAACCTGTAAGGATGTAATGGAGACGAGTTTTGGTAGGCGATACTCAAAGGGGAAATAATATTTTTATACTCTGCCTGAGTGATGCTTGAGGCAGTGATGTAGTTCTAATTGCCTGTTCATTTTCACTGATATTGATGATGAATAGGAACCTTATGTATGCTTGAAACGAAATCGAATTGAAAATACCAAATTTGGAACGTTTGTTTTGAGTGCTGTCTGTTTTCACAGAATGCTTCACAGACAGACACAAACACAGATTGTTTCACACACACACACACACACACACACACACACACACACACACACACACACACACACACACACACACACACACACACACATTTATTGTTCATTAACATAATTATCTACTCTTTGTCACATTCTTAATCATATGCTCACAATTACACATTCTTAAGCATACACTCAACTACAGATCACACCAGCGTATATACATTTTATCTAAAATGTATGTATACATAACACAAACATGCATTCTCACTTAAATTCTCACCTAAAATGCAGGTAAATACATCACGAATACATACATACCTATACAAATATACACCCACATTCACATCTAAAATACTCAGTTGTCAACTGAAAAACATTTACACAAGCCCAAAATACGTGCACATATGCACACATTTACACACACAATTCTCACCCAAAATACGAACGTACAGGCCTAACAAAAATGCACATATGCACACACGTACGCACATTAGCCATTAAAAAGCTAGGCACGAAATCACTCTCTCGAACACACAGAACACTAACATATTCCCATATATAGAAGACGAAATACAAAGTAAACAAAATTATTCTTCCGGAATCGTTAGTGTTATTATATTTTCTCAGCAAACATGTGTGTATTTATTTCTGCAACATGCGCAACAATAATGTAATAGTTTGGAATGTTAGATGTGTGTGTGTGTGAGTATACTTCACTCTTTCCAATGTAATTACTGATTATATATATTAAGCCTTAGAATCGATATATAGATGGCCTTTTCATTATTGGGCATTCTTAAATATTGAATTCCCAAAACTGGGCGGTTACTTCTGTCAGTGATAGGTGTTGAAACTCCATGTCACAATTTTTTTTTTTAACCAGTCACTAATTAAGAATGTTTGTAGTGTCGTCCTGCAAGTTGTCGGTTACCGCTGCCTTTAAAGACGTGCATATTTCATTTTTAAATGAATGAACAAAAAAACCTTTTCGAGTTTTTATTTTGAGTAAGAAGATTCTGCCATGGCGGCTATTTACACATTTGTTCGTAATGTCTAAAAATAGTTCTTTTAAGAAAAGATAGAAGAGTTAATTGTTCGTAATGTTTAAAAATAGTTCTTTTAAGAAAAGATAGAAGAGTCAATTGTTCATAATGTCTAAAAATAGTTCTTTTAAGAAAAGATAGAAGAGTCAATTGTTCGTAATGTCTAAAAATAGTTTTTTTAAAGAAAAGATAGAAGAGTCAATTGGTTGCATGAGTTTTCATACAATTAAGTAAGATTTAAAAGTAAAGATCAATATGTTTTAAATGTACTAATGTGTAACTATAACAAACTATTTCAAAAACATCCACTCTTTCCTTATTTAAGTTGTATAGTTAGGTAAGAAAACATTTATCAATATTTGAAGACACTTAGAGTTAACAATTAGCTGTAGATGGTTTCGAAAGATGTTCGAATTCAGAAATCGCTGATGCATCGGTTTTTCTTTTGCAGAGCGATGTCAAAACGCAGTCTTCCTAAGGTATGTATGTAATCAGTTTTTGATTGCACATATCTGACTTCCGCCTGTGATGATGTGCCTTTTATTTCTTTTGTGTGTGTGAGTGTGTGTGTATGTGTGTTGTGTGTGTGTGTGTTGTGTGTGTTGTGTGTTGTGTGTGTTTGGTGTTGTATGTGTGTTGTGTGTGTGTTGTGTGTGTTGTATGTTGTGTATGTTTTGTGTGTGTGTTGTGTGTGTGTTGTGTGTGCTGTGTGTTGTGTGTGTGTGTTGTGTGTGTTGTGTGTTGTGTATGTGTGTGGTGGTGGTGGTGGTGTGTTTGTGTGTGTGTGTGTGTGTGTGTGTGTGTGTGTGTGTGTGTGTGTGTGTGTGTGTGTGTGTGTGTGCTTGGTGTATCAGAAATTAGCATTTCTCACACATAAATTTGCATTTAATCTAGCGTGTACATTTCACATTCATAAAATATGTAGTAGTAATCTCTAATCTATAATATAAAAGTAAATATGATTAGGCATTTAGCATCTTTGTTCTATCAATTGGTAGTAACGGCACTCGTGCATTTGAAATAGAACTGTAAGGCTACTTAGATCTTTATTATTTATTCCGAACTATTAAACTAGTTTAAATAATAGTAAGTCTACAAGTATTCTTTTAATGTTGAAAGGATGTATAATAATAACAAATAACACTTGTGAGGTGAAGGTTTACAAGAACGCAGCGAATGATTTTAGACTTTTAGGTCTTGAAGAGTGAGTCAGAAATATATCCACATACTTGCGGAGATACGACACAATTTTGCCAGATGCCTGAAAACGCGAAGCTTGGCAACATACGGAATGCGGCAGCAAGAGTTTACAAAAGGAAAGACTGTAGCAAACTGAAAAACTGTGGCAGCATGGACAAATGGACATCTCAGATGTCCGTCATTTTCTAATGTTAGACACTCCAAGCAGGACATTTTTTCTTAATCTATTCTGTGAAGCACATTTTCCTAAAGTTTTAGTGTGGGCAAAAGTCATTATTTTGTTATTATGTTAGTGGGTAAATGCCGTATACTTATTCACTGAAGTGTTCGAGTGGGGGAAAAGTCATTATTTTGTTATATTTTAGAGTGGGCAAAAGTCATTATTTTGTTGTGTGTTTAGAGTGGGGAAAAGTCATTATTTTGTTGTATGTTTAGAGTGGGCAAAGGTAATTATTTTGTTATATTTTAGAGTGGGCTAAAGTCATTATTTTGTTGTCTGTTTAGAGTGGGCAAAGGTAATTATTTTGTTATATTTTAGAGTGGGCAAAAGTCATTATTTTGTTGTATGTTTAGAGTGGGCAAAAGTCATACACTTATTCTATTATGTGTTAAAGTGGACAAAAGTCATTATTTTTTGTTATGTGTGAAAGTGGGGAAAGGTCATGCACATAATTTGCTATGTGTTAAAATGGGCAAAGGTCATGCACTCATTCTGTTATGTATTATGTATTAGAGTGAGCTAACGTCCTGTCTTATTCTGTTATGTGTTAGAGTGGATAAAAGTCATTATTTCGGTATGTGCTAGAGTGGACAAAAATCATTATTTTGATTTATGTAAGAGTGGGCAAAAGAGTCATTATTTTGATATGTGTAAGAGTGGGCAAAAGTCATTAGTTTGGTATGTATTAGAGTGGACAAAAGTAATTATTTTGGTATGTGCTAGAGTAGGCAAAAATCATTATTTTGATTTGTGTAAGAGTGGGCAAAAGAGTCATTATTTTGATATGTGTAAGAGTGGGCAAAAGTCATGCACTTATTCAGTGATGTGTTAGAGTGGGCAAAAGGCATTATTTTGGTATTCTTTAGAGTGGGCAATAGATGTTGGTCTACGACACTAAGCGTGTATAACGATCCGTGAAATTGTTAAGATTTTAATGATAATGTCTCACACACCAAATGAATTGGACTTGAGATGGTCGATAGATTTGTCGTCCAGATACCGCGTACTTTAGTCACTGCTTTCCATTTCGTGAATTCAGTCATTGTTGATGATCCGTACGAAAATAATGTCGCAGCGGGAGACAGCTTAGTGCTATAAAATGGCAAAATCTTGTAAAGTCGACGCATGTATTATTATCTGCCGGTAATATGCTTTCTTTTGTGTTAATTCTTGCATTTAATGTCACTTCGCGAAAGTTGCTTTCACAGAATATTTTCCAACGGCAATGAAATGCATTTTACCACTGAGAATGATCTAAATTTGTCAAACCAGTTCCGAAATTGTTTCCCTCTGTCAGCCATCTTTTTTCTTTGCGAAACGAATTTTGCATTTGCGCATGCTTTGTATTGTTTGAAATAAAACTAGTATGCGTAATTAATTAAATAATTAATTGAATTTAATCTTCCTTAAATAATTTTATGAATTAAATTTACCCTGTTGATCTCGCCCGCTCACTTATGCGCACATGCCTACAGACACACAAACCACACACATAAAAGCAGAAAAATTATACAAAAACATACACACCACACACAAAACCACATAAACATATTCATAAAGACATATTCACATAAACACGGATACACTGTTACACTACACGCAACAAGCACACTCTCACTCAAAGGGATATACGTACACATTGTACAATTAAACTACATTTAGCTGTGTCATTTTAAGTTCGTATTTCCCAAAGCTACATTCCTGAAAACGCTTTATTAAATGCTAGAATTTCGCGCAAGTCACCTAACAAATCACATCGTTTAGAAACTTTGTTGTCTACGAATCATAAAGAGCTTTCAGCATTTAAATAACCAATCATATTAATTGTTTTTGTTTACTGTTGCTTGTCCATGGATCACAATGAGCCTGTTATACTTCCTGTAAACCGCCTACAAGCTAGCGGAGAATCCTTTGATCGTCACTGGTTGAAAAAGTTTGTTGTCTACCAATCATAAAGAGCCTTTAGCATTTAAATAGCCAATCATATTAATTGTTTACTGTTGCTGTCCATGGATCACAAATACTTCCTGTAAACTGCCTACAAGCTAGCGGAAAATCCTTTGATCGTCACTGGTTGAAAAAGTTTTCAGACAGCGATGACTATCATTGCTTTTCAATTGAATGCCAATAATGTGACACGTCCCAAGCCTTTCATCACGTTGGTTGCAGACTGTTTGATCGAGGAAAAAACAAATCTCTATAAATCCTGCTTCGTGTTTACAATACAAAACAGCAACGTTCCAGTCACGAAGGCACATTGTCTTCACTGAGTCAGACAATAGTGTTTTGTATTTCTTACTAGTTAAAACACACATACACATTCACATTAAGCAGTCAGACAATAGTGTTTTGTATTTCTTACTAGTTAAAACACACATACACATTCACATTAAGCAGTCAGACAATAGTGTTTTGTATTTCTTACTAGTTAAAACGCACATACACATTCACATTAAGCAGTCAGACAATAGTGTTTTGTATTTCTTACTAGTTAAAACACACATACACATTCACATTAAGCAGTCAGACAATAGTGTTTTGTATTTCTTACTAGTTAAAACGCACATACACATTCACATTAAGCAGTCAGACAATAGTGTTTTGTATTTCTTACTAGTTAAAACGCACATACACATTCACATTAAGCAGTCAGACAATAGTGTTTTGTATTTCTTACTAGTTAAAACACACATACACATTCACATTAAGCAGTCAGACAAAGTGTTTTGTATTTCTTACTAGTTAAAACGCACATACACATTCACATTAAGCAGTCAAACAATATTGTTTTGTATTTCTTACTAGTTAAAACACATACACATTCACATTAAGCAGTCGCTGCGTTTGACCAGTCACACAATACTGTGAAAAGTAGAATAGTTAGACTTTTCGTTTTTGTGTTTGTAATAACACTTCCTTCTGAGATTCACCCATGTGTGACGAAAGACAATGCAATAAGTAAAAGCGCTCTTGCGTTAAAATCTAATCGTCAGTTAATAATTACAAATGTGCAGCTTACAGGGATATTTCCTTTATTATACCCTTATGTCTGACGGCACTCACGATAAACTTCTGTTTTTTTAGGTCATGGGTGCAGTTTATGGTGTATTAGTAATTTGTATATTATCTTGTACATTACACAGTGTTTTTTATAACATACATTACGTTTCAAATAATACATTATGTGTTATACTATGCATTATTGTAATTTTATACATTACCAATTATGTTTTACATCGTACATTATGATATTCTCTTATACTGAACATTACATTTTATCTCATGCATTATGCTATCCTTATACATTATACAATATGCTTCATATCATGCATTTTGTTATTCTTTCACATATACGTTTTTGTTATATTTTTTACATATACATTTTTGTTATTCTTTCAATATACGTTTTGTTTTATATATATATTTTTTATGATTCTTTTATATAACATTATATAGCATACCATACAAACATTATTCTTTTACATTGTACATAATTATGTTTGATATAACACATTTCGGTATTCTTATATATGACATATTATATTTCATACTATACATAAATTATTCATTTACATTATACATTATGTTTCAGCCTGGCACATTATTTTATTCTACTCTATAATGTGTATAGTACACCAACATAATAGCATGCTATAACATCGTAAGAAAGAAATAAACATCCATAGGCCTGCTATTTGAAAATATTAACATCAACACTGTACCCTTCTTTCAATCCATCTTTAGGCTAGTAATCAAGGAATCAAAGAAACAAAACACTGCAGTCGGTCACAAACATTTTTTTTTGAAAAAGTAAAACCAAACATCCAAACAACGTCAGCAGTCAAGTAACAACAGAACATGAAAAAAAAGAAAAAGAAAATCAATTATATTTAACGCGTTAAGATTGCAACATCTATACCATAACTTAATAAGCAATGATTAATGGCAGCTCGCCGGTATAGAAGACTACGGCTGATTGACTATTTCTTCTACGTGTGTGTGCCAGTCAAGAACCATTTCTGCAGCCATTGAACGCATGAGCAGGTTAGTGCCAGAATATATGAACATAGTGGATCTATCTATCTATCTATCTATCTATCTATCTATCTATCTATCTATCTATCTATCTATCTATCTATCTATCTATCTATCTATCTATCTATCTATCTATCTATCTATCTATCTATCTATCTATCTATCTATTCGTCCGTCCGTCTGTCTGTCTGTCTATCTATTTATTTATCTATTTGTCTATCTGTCTATCTAAATTTGTCTTTTTAATTTTTGTTTCGCCTCATTAAAAGATAATGACAGTTGTAATTTAAAAAGACAATATCACATGGAAAATGTAGTTATATATGCAGTTTGATAATGGCTGCATGAATAAAAGAACAACTGAAGAAAGATGTGCTCTTTTACTAAAAATAACATGACCAGAGGACTTTTCAGTTTCTCGCAAACGTCCACTTGCACGCGCACACATATCTATAATCACAGATTAGTTCTTGCACATTATAATGCTACATTAAAGGCATTCCTGCCACTATCAAACATAGAGAGTAACATATGTAAACCTCCTTAACAATAAAAGGATTCAGTCTGCCGCAGTAACTAACTACTAAAGTCAGATTCTATTTCAATTAGGTAAATTGGTAGCCCTATGACTATCTAGCCTTACAGTTCAAAACGGGTTTTACTACTGCTGCGTTTACGACCGGATGAGTTGTCAGTCGCTCGGACTTTCCGTATCGACCGAGTCGTTAGGAAGATATCATGGCACTGTTGACTAGCCAGCTATGTTGGTGTGGTATTGATTTTCCTAGGCAAAAAGATTTTGTCTGCATTTAAGTGCGATGAACGCATGCGCATTAAAGATGTATACAGATAAACAACTACGTCATTTTACGACACGCGTAACTCACAGACCAACTAAACTAGAACGGGCCATGTACAATTCCACCATTGTCTTCTGAAGTGTGCAGCAGACACGGTGAACCCTTCGAATCGGCCATTGTTTCAAATATTTACGAAGGTCATGAAGCTAAATATCAGCGAACATCGCTGAGGAAAGTTCCTCAACTGTAATCATATCACAAGTGAGGGAGCTGTGTTTAAACCTCTGAATTCACACATTGGAGACATCACTTTTAAATAAAGCCACAATTCTTTGCAATCAACAGTAAAATCGTGCGTTTTATAAAACGATTTTCTTCATAATTAAAAATTGTATGGTTGATGTCGATTGCACCTGCTGAGTAATTACGTTTCATTTTCCTAACAAGCATTCTCCTTCTTTATTTTTTTTTAATTTTTCATACTTTACAGAAAAGGGGAAATTAGAAAATTTAATCTGGCAATGCCAGGAGGCTTTTGTTACTGTTCACTGCCTAGATAAAAGAAATTTGTAAATAAAATGACTGTTTCCTACGAAACATTAAATGGTTCAAATATAATAATAATATTATAGACTTTAATAACAATAATGACGCTGCCAACGACAATGATAACAATGACGATGAAAATGATTATAGTACTTCTTAGTCACTTCACCACGCGGCATGCTGTCACTTGTGTGCTAAGCAATGCGTCAGAAGAGAAAAGATAAAAATAGATCCAATGCTACGGACGTTCTCAATACGAAATAAATCAAGACATACACGAGCAGGATGGGTGGGTGGGAACATCACTTTGTATGCCAAAATATTTCTGAGCAAGCAGTAATTTCATGAATATGCTAAGTGTCGGATCTGACATAATGAGTTGATGTTGTGCATGTGAAAAAGAAACCGAACGGCCATGTTTCCACCATCCAACCCCTACCAATCTAATCAAATAGCGCCATATTGTTTGTTTTTTTTTGTCTTGAAGGCAAATTCATTTATTTATTTGTAATCAGAGTCGTGTTGTTTAAAACTGAACAGATTGCCCTGAGGTGAAAGGATTTATCTTAACTCAATCCCGTCATACAACTGGAAAACTCTGACGTCATTACAGCCTTAAACTGAGGCTAGACAATCTAAATGTTTCCTAGAGTTACGTTGACTTAAAGTCTGCAAATATAAGGCATTCACTTTAATAGAAGATTGGTGTAAAGGGACACATAACCCTGCAAAGAGTTCGTTCTGAAAAGAATTCTAGTGCAGATTCAGGGTTCTACCACTAAGCGTATAGTGTTGTAAAGCACACTTAACATTAGTAGATGCCTTAGTGAATTCTTAAAATGCATCTGCTGTAACATAAGACGAGCCACGCAAATTGTTATTGCCCACTATAAAACAGAACTGGTGTAAGATGAACCGGACCTTATTGTAGATGAATGTTCTAGCAGTAGACTGGTATTAACATATCATTCGATAGTTTAACGGTTGAGTGCTGTAAGGTATTGATAATTGTTGGTGTAAGTTAGACTTAACATTTGTAGATGCTGAACTTTAAAGATAGAGATATGTAGAGCTAATAGATACTGTATGTAATGGAAATGTAAACGGCAGATTCATATATTCACATAAAGGAGGCTTATTCTCTGTAGATGGTCGACATTTTAAAGCCTAATGCATTCTAAGATTAACCCTTTGTACACAGTAAGCATTTTAAAGCCTGATGTACTCTAAGATTAACCCATTGTAAACAGTATGCATTTTAAAGACAGACTGGTGCAAGGCAGACAACTTCTGTAGAAAGTGGTGGGTGCTCACTGAAATTTCCTAACAGAGCATATCCAACAACCATCCTAAATTTTTTCCCGCAGACCCACTAGCAATACCGTGCACCGAAATTTTACGTCTAAATGACATCGTAGTTCTGGACACCATAAATTTGCCTTCAGCTCATTAAATAAAAACGTGTTATTTTTCTCAAGGTTACCAAGCTGACTGATTGCGACTCGCTTCAGTGCCTCTAACAGTCTTGGGTGCTATCGTTCTAGATGAGCGATGTACGTGCATTCACACACCAGCACACATACACGTGACACACGTCACATAGGCGTGAGTTGCGGTGCTCGACGACCCATACAGTCACGCGAACAGAGACCAGCAGCCTAAATTACCTTTACTGGATACACCTGCCGGCATTAAACGCTTCAGCCGCCGCAGGGCCGAATTAGAATGGTACATATGCACGCGTCAGTTAGACTTAGTATTATGTCCACACTGGCTGTTAAAATACTGCCTTGGGAATACTTTTCATCATTTTACGGTTATTACAGAAGACACTAGATCACAGTTGACTATTCTAACAATTATAATAATATAATTTTGATATCACGCACAGTTTGCAATTAACGTATGCTTTTTATTTTATTTTCAATTTCTCTCTTTTACTCAAAATATAATCCCATCAAGGGTAATGTCATATGCAGATTAAAATCCTAGTCCTGCAGGTGGCAGATTAATACTCTTGTCCTTTAGGTTGCAGATTAATACTCTTGTCCTTCAGGTTGCGGATTAATATTGTTGTCCTGATATATGCAGATTAAAATTCTAGTCCAGAGGCAGAGATGATCTGAAGAACCCTAGAGCTACTATGGTGGTAGGAAACAAAAATCACACACACACACACACACACACACACACACACACACACACACACACACACACACACACACACACACACACACACACACACACACACACACACAAACAAACAAAAAGAAAAATAGAACATTAGCTTAAACGCACGGGACAAATGACGCCACTGATGGCTCATTAAGCATCGACACGACAGTTGTAGATGAGACATGAAGCAAGAGATGAAACCGTCAGTGCCAGAGGACACTATGACAAAATAACCCAGAAGTGTACAGTTGTATAGCTCGGCAGTGTGAAAAATAATCAAACGAACGGAACACTGAACTTTGCGACGAAGAAAATTCAAGACGCCGGCCTTTTATAAAGCGAAAATGTAATTCTATTGCCAGAGCACAGAAGATTTTATTCTCTGCTTATCCTCCCTTACCTTCATTATTATCCTCCCTTACCTTCATTATTTGTCCTCCCTTACCTTCATTATTATCCTCCCTTACTTTCATTATTATCCTCCCTTACCTTCATTATTATCCTCCTTTACCTTCATTATTATCCTCCCTTACTTTCATTATTATCCTCCTTTACCCTCATTATCATCCCCCATTCGTTATTATTAAACAAGGCAAGCAAACAGTAAAATAAAGTAAAACTATGTACCATAATAAAAGTGCCAATAAGTCATTATTATTAATAATAACATCATAACCACATAATTAATAAACAGTGACATCAAATAAAAAAATACCCCACTATAGATTGGATGAATGAGTTTTACTTAAAGTCCTCTCCCAACGTTCGTTGATTTCGTGGTTGGTTGCACTGTAGAAGGCAATGACGTGAACGGTCGACCACAGCGCTTCATCGTGATAAGAAGTTGTCGGTACGTGTCTATTTTCTGATTACTTTTCAAAAGAACTAAACAAAAGAAAGTTTTATTCCACCGTTTGCTAATTATTATTCGCTTTTCTATCAGGCTGCTACATTTCAAGAGGGAATGAAATGCTGCTCCATGCCAACAGTCTGTCTCAGTTTGAAATGAATAACTGACTGGCGAACGTGTCGACGAAATTTTATTTATTTCGTTCACGACATTGACTTATAAAGACGCTCGGATGATGTAAGTTGTAAGTACACGATGTGTGTACGTTATAGAAAATGTATCTGTAGGTTTAAGTACACGATGTGTGTACGTTATAGAAAATGTATCTGTAGGTTTAAGTACACGATGTGTGTACGTTATAGAAAATGTATCTGTAGGTTTAAGTACACGATGTGTGTACGTTAGATAAAATGTATCTGTAGGTTGTAAGTACACAGTATGTGTACGTTTGAGTAACTGTTGTGCAATGCATCAACCCATCGCCTATAGAGTGTATGAAAGTATCGTAGACCTGCCAAACAAACAACCGGCATTTAAGGCTTGAAAACATGTAATAACCGGCATTTAAGGCTTGAAAACGTAATAACCGGCATTTAAGGCTTGAAAACATGTAATAACCGGAATTTAAGCCTTGAAGACCTGCAATACTGCCATTTAAGACTTGAAGACCTGCAATACCGGCATTTAAGACTTGAAGACCTGCAATAACCAGCATCTAAGACTCGAAGACGAATAGCGAACGATAGTTAAAGCTTGCAGACCAATATCAAATAGCGAACGCGTTTAAGACATGTAGAATTATAATAACCGGCATTTAGGTTTAAGACATGTCGATCTATTTTAAACGACAGTCAAGGCTTGCAGACGAATAGCGAATGGCATTAAAGGCTAGTAGGGCTATAACCAATAACATTCAGGATTTGTAGATCTACAACAAACAAAAATTTAAGACTTGCAGGAGAATAGCACACAGCATTTAACACATTAGACAACATATAAAACTTTAATTGCATGCTGAACAGCATAAAAGACTTGCAAACCTATAACAAATGGCATTTAAGCATGCAGACCTATAGCAAACGGCATTTAAAACTTGTAGACCTATAACAAATGGCATTTAAACATAAAGAACTATAATAAATGTCATTTAAGATTTGTAGATCAAGAGCAAACGGCATTTAAGACTTTTACACATGTAGCAAACGGAATTTAAATAAGCAGCCCTATAGCAATCGGCATTGAAACATACAGCTGTATAGCAATCGGCATTGAAACATACAGCTGTTTAGCAATCGGCATTGAAACATACAGCTGTTTAGCAATCGGCATTGAAACATACAGCTGTTTAGCAATCGGCATTGAAACATACAGCTGTTTAGCAATCGGCATTGAAATATACAGCCCATAGCAATCGGCATTGAAATATACAGCCCATAGCAATCGGCATTGAAACATACAGTCGTATAGCAATCGGGATTGAAACATACAGCCCATAGCAATCGGCATTGAAACATACAGTCGTATAGCAATCGGGATTGAAACATACAGCCCATAGCAATCGGCATTGAAACATACAGTCGTATAGCAATCGGGATTGAAACATACAGCCCATAGCAATCGGCATTGAAACATACAGCCGTATAGCAATCGGCATGTAAAATTACAGCCACGTAATAACGGCATTGAAAGACATGTAGACAAATGGCGAACACACGGGAAAGTATGAGTAGTGTGAGAAAATGTAAAGAACAATAGATTCTTTCATCAAATTTACATTACGATTTTGAAGGTTAGACTTTGAAGATCTGAGTTCGTCAGGCACTATTTTTATTTTTGTACAGGCTTTTGTATTTCACTCAGTCATCATACATAGCAACACTTTTGAGGTTTAGGGGTGAAGTTTGGTGGAATTTGGTGGAGTTTGGTGTGTGTGTGTATGTGTGTGTGTGTGTGTGTGTGTATGGGTGGGGGATTTCGCGCCACCCTTTATTCCACATCAGCCACTTCTGAAAGTATATCGCTTCTTAAGAGAATAGTTTTAATCAACTACATTATATTACCTAAAATTATTCTTAGTTTAAATTATTTTGTAGGACGTCCTAAGGCCACTTGTAAGCTACATAGTGTTGCTATTTCTATCAAAAGTGTAAGATCAGTTTGTAAGCAAAATACTACTTCCTGGCATTTTAAGATCACCCGTAAGCTGCATGATTTACCGGATGCCAACCGCCATCTATAAGCTATAGTATTATCAGAATATCATAGAAGCATTTGTAAGATGTCACAGGACCATCTGTAAGCTACTATGTTACCGGATGTCGCGTATAAACATTTGTTAGCTACTATGTTACCTGATGTAAAAGGACATCTGTAAGCTGCTATGTTACCGGATGTCATGTTTGAAAACTTGTAAACCACTATGTTGCCAGATGCCATACGACCATCTGCAAGCAGCTATGTCACCGAATGTCATTTGTGAATAATTGTAAGCTACTGTATCACCGGATGTCAATGTCACAAAACGGGAGGCTCGTTACAAGCCGACCTCGAGCTGAAGTTAGAGATGCAAGGGGTGAAGTCTAATTTTGGCCTGCTCCGGTGCACCTCCAAGAAAAGCCCATGTGACGTATGCCAGTACTACGTCGTGTCAGGTTGTTACATAGACACACATGACACACACCATTGATGTTTGGGTGGGGCCCAGTTTATTAGTGTCATGCCAAGGAACGTTTTATTGGCGGTGTGTGTTGTGAGTGTGTATCATAAATGTGAATAAATGGACGAACAGACGAACGGTGCAAAACAATAGTACGAATTCTTTCGTCCCTCTCAAAAAAACTATGAATAACAAGAGAGTTGAAAGATGTTTAAATCAGGTTATTTATTTCCCGATTTAAAAGGGGCACTACTCTTTCGCACAGTGATTAATCATTCATTCCACTTTCCAATGTCATACACTCTGTGGGAAATAAGGGGAGATGAAAATGATGAAATTCAAAATATAAAATAAAGATTAATTACACAATTCCTATGCGGCAAATGCGGCCGCTTTAACAATAGTTGACATGTAAAATAAGCATTACTTTTAACATTAAAGTTCTTATTTTGCATACGATATAATAGTGTTCATTTTCTTAGAGTCCTAGAGTTTAGTATGTGCACGTTAGCCGTGCTAATGATTACTCACTATTAATGTCAGAGTTCCAAGGAGATGACGTAAGCTCACACGTCACTTATAAGCGGCACTTCAAAGTGAAGACCACGACGCAATTGAGGCGTCGCATTACAGGTGAAGATTCTGCAGAATCTAGGCACCACTTTCAGATTATCACTGGGGAGAAATCTGAAATTTAGCTGACTGTTGTCAGCCTCGATAATTGTCGTTGTATCGGTTGTCGTGGAAACGGACACCCCAACGACGTTTAGCATTATCGGGTGGAGTCGTCCAGTGGGATGTGTCGTCGCATTACATTGAGTGTAGAAATCCGGATATCTGTAAGAAAATCTCGGTGCTAGCCTTCTCAATTTGCGGGATAGATCTGTCAAATAACTCAGACAGGGGGGAAGAACAAATTGGTCCCTCGTGTCGTTAACTGCATACAACCAGCGTTGCATGCATCAGGTTTTTCTGGACAGTGAACTTTCCACTTTGCCAAAAATTATACTGAGTAATTTTGCCTCGTCACTCAATATATGGCATCAGACGGATGGAAAACGGATGGAAAGAGATTATTGCAGCTTTCCTTTATGAAATCTCTGTACATGAGATAATTCATACGTGAAGTTAGACTGGCTTCAGACGAATCGACGTTTTCAACATTGAGAGTAAAGTCTTCTTTTTGCCTCTTTATATAGCTTTTCACTGAAGGTTTCCAAAACTTCTAGAAGCTATGGCGTGTGACTCAATTTTGCCTTGGATATAAAGTGGTAATCGTGATGCACGCTTTTCTGTGGTCAATTCTAATGCGCACTGGCCATTTCTCTCGTCAACAACATGTGACTGTATTGCGCAGTTGTCCCAATTGTTCAATATACATATCTTTCACAAACTAATATATATATTCAATGTGATATATTAACACACACTGCGTCACGAACGTCTGTCTACTAAAGAGATCTTAGGTGACCGTTACTGGAAGTTACATGCTACATACGAAAAATAACAAAACTCGGGTTACTTCAACTAGTTTTGTTAGCGTTTTTTTTAAAATGAAATAAAATATAATTTCTGTCCCTCATTTCCTGTGACAGTCATAATACTCATAAGCTACTGTATCACCGGAGGTCATAGAACTACTCATAACCTTCTGTATTACCGGATGTCACAGAATCATTTATAAGCTACGTAATTTTATCTGACCTCAAGGGGCTGTGCAAACTAGAAAGGCATGAATGACATCCTAACAGTACTAGCCCAGTAAGATTGACATATATCTTAATAATCGTTGTAGCTGCCGTATTTTACACAAACGTGCATCAGTGGGCTAACGTACGTAAGACATTATCAGTGGGCTAACGTACGTAAGACATTATCAGTGGGCTAACGTACGTAAGACATTATTATATAAGCAAGTAAAACGCATGCTGACTACATATGTAAGCGTTAAGGCTTGATTTTCCAACAGTCCAATTTTGCATACGTTATTAGTCACATTAGCAAAAGAATATATTATCAAGACAAGAACAGAATATAAAATGCAAGTACCAATATTTCCATGTGAACTCTTTTCAAGAACGTGTCCACTATCTTGTGGCTATAGCACCATCCAGAGAGAGCGTAGCATGTCTACTATTACTACCGAACAGTAGAGTATCATGTTTTCGTTCAGTTTAGCATGTTGCAAATTACATTTAATTAGCCAAACTTGCCACTTCACTAATAGAAAAATACTTAATAGATTATTTTGCATTTTAAAACTAACAAATTATCTTCGGGGAGGGTTACATTCAAAATTAAGATCGTTTCAGTCACCAAGATGGCACGAGAAAGTCACAGGTTTCATAATACATATTTTGTATTAAATACATCTTGGTTGTTTAAGTTTTAAAAAATAAGAATTTAAAGATACGACTTTCTTGCACGACAAACAACATTATATCGAAGGAAATGAAGTCGGTCTTCACTGACACCATTAGCCCCGAGTTCCTCCATGCCTTAGTGCTAGCATTATTTTTGTTTATGCTCTGACGTCATCAAGCCCAGGAAGGTTGTCATAGCTGCGACCTGAGATCTAATTATGACCGTATTACAGGAAATATGACAAAGGGTGTCATGTGCGGATCGGTTTACCTTTCAGCAGCGGTCAATACGTAAATGCTAGCGCTGTGGAATAAAAGTCGAAATTCGAGACGAGAATTAAGAGGGTGTTGCTGCCAGAGAACGCCACATTCGTCGCCAGGACGGGTAGAGTCCGACAATTAGTGCACACAGCCTGACATGTTGGCACAATAAAAAGAAAATAGCATTGCAATGCTAGCATCATGAATACGCGTTTTCAAACGACTTCTTATCTTTTATAAAGCTGCAGACGAGAGGAGGCGAAGAGAAAATATTGATATAAAAAAGAAAAAAATATTTAAAAAATGTATACATAACACCATTAACATGTATTCAAAGTACTATTATAGCGCATTACAGTGATCATATGAGCATTCGAATAAAGCGGTCTTCAAATACACACCTATGCACAAACACACATACACTCACACACAATATGCATGCACACTCAACTATTTTTCACCAGTCTAATTTATCTCAAAATTAAACACTCTTATGAAGTTAATAAACACAACATTTCAATTTTTAGAACAACATTGCCATTTTTTCGTAACAGTTAGCATTTCTCTTTGATACGATACATTTTCTAGAAATGAATTATATAATAATGTGACTATATATTTACATTGGCGAGGGGAAAAAATGTTGAAAGCATCCACTGATGGTCGCGAAGGTATAAAACTTATTTTAGCTATTCGTAATAAACAGGATTTCAACAGTGGGAGAAATCAATTATTATTTTACACAACAGCAATTCGCTTGTTATTTACATTATAACTTTGAAATATACAAGAAATTTCAGACAATTTTAATTCACTTTTGTCTTGAAGAGTAATAAACAAACTCTCTCTTGTAGCTACAAGCCAGCTGTCACAGTACTTCATTTACGCTTTATTCAGATTAAACATCATTGACTGGAAGACCTGACTTTATCTACTTCTTTTAGACTGTAGCTAACATCCAGAAGACCTGACTTTATCTACTTCTTTTAGACTGTAGCTAACATGCAGAAGACCTGACTACACCTTTCAGACTGTAGCTAACACCCAGAAGACCTGAGTCATTGTACATTTTTTCAGACTATATCTATTAGAGGATCTGACAACACGCTATTAGATTATTGTTCAAGGGACATGACGTAATACATTACTTCAAACTACAACTATTGAAAGGATCTGACCTAATATATTATTTCATACTACAGATATTGACAAGAGGCCCAGATTTAATACATTTTAGATTATTTCTATTGACAAGAGGCCCAAACTTAATACATTTTATATTACTTCTATTGACAAGAGGCCCATACTTAATACATTTTAGATTACTTCTATTGACAAAAGGCCCAGACTTAATACATTTTAGATTACTTCTATTGACAAGAGGCCCAGACTTAATACACTATTTTAGATTACTTTTATTGAAAAGAGGCCCAGACTTAATACATTTTAGATTACTTGACAAGAGGCCCAGACAATACATTTTAGATTACTTCTATTGACAAGAGACCCAGACTTAATACATTTTAGATTACTTCTATTGACAAGAGGCCCATACTTATACATTTTAGATTACTTCTATTGACAAGAGACCCAGACTTACTACATTATTTTAGATTACTTCTATTGACAAGAGGCCCAGACTTAATACATTTCATATTACTTCTTTTGACAAGAGGCCCAGACTTAATACATTTCAGATTACTTCTTTTGACAAGAGGCCCAGACTTGCTACATTATTTTAGATTATTTCTATTCATCAAAGGACTATTAGCAATGCACGCAAATCAAAACAGAAGCCTACTGCAGAGGACCAGATACAATATACCAATTCAAGTCCGCATCATAATAACATAAAATCTCGTCTGCAACATTTCAATGAGACCAAAGAATCAATTTGAGATCGCGACATAAATAATCTGTTTCAGACATCGCATTACCAAAGAGAGGTTATGAGCTAATACACTTGTTTCAGACTGAAGACTCTGCACCGAAAAGGTCTCACCTAATTTGGTTATTTCATGTTTAGGACTATCGACCAAAAGGTTGTAAGGACTACTGGCCAAACAATTTGACTTACTATCATCGATCAGATTCCGCAATCTACCGAGTCATGCTACAGATTCGCGACCAGAGTTAGATCTAATATACGTATTCTAGGCAGACTATTGGCGAAATGGCTTGACCTACTAGCACTCATTTTCAGACAACATTCAGCGGACCAGACGCGGCATACCTATTTCAGACCTATTGATCAATGCTGCTGCTGACAGTTGACTCGGCCAGCTCACTTGTTTCAGCTTCTCACACTCGTCACGTGGTGTTTTTTGCCTCTGCTCTGATTACCAAACCCTCTCCCCCCTCCACCCCTACCTCCCTTTCCAATCTCATCCGCTTACCATCTGCCGAACGCGTTTGTGTCGTCTGCAAATTTTCCTGTCAATCGTCAGTCTCTTGTCATGCGCTACCAACCCCCTCCCCCTTGGCACCTCCGTTTCTCTTTCAATTATTTTATTGATTGCTCTTCCCCATCAGTATGCACGTCGGCGTCAATCAGGACTTTTTGTTTTCGGCATGAGCCAGTGACCGTCGGGTCCCTTGATGTGAGTTCCGGCATATTCGACTCTGGGAGATTTTCAGAAGGAAAAAAAAAGAGAAATGAGCAAGATGAGGTAAAGAAAGAAGAAACGTTGGAGGAGATAAAAATGGAAAGCGCACAAAACGCGCAATCGAAGTGAAAGGAGCGGGAAGGGTAATAAGTTTGTTATACTCGCTGATGACCACCGGGGAAGAAACAATGGAAATTGATCATTGCGCATGCGCGAATAATATGCCCAAGTCGTTGGGCACGTGGTATGCGAGAATTCAAGGTCGTGTGTCGCGAGAAATACGTCATTCTCGGGGTAGCAGCAACGGAAACTGTCCTGGAACCGTTCCATGACTGCCGAGAAAAGGAAATCAAATATTTACAAGAAAAGAAAAGAGAAAAAAGAAAAAAGAAAAAAGGATTTTTAAAGAGCTCTTCGTTTGTGGTAAGATTCTTAGCTGACTAAACTCACTAGTTTATCACTAATTAAGGGGCGATAAGCAGTGAAATTTACCTTACTAATATTAAAACTAAAATTTTCCGTACTGATATAAACAATGAAATTTACCTTACTGATATGAGAACTGAAATTTGTATTACTGATATGTACACTGAAATTTGTCTTACTGACGTGAACACAGAAATTTACCTTACAGATATGAGAACTGAAATTTGTCTTACTGAAATGAGCAAGTGAAATTTGTCATACTGACAAGAGCACTAAAATTTGTTTTACTGATTTATAACTAAAATTTGCTTTATTGATTCGAGAACTGAAGTTTGCCTTGATGATATGAGCCCTGAGATTTATTTTACTGATGTGAGAACTAAGCAGTGACAGTTGCCTTAGTGATATGAGAATTGGAATTTGCTTTAGTGACATGAAATTTATTTTACTGGTTTGAGAAATAACAAAGAAAAGAGCGTGAATTCGATGTTTGCAGTGCACGAAAAATCTCTTTCCGTCTTAGGATTATTTTGAAATTAATAAACGAACTTAATATGTACACTATTGTTAAAGAATAAAAGCTTGAAAGAATGTCAATTTAAAAAAATGTAATCATTAAAGTAACGAGTGCAGAACAATATGCTGCTTTTACCTTCCGACAGATTTGCTTCGTTTCTAATAAAGACGCATTTCTGAATTCAAAGACGCATTTCTGAAATCAAAGACGTATTTCTGAATTCAAAGACGCATTTCTGAATTCAAAGACGCATTTCTGAAATCAAAGACGAATTTCTGAATTCAAAGACGCATTTCTGAATTCAAAGACATATTTCTTAATGCAAAGAGGTATTTCTGAATTCAAAGAAATTCATTATGTTATTATAAAACGCCAATGACTAGCATTTATATATCATCATTTAAAGTTCCAAGGTGTTTACCTCTGGATATTTACTAATAGAAATCCAAACTTTAATGCAGTAATGAACATTGATGCGAAATTGTATTTTTATGTTGTTCTTTGACAAACCGCAATTTGAATATTCTAGGAAGGCATTTGTGAATATATATATATATATATATGTGTGTGTGTGTGCAATAATTTTTAACACAGCGCGCTTATTGTACTAAACACACTGATGATATTAATTTAATTTTCTTCATTTAAATTAAATTAAATAGAAATGGTTCTAATTGAGGAACTGTCCGAATTAATATGATGCACACGTAACGCGGGTTTTGGAGCTGTCTGAATTAAAATCAAATAACAGTCAATAATATTTCATATAGATTCTTAATAGTCTGCTGTAAGTACGTCTAATGAGTCTACTTCTGTAAGTACGTCTAATGAGTCTACTTACGTGTGCTCACGTCGATGAAATGCGTGTTTGCTGACCAACTATGCAAAACATACCCCCCCCCCCCGCCGATATTAATGAAACCGGGCGAGACGTGTCTCTCACTCCATTCTAGGCCAACCGTTACATTTGCTACACAAGCACGTTACAATTAATGATACATTTCCATATTCTTCTGTTCTCAAGCACGCAATAAGCATTGACGTCATTATAATCGTAATGAACCATTTGTAGGTCAACTTTGTGTAGGCGTTAGTAGAAGTTGTACGACTAGTGAAGTGCTCTTAATGATCCGTTCCAATGTAGTCTCTTAGCTTGCAGAGTGCGCGAGCGAGAACTGGCATGTTCCAGACGTCACTAATATTCAATCATAATTTAAATTTGCTTTCAATATCGTGAATTATTCTTGGAATTCTAAGGAAGCAACATTTAGCTAAACAGCTCTTGTTTAGTGGAGGTCGCAAATAATAAACAAAACAAAAACAAGAAGAAAGGATGTAAATGGAAGGTTAAAAAAAGAATGCAATCTGAGGAAATGTTTCATACATGCGCTCAAACGTACGTCTGCAAACGATTAAGTGCACTACGAACAGACTAATAAAAAAAATTTGAATACACTATTAATATACTATGACTTTTAAATATGCTCCAAATACATGTTATTAAATATTAAGTGAAGTGCCACATAGTACCAGTGGGTTATTAAATACAATTTTGAAAGCATTGCAGATACGTTTCGGCACATTTGCAAAAATAACTTTCAAACGTGCCCACACTTCATTATAATATTTGAAACTCATTATAAACATATGCTAAAAATTAATTTCTTTAATAACTTTCAAACGTGCCCACACTTCATTATAGTACTTAAAACTCATTATAAACATATGCTAAAAATTAATTTCTTTAATATGTTCAGATTTCATTTAGTATACTAAGAATACATGATTTAACATACTCAGGCCTCAATGCATTATTTCCTGAATCCAATACTTAGTACTTGTATTCATAAAATTCACTATTGAATATAATCAGAATTTATTATTGAATATACCCAGATTTCATTATTGAATATACTCAGAATTCATTATTGAATATACCCAGATTTCATTATTGAATATACCCAGAATTCATTACTGAATATGCTTAGAATTTATTTTTGAATATAGTCAGAATTTATTATTGAATATATACTGATTTCGTTTTTGAATATATTCAGAATATTGAATATACTCGGAATTCATTTCTTAGTACGTTGATAATTCTTTTTTGAAAGGACTCAAGCTTCATACTTGTGTACTGTGTTCTGAACATAACACAATAAGCGCCTAATACTGTCCTTATATGTATACAATAAAGTTCTTAATGTATTCTATTTTTAATGCGTTCAAAAATCACTTCTTAATGTACTGAAAATTCTCTTGAGTCCTCTCCGATGTTGCAAGTTAATCTCAAACTACGTGATATATTTACTCGTAGTGTTTATAATTAGCTCACATGAGTGCTTATCGTTAGCTCACAAAACACTTCTAATTATCTCCCAGAATTCTTCTAATTATCTCAGTCTGAGTTTATAATAATCTCACAAAGTGCGTCTAATTATCTCACAGAGTACTTCTAATGATCTCACTGAGTACTTCTAATTATCTCACACAGTACTTCTAATTATTGCACAATGCTCAATTACAAACTAAAATGAAAGTATTATTTTTAGGACATGTTTGTGCATCGCAGAAACTTTCATTCGTATAAGTAAATTAAAAAGGTAATAAAAAATCTAAATTAAATAATTGCTAATTTGCGTTTCAATCTAAGTTAATCATAAAGACAATCAATAAATATAAAATAAATAATTGATTATCTGTGCTTCAATCCATGTAACTTAATTATAAACACAATAAAAATATCTAAAAAAAAATTGCTAATTTGTGTTTAAATCCACTGAAGTTAATTATAAATACAATAAATAAATCTAAAATAAATATTTGCTAATTTCAAAGTGCTTTTATTTTAGAATGGTATAAGCTATCTAGGTTTTACTACAATCTTATATGTCGATCCGATTACAGTTTTGTGTTTTGTTTGGTCACGGTGTTAAAGCGCAATAGAATTCCGGGGGTGGGGGTGGGGGTGGGTAAACTTTCGCGAAAATTTTCTCAGCCTTGCGAAATGTGGCTCATAATGCTTTTCGCATAAATATGCCTCTGTGGTACTACAAATACTTCATATATTTTATGCATCTTGAATTAACAGGCGAAAAGAAAGAGAAGAGAAAAGAAGAGAAGAGAAGGAAGAGAGATAAGAAAGAGAGAAGAAAAGAGAAAAAGAGAAGAAAAGAGAAGAAAGAAGAAAGAGAGAAGAGAAGAAAGAGAGACGAAAAATAAGAAAGAGAAAAGAAAAGAAATTAGAAAAGAAGAAATAATTATTAGTTCTATTTTCTCAAGTGATAAAGCGAAGAAAAGAAAAATAATTTAAATGATTAAAACAAATTCCACATGACAACCCCCCCCCCCCAATAATTCAACTTGGTAATAGACTTAAGCAGGATATGGAAAGTGTTGCAAGGTGATTAACACGAGTGATAATGAGAGCTATTGTGAGCATGCGTGCGTTTGCTTGTCGTGTGGGTGGATAGGGGGAGCCAGGGGAGTGGAGATGCCTTCACCACAGAATCAATAGAAAGACGCACACATAAACAAACGCTACAGTTAACCATCTTGTGCTAAAACGGACGTATGCATATTTCAAAACGTTAATGCGATTAATCAATTAATAAATAACGTCTAAAATCATGCACTGACGTACATGAAAACATTTTCTTTGATAAAAGCGGGGCTGGGCTGGGATGGGGGTGGGGGAGAAGAATGGCTCTAAAAATTTATTCTTTTTCTCATGTTCTGATTCCATTACCATGCGTGGATGAATAGCAGGCTTACTCTCTTCAGAGGCTCCGTTTGGCATCGCAGATGAATCACTGGCACTATTGTCAGGGCAACCAGACATTTTCTGCTTTGTCGTGTCCTGGCACCGACCATAATTAGAGAGCTGCCTAGACTATGGTGACACTGCTGCAAGTTTCCCTTCTCAAAACCGGTGTCTTCAATGGGTCTCAGTGCAATTTTGTCAAGATTTCCCTCTCTTTGCCGGTGTCATGATTACTCTGTCATGGTCGTAGAGAATGTCATCAGCAAAGCAGCAGACATCTTGCTTATTCTATTTAGATTTTTGTTAAAGAAAATTGAGCCAAATATAAAATCGTGCAAAAATAAGATTAACCATCAGCCATGTGTTCACGCAAAGTCAGAGGTCATGGAGAAGGTTAACTATCATCGAATGTTAGCCTAAACTTTCTTTCTTCTTCTGTTTATTTCTTCTCTTCCCCGATCTTCCCGATGTAAAGTTAAGGGGAGAAAGTCATTGTAGTAAGTAATTAACAGTCCGTAAATCGTCTTCGACGCCTGTGGACGTATATAACCTGTCATTGATTTCTTTAAAAGGGTTAATTAAAACATAATTATTGTGACAGCTGACACAGACACTTGATGATCTCTAATGAAATTAACTTTGTTCTTTTAAAAACGCATACACTAATATTGACCAACTGAAATAAGCTAATAAAGATACCATTAATGAGTAGCTTGACCTCTGTCACGGCTAAAATAACACACGTTGCACTCTTTGCCAGTTACAATAAACTACTACACATCTCTCTAGTGGCTACCATAAACTAATGACCCGTTTAGGAACTCAGATATACTTACATTGACTTCCTGCAGAAGTAAACTAATGATCCGTTTAAGAACTCAAATATGCTTACATTGACCTCCTGCTGAAGTAAACTAATGATCCGTTTAGGAACTCAAATATACTTACATTGACGTCCTGCAGAAGTAAAATAAACCAATGTCGATCGAATTAAGAAATAAAAAACTCTAATATTGATCTTTGGAAGAACTCAAATTATAAAAATAACTTAGAACCTTATAGAAATGTTAGAGTTCATGTGCACTTACAATAGTATTCGTTAGGTAGGGTGGTGGTAGCGGTGGTGGCCTTGTGTAAAAGAAACATTTTATGTGTTTATCTCGAATAAAAATCGTACTTTCGTGACAGGCAGTGAAACTGTAAGCGGCCGTTTCATTCTCGGAAATTACATTTGCGCTCAGGTATCAAAGACTGCTGTCCAGCAACCGTTGCAGATTTAAGGCTTAATGCATCTGAGGGGCTTTCTTCTCGTTAACGGAAGTGACGTAAACTTGCACGCGCACACATCCAGTATCGTCCACCAATTCGTCAAGCAAGTACGTAAAACCCAGCGCGCGAATTACATAGGGATTTCATTCCAGTGTTAACGAATCTGCTACTACGGTTTTTGAGGGTCATTTCTAGGCTCCTTCTGAACTCGTCATCAGCACGTCTTTGTCACGACATCCCTGTGACTGTCATGGCTCGCGCTGGCCAATGCATTTAAAGTATTTTTTTAATAGGAAAGAGAAAACGTCCGCGAGTCCAGGCAACTTCGCAACCAGCAAAATTTGCATTATTTTGTTTTCCTGCGTGCACTTGTGCGCTCGTGTTTTGCAGTGCCATACCATCAGGGCTTCAAGCTAGAAGCAGCATAACAATTAACCTCGAAATAGTGATCGAAAATAAACACCAGTAAAAAAACCCAAGTAGATGCGAATTAATTTACATTCCCTGTTTACAATGGATATTACTAGATTGGCAGTAATGGAGCTTACGTGGTAATTGCATCTAAGCAAGTACAATCAATATTTATAATATCAAGGAGAAACGTAAGAAAATCAAATTAAATCAGATTAAAACGCATCTAAAAACAAAGATGGGGAATCCTGGAGAAACTGTCGGAGATACAGTGCAACAACCCCAAACGCATGTTTAAATATAAATGTGTCGTGGGCTTTTTATTTAATATCTACAGATGTGTCTTTCTTGACCTACTTACATTTCTTACGACAATCGACTAGCTAAAGATCAGTTGTGCAGGAATTGGTGTGTGTGCGTTTCTGCGCGATTGCGTGTGTCCGTTTATGCTTATATTTGCATTATGTTCGTGTGAGTTTGCATGTATGGTTCGAGTCCGACTATATGTGTGTGCGTGCGTGTGAGTGTGTGTGTGCGCCTACTGCATAAATTTGAGTGTTCGTTTCCGACTGAATGTATTTGTTTTTTATGTTTGTGCGTACGCCCCTTTGTTTGTGTGCTATTATGAATTCATGATACGTTAGTGTATACTTGAGGGTGTTTGCGCACCTGTAAATATGTGTGCTTGAATATGTGTTGAACTTATGTATTATGCTTTTGCCTGTTTGGGTGCCTGTTTGTAAATATATATGTATATTATTGTACGTTTCTGGTATGTGTGTTTGCATGATTTCATGTTTGCTTTTGTTACTGTGCATGTTCTCTATATATAGATATGGTCTTTAAAAGTTCCGTAATGTACGCATAATTTCACTGACTGAAGGACGCCATGGAGACGCACAAACGCGAACATTCTCTCACTAATTGCTTTCTTGTGAAAAGGTCTAAGCAGCGTTGCACCTCTAACAACTACCACCGATAACTGGGCATTTTTCATAACGGGTTCTATATTCGATCAAAATGTTATTTATAAAGGGGTATTGAAAAGGAAAAGTGTAAGAGAAAGTCACGCAAAACGCTAATCAGCTACCTTCCGTTACCGCAAACGCAACACTGAGTCAGTCCTTCCAGTATTCATTGGAAAACCCAATCTCGACTCCTTCCACCTCCCACCCTCTTTGTCAGCGTTCTTTCTTTCATCGCGTTCATGTTTGTGTTTTTGGAATTGTTTTCCAGCATATATACCTGTGCTGGTGCTGTGACTGATAACAATTCCACTCCGCAGTGAACTGATTTTGCTTCCAAAGTTTCGGACGGCATTGGTAATGGTCGGCAATTTGCACCCAATAAGCCCATACACGGCCCATTCAAAAAATCTTTAAAACACGTTTTCGCCATATCCTGATGGCTGTCTGGCAATCGCGTTTACCTTGCTCGGTAGGCAGACGTTTATGACGGCGGAAGGTAGATTCGAGATATGTTTTAAACGGGTGGAGGTTAGAACAGAGATGGAGGGTAGAGGGATGATGAGTAGGAGAAAGGAAAATTTATCGAAGACAGAAGGAAAACAGAAAAGGAATTTTAAAAAAAGAATTATTCCGGTCGAGCTACGATACTGCTATCATTTGCTTGGTATTCGCCATTGTTTGAAGTCAGGCAATCTAATACAGAAATTTACTCTGCAAATGCAGTCATGTATTCGCCATTGTTTGAAGTCAGGCTATATAATACAGAATTTTTTCTGCAAATGCAGTCATGCAATGACATTGTTTTGAATTAAAATGATACGGCGAAATCATTAGAGAACGTTTAAAAAAATCAACAATCCTGCCAAAGCAATTCATTAGCAAAGCCTGCATAATGTATTCTGGTATAGAACTATGTCAAGTCAAAACGGTGTCTGCTTTACAGCAGCATTGCTTTAGGATACGTAAATTATTTTGGTATAGATCTATAGCAAATCAAAACTGATGCATGCGTTCAAAGCAATAAAATTTTAGGGATCTTCCAAGTAATCACTGTTTTCGTTTGAGGAAAACTTGATTTACTGAAAGTGTTCTGTGTGCTGGAAAATGTGTGTGTGCGTGTTCACGGGAGACGTTGATAAATAAGGATCCGTTTTGATACAATAATACAATGAAATTTGGCATCAACATATTATCAGAATAGGATTTGGAAGAAGACGGCACCCGAGAGACAGATACGTTTCTGGCTTTGCTATTATTTACATATGTGACACGTTAGATCAGAGAAGGCAGATTTAAGATCTGAATGCTTAAAGCGTCATCATGTCAGAAACACATCTCCACCTAAGCAAAAAATCAACATTTTTCTTACTCGAACTACACTCACAAAACATTTTCTAACACCATAACATTCTCTTCTCAATCTTCAACTTATCAAAAGAAGAGATGGAATGAAAACTTTATCATCCTAAACAATATCATTTGCAACTAACCCTTCACATAAAAATCAAATTCTCTCGTCATTTATTCTTTATTAATTTAACAAAGTGCAAATGCACTATAAATAGCATTGACGTGTAGGCACTCATCGTAATTATTATGAATTCCATTCACCATACATCTTCGCTAACAATCATGACCTTCTAACCCCCACTGGGGTACTTTGCGGTCCGTCTGCAAAATGCGCATGTATTGGATGCTGAGGCAGAACCCTAAATTAATCAACCACACTCGTAATGTGTGCTGCTGAGGTAGAACCCTAAACTAATCAACCATACACGTAATGTGTGCTGCTGGTGTGGAAAAAGGCAGTTTGAAAATGTGAGAGTGGGTAATGAAGTAGGATAACTAAAAGACAAACAGTTAGGAAGTCAAACTTCTAAAATAAAGTCTCAGTGGTGAGTGCGTATTACTTCCAACTTGTCAGGAAGTCCGAGAAGTTCGGACAAGACGCTTGAGAAATAGAAAGCAGCATTTGATGTGTTTGGTAAACCAGTGTATACCGTACAAGCTGTTCAGTGGTGCGTATAGGATTTGGTTTGGGTGGTCCAGTACACCTGAAGCCTAGTGAAGGTAAACAGGATACAACCTTTTCAGTGGTGCGTATAGGATTTGGTTTGGGTGGTGCAGTACACCTGAAGCCTAGTGAAGGTAAACAGGATACAAGTTGTTCATTGGTGCATATAGGATTTGATCTGGGTGGTTCAGTACACCTGAAGCCTAGTGAAGATAAACAGGATACAAGCTATTCAGTGGTGCATATAGGATTTGATTCGGCTAGTCACCGCTAGTGCAATAGACTTGGAAACTAATCAGGATGGAAAGGATATAAGCTACCATGAAGGAATAGAAATGATGCCAGATTACATCCACCATGTAGGTACTAGTCGAAAAGGATTGGATTTAAATTGATAAGGAAAAAAATCTTAGAAAACAATGCGAATCCATTTCATATCTTAGTGAAGATGGAGAAACACATATCTCAAAGCACATGATTTAATGAGCCCAGTGACTTCATATTACGCAACCACATTGATGTGGCGAGCTCGTGTTTCAAATACAAGCTCTTTTCTCGTCCTTACCTGACCAATGGAACAGTTGCTCGAATCTTTCCAGAATTAATTTGTGTCGACTGAATATTCAATATTCATTATTACGGGACTGAACTCGTACGTAATGAGCGTAAGAAATTATATACTACGTATTTTAGACTAGAACAATCAATGAAATCAAATATGGTTATTTGATTGCTGATAGCAATATTTACTGACCACTGTTAGCGTGCTGAAAAGAAAATAATTACCTTACCGCAACACGATATTTAGGTTTTCGACCATGCGCCGTATAAGGTTTGATTAATTATTGCCGGCAACATTTTCTGGATTCATTTTCTGAGACTTTGAAATAAAAAACGCATAACTAAAAACTATCAGTAACAATATATCCGGTGTTCCTCATCAAATGACCTTAAATAAAATTATTTTGCTCATCAGAATTTTTTTTATTTCTGATTACGTTACCAAGGACCAATTATCCTGCGGATTCCTGAAACGGTGTATGTAAGTTCATGTGATGTTGCGATGCATGCACGGTTGTCGTATTAATGTAGATTTTCCTGCAAATTTAAATGAGTGAAATTCAAGAACTTTCATTATAATAGAAATTGACGAATCTGTATGGTTGGATATCACTGTGCTGCAGTCATTAAGTGAATCGACGTGCTTTCTTTCTTGCTAATCAGATTGTAACTAGGTTATTGATCTCCCTAATGCATTTCAATCACTAATGCGATGGACTTTATCGGAAATAATATTTGCACAATATATATTCTTGTCGTGCTCAGGGCTTGCATAACGGATAAATGTGAAATAAATCCCCGCTGTCTACCGAAGTGGAGATTATCTATCTATCTATCTATCTATCTATCTATCTATCTATCTATCTATCTATCTATCTATCTATCTATCTATCTATCTATCTATCTATCTATCTATCCATTAATCCATCCATCCATTCATCCGTCTGTCTGTCTGTCTATCTCTCTGTCTATCTATCTATCTATCTATCTATCTATCTATCTATCTATCTATCTATCTATCTATCTATCTATCTATCTATTATCTATCTATCTATCTATCTGTCTATCTAATAGGTGTTTTTAGTGCTGAACGTTAGACACATCAGGACGTAAATGTACAAGACTTGTTTGTTCTCAATCATGTTTTCGTTATTGCTTCTTTCTTAGCAGTCTTGTTGTTTATCTGTATTCTTTCAAGACGATCAGTTGGATATTTTTAAGAAACTATCTTTTGCAATTTTCGCATCACAAAGTAAGTAAATATAAAATAATTTTGTCCATATATGCTATTTTACTATCTACATGTTGAAAAGTTTGTCTCTAACTGTAATCAGGAAACATGCATATTTTTCTCTGATTAATTTTGTACAATAGTAGATTGTTCGTAAGTTGTTCACATTTTGCTAGTTATGATATAGAAGTAAATTGTTCACATTTTGCTAGTTAGTGGTATGGAAGTAAATTGTTCACATTTTGCTAGTTAGTGGTATGGAAGTAAATTGTTCACATTTTGCTAGTTAGTGGTATGGAAGTAAATTGCTCCCATTTTGCTAGTTAGTGGTATGGAAGTAAATTGTTCCCATTTTGCTAGTTAGTGGTATGGAAGTAAATTGTTCCCATTTTGCTAGTTAGTGGTATGGAAGTAAATTGTTCCCATTTTGCTAGTTAGTGGTATGGAAGTAAATTGTTCACATTTTGCTAGTTAGTGGTATGGAAGTAAATTGTTCCCATTTTGCTAGTTAGTGGTATGGAAGACAGACTGAGAAAAGTTTCGACGAGCTATTAGTAGTTAACTTTGACCGTACAATTCTTTTGACACAACACTTTGACCGTACAATTCTTTTGACACAACACTTTGACAAACTCTTCACCGTATCTCTAGTTCACACTCACATACACACATACATGCACACTCATCTACAGGCACCCACATACGCTCAATACTTTCACATATCCACACACTAATTATCCCTGTCTCCTTGCAACTGCTATCCTTGCATACAGTATACATGAGGTCGTATCGACTACCGGTCTCCTGGTTGCCAAGGCAACTCTGCCCGATAATGGGATTTCGCTTGTGGGGAGGGAGGAGAGTAGTGATTGTGGCGCGGAGCTAGCGGTCTCTTTTCGACGCGGAATTGTCCTGCGACCGGCTCCGGAAGTCGGTCCGTGGACATGTAAGCGCGAACACACGTCACTTGCATTGCTGTAGCGAGCCCATGCATGACGCAGCCCTTGGTCTGTTTCTCAGGACTGCACCTCGCATTGCGCACTACCTTGTTGCTGTTGTTGTTGCTGCTGAACATTCTCTCTCACTCTTTCCAAAATCGATTTCATCAGGGTTTTTTTCCTTCTGGAGTTCGTGTTAACCTAAATTTTCTTCTGCATCAATCTCTCGTCCACATCCCCCGCCTCCTCAACCCAAACACCTCCACTTATATACTTTAAAAAAATTATGTTAAATTTGCTGCAATGGTAAGTGGTGACTTTAAATAAGAGGGTGTGTGCATGTTTGTCTATTTAGTATGTGTTCGTCTTCATGAGATATATGGATAGATAGACAGACAGCTAGCTAGCTAGATAGACAGATAGACAGAGAGATAGATAGATAGATAGATAGATAGATAGATAGATAGATAGATAGATAGATAGATAGATAGATAGATAGATAGATAGATAGATAGATAGATACCTGACAGACGGGAGACTATGTAATGATGATCATTTTGGAGAACGATATTCCATTGCAAGGTGATTAGGATGTGTGTGTGTATGTGTGTGTGTGTGTGTGTGTGTGTGTGTGTGTGTGTGTGTGTGTGTGTGTGTGTGTGTGATAGAGAGAGAGAGAGGGAGAGAGAGAGAGGGAGAGAGAGAGACCTTGCATTTAAGTTATCCATTTCATACCTTCTTTTGTAAGGTGAATAGGATGAGAGAATATCCATGCTCTGTATGGATATGAGATAAGAACGTTATCGAGTCATATCAGAAGCAATCTCTCGCAAGACAAATTCCTCTTTCCCCCCTCCCCCCCAAAAAAAAAATACTACGCTGGTGTGCTATGCTGTCTCTTACACAACGAATTGAGAGACAAAAGAGTAATAAAACGTCAAGAATAATAACGTCATCACATAACTATTTTTACTGATTCCGCACCAGTCGGTAATATTCTCGAGGATCTGACCTAGTTATGATATTTACCGCATAAAATCTGTGTCAAAATGTAGAGTTGTATCATCTGTTACATAATGTAAAGTTACATCATATTTGTTAGCATATAGATTTACATCAACTCTGTCAATTTGTAGGATTTTCTCGCCTGTCAAAGTATAAAGCAAATCTTCAAATGTTTTTCATAATGTAGATTTAAATCATCTATGTCATTTGTAGTTTTACTTTATCTTTTTCATAATGTAGATTTAAATCATCTATGTCATTTTGTAGTTTTATCTTTGTCATCATGTACATTTACATCATGTATGCCATGTCTTACAGTTATAATACTAATTTTAGATTTATCTTAATTTTTTTGGGGGGGGAAGTGGGGTATGTAAGTCGTCTCGATGCGTTTATAAATTTACCTTAAATCCGTGTGCAGAGTGAACTATATTTTATATTTCAAACACACGCACACACACGCACACACGCACACACACACACACACACACACACACACACACACACACACACACACACACACACACACACACACACACACAGGTCTTCCTGTGTCATGTCTGCTGTGTTGTAGATAAGTATACTCTCTATACTATTTTCTAGATTTAATTGATCTAAATGTATTTTTTAATAGATTTAATTGCATTATATTGCCGTGTATAATTTTAAAGACGCGTATACGTAATTATAAAGATTTAAGTTAATGTACAATTCTACGATCTTTCGGCTTCCTGTTTGACTTGTACAGTAGATCGCCCAGCGAAGTGCTTGCTTCAGTCGTATTTGTGACACGTCAGACAAGCGTTAAGTAATTGTGACATGTCAGACACAAGCGTTAAGTATTTGTGACACGTCAGACACAATCGTTAGGTAATTGTGTCATTTCAGACACAATCGTTAGGTATTTGTGACACGTCAAACACAAGCGTTAAGTAATTGTGTCATTTCAGACACAAGCGTTAAGTATTTGTGGGGGGGACACGTCAAACACAAGCGTTAGGTAATTGTGACATGTCAAACACAAGCGTTAAGTAATTGTGACACGTCAAACACAAGCGTTAAGTAATTATGACACCTCAGACACAAGCGTTAAATAATTGTGACATGCCAGACACAAGTGTTAAGTAATTGTGACACGTCAAACACAGCGACGCTTACAGCAAAGAAGTCCAGCATTTCAACCGTACTTGAATGCAAGCAGACCCGGTAAAGGAAAACCTTGTTTTTCCATTAGTAATTTCAAAATGGAAGAGTGTATTCCGGAAGCTCTTTTATTAATCCTTCACACACACCCAGTAGCAGGATACATGATTAATAGTGACCCAAGGGCAGATTACTCGGACTGGAAATTCAATATTCTCTTGTGGGAAAAAAAAGAAGAAAGAAATGTGGCCTCCATTAGCTGAACTGAGAAAATAGATATTTCGATTATTAAATATTTATGAAAAGTACGTTGCTGTCTGTATGACATTTTATATTTAATGAGATTCGTTGGTAATTAAAGGCCTATGCAGAAAACACATACTAGGGAGTAGTCTTTCCTTAGGCTGCATTCTATAAATAGAATTAATAATGGTCTAGAGTGGTGGCCCAAGGGTTGGAATTCGTGCTTAAACTGCAGAGGACTTATAACTTTGATTTTATAAGTCTACTGACACATTTGAATTATTATTATTTTTTTAAATGGCTTGATTATAGACATATAAAGAGAGAGACAGAGAGATGGATGGAATTTGTGGGGGTGGATGGTAGATAGATGGATGGATGGATGGATGGGTTATTGGGTAGATAGGGGACATAATTCTAAACATAACCTGTCTCTCTAACATTCTGTATACGCTTTTCGTCAGTATCGAACAGGGAAAAAATGTCTTTCAAGAGGATAAAGTACTTGAACTTAGTGTGAGCCCCGACCCTCCATGAAACTAACTGTGGATTTAAGTAGCATGTTTGCTCAGATGTGGTTATGACCAGATGTGGTTATGGGGTCTCGAAGAGCCAGGTTCAACTTTAAAGCAGTATCATGAACATGTATCAAAAGGAAAGTGCTAAGTGCTTTTAAAGCAATATTGTTTATTTTTAATTTTTAAAATGGATTATAACAGGATAGCCAGAAAAAAATATTTGAGAAACATAATGTAATTACTGATGAAGAAATAGTTCTTTGTTAGAATTAATTTATTTCCCTTTACATAATGAAATACACTTATGAAAGTTTTGGAAAAAAGAGAGGGAGGATATATATATATATATATATAGAGAGAGAGAGACAGACAGACAGATAGACAGACAGACAGAGAGATAGACAGAGGGAGAAAGACAGAGACAGGCAGACAAATGAAAACAGAGATTGAGCGAATATATTACGTTCTTTATCTCCCCATCTCACGCATAACTAACGACATTGATTCTCACACGAGGCGAATTCGCAGAGGGAAAGAAATGCACGAAACAAACATGTCTCATGTTGATAATCTTGCCGACTGTTTATATTTTCAATAATGTGCCATTATTTGCACGGATTATATGCATTCCCAAGACATGCTGTTTACAGGGGATAATGCAGCAAATGCCATCCAAATGCATCATGGTCTGAATTACTTACATCGAATTCCAATAGATTCCACTCATCCACAGCGTTCGCATCACGTGGTACGTCCTACGTGGCCCGAGAACTGGCCACGGGAATAATTCCAGTGGAAGGCACAAATCAATAAGACCGCTCTTTCCAGGGTTGGAGTGGGGGTATGTAGTACGGAGTGTTACAATGAACAAAATAATGACGGCATTGTTTCTTTTCATTTCCCTAGTTATGTAGGCATTTCCTTGTTAGAAAAATGATGGCTTACAATCAGCATAGTTTTAAAAATTAAATTAATTTATTGTTTACTTCTGATCACGGGTTATATTTTTCACTGTACGATGTATTGCTGAGTGGCATGCCTTTCATTTTTTTTTTTACTGTTTAATCTAGACGTACAATTCTCGCGTTTAGAATTCCTCTGAGTGCAGGTGTCTCTCAGGTTTTCAATGACGTAACAATGAGACTGTTTGCTGTTGATTTGAGTACAGTTCATTTCAATTCTAATTATGAAGTTTGTAGAGTAATTTTATTTCCATTTGTTTGGGTGGTGTATATGTAAGAGAGAGTTAATATTATTAAGCATTTTATTTGTTCTCCTTCCTTTCCTTTCCTTCCTTCCTTCTTTCTTTCTTTCTTTCTAAATTTCTATTTTCCTTTTTTCTTTCTTTCTTTCTAAATTTCTTTCTTTCTTTGGAAAGGAAATATCCAGCACAGAGAGTTAAAAGTATCGTAATTGTTTGCAATGGTAGCTTTGTGAAAATAAATAAACAGGAGCTGTGACGATTGCTGACTGTGGTATTATTAATGAGATCTCTGATGCTATTATGCCATTTTATGACTTCTGTGTTGCCAAATTCATGACCTGACCGCCACTTCAAAAATGAGGAAATAATTTTACAGAACTCCTCCCCCCCCCCCACACACACTTTCTTTCTTTTTTTGGGGTATGGATGGGCAAAAATATAACATTTCGACTATTGGATACATAATTTTATGTATGTAATATATATTTAAAAAATTGTATTTTATAAAAATAGCATTCTGTAGAAATGTAAATTTACATATTCATTTTATGGTCAGTGTTAAAGGTATGTATCTATTCTTCTATCAATCAATTTTTCTTTTTACAGGTTTCCAACACTGACGAAGTTTTCAGGCAGTTGTTTTTAGCTATTTATTAAAGTGTTTCCATATTTTGTATGTTTCCATGTTTTGTATGTTTCCATGTTTTGTAGTATTACATCCACTAATACTAAGCTGTTTCCATGTTTTGTAGTATTACATCCACTAATACTAAGCTGTTTCCATGTTTTGTAGTATTACATCCACTAATACTAAGCTGTTTCCATGTTTTGTAGTATTACATCCACTAATACTAAGCTGTTTCCATGTTTTGTAGTATTACATCCACTAATACTAAGCTGTTTCCATGTTTTGTAGTATTACATCCACTAATATTAAGCTGTTTCCATGTTTTGTAGTATTACATCCACTAATACTAAGCTGTTTCCATGTATTGTAGTATTACATCCACTTATACTAAGCTGTTTCCATGTTTTGTAGTATTACATCCACTAATACTAAGCTGCTGTTATAAATCCTTTCACAACCCCACAACTGTCTTTTGGGCCCTTTCTCTGGAATCATAGACTATTTCCATATACTGTCGCATTGTTACCAATATAAAAACCAAACTGCTGTATATATTCTTTCTTTTTAAAATTTATTTTTATTCATAATCTTTCTTGCCACTGATCAGACAGTATCACTGAGAATTTGACTCTAGTGGTAATGGACACCCTTCTCTGTATTTCTTTCTTTGTATTTCTTGCCCACCAATGGCGGACGAAGCTGAAGCGTTGGTCCATCGATTAGTTGCAAGGACGGTTAATTCCGGAACACAACAGCCCAGCCATTCCATCAATTGCTTTGACGCCAGCCGGCATCCGCACGTGGCAATATTGCGAAGACCGCGTCGATCGATGGTGGACCCAGTGTAACAGTGGTATACTTCAATTACATTGCACGTGCATTCTTGTAAAAACCCAAAAATGATGTGCAAAGAAAGAAAATCTCTCTTCTCTGGCACTGCGTTACAAGCTGTAAGGTAGGAGGTTTGTTTTTTTTCGTGAGGATTTTGATTAAAATACAAGACATAAATTTGGAAACACGATTTCTAGAATGAAATGAAGAAGTAAAATCCTTTCAAACTTGCACGTTAGAGTTCATCGATCGAATTCTGTTATGTATACAATGTCGAAAATACTATTTCTCTTGCACAGTATGTGTCGGATTCAGTGTTGACAGAAGCCAGTTGTCCTAATGTTTTTGACATAAAAATATTTTTTTAAGAAGTGTGTGTGTGTGTGTGTGTGTGTGTGTGTGCTTTTGTGCGCGTGTTTGCACTGGTTAAACAATTGATTATTATTAATTATTTTTATGTATGAGTCATATTACATCGGAGTGATTTCAGTTATTGCTAGCGTGTGTAATGTACAATCTATGTATAGTGTATGTCATTATACCAAATGTCATCTGTAATGTATACGATGGATTGACTGTCAGTTATATTGTGTGTGATGTCCTGACAGTAATTTAAAATATGTGATAAACTGACAGTCTTTTATAATGTGTATGATGCAGTGAAAGTAAAGTGCGATTAGTCTGATGAGCAGATAACATTTTCCACTGTGTAGTGAATCAATAGTCATTTATGTCTTGTCGTTCTTTTGTTTGACAATCATGTATACATTATAGTGATTGATATTTCGCAATGTGTGTGACGTACAATTCATTGAGCATGTGTGCACGATGAGAATAGAGTCAGTTATAAAGAATATTATAAACTTAGAGTCATTAATTTATATGTGTGACGTAGTCACAGTTCATTGAACATTTGCGCGATGAGAACAGAGTCAGTTATAATGTATTAATAACTTAGTCATTTATTAATATGTGTGACGTAGTCACAGTTCATTGAACATGAGATGAGAACAGAGTCAGTTATAATGTTTTAATGACTTTAGAGTCATTTATTTATATGTATATATGTAACGTAGTCACAGTTCTTTGAACAAGAGATGAGAACAGAGTCAGTTATAATGTGTTAATAACTTAGAGTCATTTATTTATATGTATATGTGTGACGTAGTCACTTCAACCATAAAGCGAATGGCGAGCTGAAGTTCTTCCTATCTAAATGTACACTTGGCGTAATAAGTAAAACGTCCTCAAGTGTTTGCGAGTGTGGGTATCCGCGAAAACGCTGAGGCAAATAACAATCTGCAATAATTAAATATAAATTGTGTATATTCTGAACACAGACATAAGGGAATCTTCACCCCAGTGAACAGCCGAAGACTGCTTTCAGGGAATCCTGCACGTATTTACACTGCTGAGCTGGCAAAGTGCCACAAATTAACAGCACCCAACTCCCCGTTCCAAAGAAACCACTTTAATGTTCCACTTCTGAATGGTTTAACTCCCCCTCTCAGGCCAGAGTAGAACATGACACATCAACACTCTGATTTCCCACTGGACAGAGTGATGTGGACTGGTCTGGACGGACGATGCTGCGTAGTGACGCGGGCTGCGGTCCCCTCGAAGCCTTTGTTATCACACTCAACGCCAAGCCAGGAAAAACCCAGACGCAGCCATTGTTGTGGCTAACCGTTTCTGCAGATGAGAGGTCCTAATTACGACAGCACTGACGAAAGTCACCTTGGGACATCTTTACCATGGCCTAGTTGACACACTTAAAGAGGACCGAAAAATCTGGTCGTTTCATGTTTGTCAATTCTTAGTTGACATAAATATAGATCGGCACCCAAGTTTGTTTCTGGAGCAATCTACTTGGTATATTATTATGTAGCAAATAAACTAATATATTGTAACTTATCTTTGCCATATTCCTGTAAACAAATATATTGCAACTTATATTTGCCATATTCCTGTAAACTATAGTAGAATGAAGTTTATTTTAAAAAAAATATATCACATTATATGAATAATATTAATAATGTTTCATGATTCCGAAATAAATAAGACGGATTTAAAATAAGATAATTTATATATATATAAAATCAAATGAATTTCATATTCTTATCCTTTCATATTCTTTCTTTCTTTCTTTCTTTCTTTAATATATGAGAAAATTAAATTATAAAACGGAAATGTGAATGAAAAGCTTATTGAAAACGAAGAAGAAGACAACAACTTCTTATCAACGAGGACAGTACGGGCTTACCTGTTTGTGTTCACTGCGTTGGCCTTGGTGAAAAAAACGCTATTAAGGCACGCGGTGAATGCCAAGGGGAAGACCCAGTTATACGTCGTTTTAACATGTATCTTACCATGCCACGTCATTTCAATCTGCATCTTACCATGCTACGTCATTTCAAAAAGTCATTTTAACATGTATCTTATTATGCTACGTTATTTTAACATGTCTTATATTGCCACGTTATTTTAACATGTGTCTTACATTGCCACGTTATTTTAACATGTGTCTTACATTGCCACGTTATTTTAGCATGTGTCTTACATTGCCACGTTATTTTAGCACGTGTCTTAGATTGCCACGTTATTTTAGCACGTGTCTTACACTGCCACGTTATTTTAACATGTCTTATATTGCCACGTTATTTTAACTTGTGTCTTACATTGCCACGTTATTTTAGCATGTGTCTTACATTGCCACGTTATTTTAACATGTATCGTACCACGCCACTCATTTCAATCTGTATTTTATCAAGCCACGTCATTTTAACAAGTATCTTACAAAGAATAAGAACTGTTATTGAGTTTTCGCAAAATTATTTTTTTCCAGAAATACGTCAGTGTGGCTACAGACTGTTTAATATTATCTATTTCTCCAGTTTGATGTTATCAATGTCTTCTCTTCAATATTATCTACTAGATCTGTTCGATATTATCTATTTCTTCTATTCGTTATTATCTACTTCCTCTGTTCGATATTATTTATTTCTTCTTTTCATTATCACCTATTTATTCTGTTCGATATTATCTACGTCTTCCTTTAGAAGGATACGTCTTGACATTTGTGACGGACAAGCCACTTAGTTAATGAAAATTATTATTATTAATAATTAATATTTCATAACTAATTATAAGTGATGAGAATAATAATTTATTTTATTAATGATCCTCCAACAGACACCACTTGTCTCTTACTTGGCGGATACTTGACGCTGTAAACGTTTTCTCTATTCCACAACAACGTTTACAGTCACATAATGTTTCCATGAGTGGAAGACTTCTTACTGAAGGAGAAGACAAATCCTACTTTTAATCTATATTTAGTGAGCCCCCATCCACACACTTTCTTCTCAGCATAAGGTTATGAATATGCGTATCAAGGTCAATAAATTTAAATTAAATCAACAACCAAATATATATGACAATTAAAATGAATTAGATACTTGACATCAATGTTCCATGAACTCACTTTAGGATAATTTCTACCTTCACAGTATCTCTCTCTCTTTCTCCCCCCTCTCTCTGTCTCTCTCCATATATATTAAATAAATATGTACATAATTATATGTATAAAATATAATTACAATTCAACAATAGAGTCAATACACACTGCAGGTTAGTCCTATCAGAGAATAGAAATAGAGTTATTAGAGGTAGGTTATTATAATATTTTACATGACCTGTATTAAACCTTGCTTCAACAGTCTTTATTTACTTTTGCAACAATGTCACAATGTCCGTGTCAACATGTGCATGAAAAACACTGATGGACTGTTATATTCTCAAATGGACTTCAGCACTCTCATCACCATGTCAGTTTCTTCAAGCAGAACATGATGATTAAAGCAGTTCTGGTAACTTCAATGTACTAGAATTCTCCCAATGTATCCAGCATATACATCAAAGTGTATAGTCTACTCCTTATGCTTACACACTGCCATAGATGTTCCTGCACCTTTCCAGTCATTCAAGTTTCTAACCGGTGAACATATGAAGGGTAACTGGAAACTTAAGAGTTGAAACTCCAAACTTGAAACTCAATCTCAAACCTTGAAATTCAAAAGGCCACTTGCTCACTGTGAAATATAATTAAAGAGCAAACCCAGGTCTCCTGTTCATCACAATATAACTTCATTCTATCTGACATCCCATTCTCAACTTACAATTTTCTGCAACCCTATTTATTAGCCAGATATACACACATGGTGGTAAAATAAATACAGCATATCAAATGATGTCAAGTGTTAGCACACTAAGCATGTTCATGTTAGTTCAAACACTTCTAGAAATAAAAGTCAATTCACATCATACAACTCTACATAAACATGAGTATAACATAACAATAGTAAAGAATTATTCAGTGTTTCTAAATCCATTCTCTCTCAACCAGTCAGTTTAACTCACCATCAAGCTAAAGACTGCCTTTCTAAGCTGGACTTCTCCTTTCTCATCCAAATTCAAAGTGATCAGAGAGAAAAAAATTCTCTAGCAAGTGAATTCTTTAATCTCATCCCATTGGCTGGTCTCATTCTCGTAAATCACGATCATTGGATAATAGAAAACTACTCACTCAGTTTGCATTATGTCAGCAATCTAGAATATTCTTGCCTTGAGCTGTTTACTTCAACTCAGACACTTTCAAAAATAACACCATAAGGAGTGCCCAAGGTTGGGTTACTCTGACAATTTAGGAATTTATATAACAATTAAATTTTAAAATAGAAAGATACAAATTTACTCTCTCACACCACGAAAGAACTAAGGTATTTAATATGTTGCATTGAGCACAATCAAGTCATTTGCGTCCTGCAAAATTGACAAATGATCATGTGACACCTCTGGGTATCCATCACTTGTAATAATTATTATTTATTAATTAATAACATATAACTAATTAGAAGTGATCGAGAATCTTAATTTATAGTTATTAATAATTCTCCCACAAGACCAATAATCTCTCTCACTTGGCAGATTATAAAGGTGTTGTAAACTCTACTATTTACACAATAATAAGAGAGACGTTTTACTGTCACATAATGTTCCTGCAGGTGGAAACTTCTTACTAAAGGAGTAATAAAATCCATCTTTTATTTATATTTAATTGCCACATACACCCGCTATTATTTCAGCATAAGGTTTTGATATATGTGCAAGAAGGTTAATGAATTTATTAAATCAACAATCAAATATACAATATAGGAATATGATCAAAATAGTGTTAACAGTTACATCACTTCACACAATGTTTGATTAAATTTTTGACACTTATTCAGTTTATTCTAGAATAAACATCAGAAGTCAAATTATTGTATATATATAATCAAGTTCATAGATATAGTTTCATTATAGAAATGAGAGTGGAGTTTTAGAGAGATAATTAAAGTCAAGGTACGTAACTTTTCAATGATGTTGGCTGTCAGTAGAGCGTGTTCACAATCGAGCAGTTTGCAACAAGTCACTTTCTTTCTTATTAGGTGATGTCCAATGTACCCCTTCTAAGCACATTACACATCTGTTCCAGAATCTTCAATGTGCTCACAAAGCACACCATGGAATATCATCCAGAACTTCGTGTGTGCTGTCCAAGCACATCACAGAGAATGTTTCAGTCTCTGTGTGCACTACCCAAAGCACACCACGAGGAATGTTAAAAAATCTTTTAAATTCTCGAGACCAAACTCAAGCTTCAATTTCCATCATATTGGCTCTTGAACAGAATTCACAGGAATCAACTTACATCAACACATTTACTGATAAGTTCGATGACAAGATCAGATACAGACAACAATGTGATCCGGTAGATTACAGTAGTCACTGTAGTCTGGGATGAATACAAGGTTAAAAATCACCCCAAAAGGCATTCACTTTTCTGCAAAAGTCAAATTAAAGGCAGCGCTAAGTTTCTTTCATAGTTCATCTCTAAACTGCTTTCTCTCCTGCACACATTCTCAACTTACAAATCCTGTATGACATTCATTAGCCTGATACACATGCATCATAAGAAATACAGTATTGATCAAAATTCACCAGTATAATATACAACATATTCAAATTAGTGAACATAGAAATAATGGATCAATTACATAAGCATTCTCCAATTCAAATCATAGTTGAGCAGCAAACATATATGAAATAGTTCTAAGTCTATTTTTCTTTATCAATCAATTAACTTACCATAATCTAATGATCGCCTTTATGACTGGACTTGAGTTTCATCAAAATCAAAGTGATTAGAATATAGAACTTTCTTTAATGTGTGGTATATCCTCATTGAATGAAATTGTTATGAACACATGTGAGACTATGAGTCAGAAAAACTACTCATTCACTTCAAACTGGTTTGAATTGCATCATCAAGTTCTAGCATATTCTTTACCCGAGTTAGTTTAACTGTTACAAAAATATCATCATGCCACCTTGACATTTACCAAATTATATAACAATTATGTTTAAAAACATGGACAAACAAATTTATTCCACCATGGGGCTTCACATACATTTTGCGTGTATTGATTCCAGCATGTGTTATTTCATATAATTAATCATCGTTACGTTTCAGCTATTTTTAGAACCTGTAGTTCAAAATATGTTGGCTAACATTCATTGCCAGAAATCGTAGTAGAAATGCATTCTGTTATTAGACTAGTTATAAACATCAGTTCAGTATCAGACCAATTATATAGCCTTCAGTTCAAAATCAGACCAATAATAACCCTCAGTTCAAAATCAGGCCTATTATAAACATCAGTTCAATGTCATACCTGTTATAAGCCCACACGCTATTTTCAAGTCTGGTGTTTGTTTTCAAAATTATCAGAGCTTGTTATTAGGCTTAATAGTTGATACACAAAACGCCTTTTATGGGTGATTTCGTTATTATAAGTATTAAAGTATGTGATACTCCTCTGGGCACCCTTCAATCATTATGGTTATTATTTATAAATTAACAGCACATAGCTAATTACAAGTGATCAAGAATCTTAAATTATACTTATTAGTAATTCTCTCACAAGACCAACATATCTCTCACTTGGCAGATTATAAGGGTGTCATAAAACTCTACCTTTTACATAATAATAAGATAGACTATAGTATTCTATAGTTGGAAACTACTTACAAAAAGAGTAATAAAATCCGTCGTTAACTTATATTTATTGAGCCCCAATCCACCAACTATTACTTCAACATAAGTTTTAACATATATGCAATAGGATTAATAAATTTAATTTTATTATAATCAAATACACACCATATTATTATAATTAAAAGAGCATTGACATTTACATAACATCGCAGAAATGCTCAATTAGTGATAGACAATCGTTCACTTTATCCTAGCATAGACATCAGCAATCAAATTAACATATTATATAGAATTCATCATGGGAATGATGGCAGCTGTCACTAGCGCATATTCACAATCATGTGGTTTACAACAAGCCACATCTCTTTTTTTTTTTTTAGGTGACAGTCCAATGTACTCTTTCTAGGCATATTACACAACTTCCAGAATCTTCAATGCACTCACAAAGCTCGCTGTGGAGAATCATCCAGAACTTCACATGCGCTACCAATACCCCACCGTCACGTGGGGTATTCTAGAATTTTCATGTGCACTCCTCAGGACACAACGAGGAATGTGAATTCTTGAGACCAAACTCAAGCCTCAATTTTCACCATATTGGCTCAAAAACGGAATTTACAGGAATCAACTTACAGCAATACATTTGCTGATAGGTTCAATGACAACGTTGGATAAATGCACCGATGTTGTTCAGTATTGTACAGTAGTCTGAAGTGGATACAAGGTTGCAAAACAAAAACGAAAGATGCACTCCTTTCTGCAAAGTCAAATTATGGCAGTGCTAAATTTCAGGAATATTTCATCTCTAAACTGCTTTCTCTCTTTATTCACATTCACCACGCTTACACATCCTGCAAGTGTAATCAAATTTAAAAAATAATGGTTCACTTACATAAAGCATTTTCCAATTCAAATCATAGATCAATAGCAATCGTATAAAATATTTCTAACTCTATTCTTTCTTTATTAGTGAGTTAACTTACCATAAGCTAATGATCGCCTTTATGACCAGACTCGAGTTTCATTTAAATGATTGGAATATAGGACTTTCTTCAACAAAATGACTTTCAGTCCATACCCTTTGTAATTTGTTATGTGATTGTATGGGACTATTAGTCTGAAAAACTAAACTACTCATCCGCTTGGAACTGGTTGGATTGCATCAGCAAGTTCTAGCATATTCTCTACCTGAGCTGTTTACTCCAACTCTGACACCACTTACAAATATCAGCATAAGAAGTGCCCAAGGTCGTGTCACTTTTAACATTTAATAATTTATATATAACAGTTCTAAATAGGAATAGGCAAATTTATTCTGCCACACAATATAAAGTTCATCTGATCTCTTGGAATGATATATGTTATTAACGTTGATATACTCAGTAGTTCTTTGTCACAGATCTTAAAACTAATAGTCTAATTTAGAGTTTGTAGTCTATCATGAAAACCTTTCGAGTTTCTAGTCCATTATGAAAACCTTTAGAGTTTCTAGTCTATTATGAAGACCTTTAGAGTTTCTAGTCTATTATGAAAACCTTTCGAGTTTCTAGTCCATTATGAAAACCTTTAGAGTTTCTAGTCCATTATGAAAACCTTTAGAGTTTCTAGTCTATTATGAAAACATTTAGAGTTTCTAGTCTATCATGAAAACCTTTAGAGTTTCTAGTCTTTTATGAAAACCTTTAGAGTTTCTAGTCTATCATGAAAACCTTCAGAGTTTCTAGTCTATTATGAAAACATTTAGAGTTTGTAGTCCATTCTAAAAACATTTAGAGTTTGTAGTCCATTTTGAAAACATTTAGAGTATGTAGTCCATTCTGAGAACATTTAGAATTTGTAGTCCATTTTGAATACATTTAAATTTGTAATCCATTCTGAGAACATTTAGAATTTGTAGTCCATTCTGAGAACATTTAGAATTTGTAGTCCATTTTGAATACATTTAAATTTGTAATCCATTCTGAGAACATTTAGAATTTGTAGTCCATTCTGAAAAACCATTAGAAGTGGTCGTCCATTCTCAGCTTGTAGTTCATTGAAAGAACCATTAGAAC